>JAZHFQ010000235.1:1200000-1800000 GCA_038387885.1 Spodoptera picta | reverse complement strand
TCCTATGGAGGTAGACAGAGACAATGAAATCTCTTCAAGTAATATAATAATTATTTATTTGTTTAAAAGACACTTCACATATAAGAACTACACACAATTATCTTGTAATCTTCAAATACAAGGAAATAAACGTAATGATGGGATGAGCTCTGTAAGTACAGAGAATGCTCCTATCAGCTCCACAATAATTAGTTTCCTCAAAGCAGGATGTGGAATAATAAATGATGCAAATTGTAAGGATTTATCGGCTCCCGTATTTGTTAATAGCTATAAATTAATTAGTTGGAGTTATCCTGGCGAGCCGCCGCGCGCCGGATTGATAATAATTAGTTTGTGAGCCCAACCTGGGGGACCCTGGGGAAAGCGCAGATTACCTGTTTGTGTTTTATAGTCAATTGTGTAAACTTTTCATACCTGATCATTTTATGTGCGGACCTTTTTACACGTAATAAATAACCATATTCCTGCTTCATGTAAGCCTGGTACTTGTCTCTTGTATGAGAACTAGATCAAAATAATGTTTATACGTCAAAAGATTAAAATGTTATCTTCGTCATCAGGCTGGTTTACTACTTCTATTTACTCTGTGCGTCTAACATTGAGATATATTTTACAGGCTATCTATAACTGTTCTGCAGAAAATCTCACCTACAAAAAACATTTGCATTGCATATTATGAACTTTTTCCGGTTTAACTTAGTTTTCCAAACAGCACGAGGGAAAAAGGGGTAGCTTTCCATTCACCGGCGAACCCCATTTATTAAAGAAACTCGAGACTCCACAAGACCCTTAAAACTCGGAGAATCTTCATAAAATCGCTCCCTCGCCTCGTGTCGAACAAAAACACTCCATACAAAGATCAAAGTCAGTCCTCGAACTATGACAGTTATAAAAAGTCGGGAAAAAAGTCGGGCTTGGCTAGTTTGTAAGTTGAGTGATATTTCAAAGCCAGCCGACTGCCGGGGACGTTTAACACGACTCCTGGCCAAGCCAAGTTTATTTTAAAGTTCGCCATTGTAATTCTGAACCGGTTCCCCCTGGTTTGAACTAGTTCCGAGACAGTACAGTGATTATGGTTAGTTTATTTGCATTGTCAGTATAATTATGTGGTTAAATTGTGGTCGCTGTAAGGGAAGACGAGGTCGAACACTAGCCGACTAATGCACTAGGTAATTAAATGAAACAAAATGTTTGTTTCAGAACAAACTGTTCAAGTGATTCAATTTACGTTTGTCTTCAAAATTAATTAAAATTGAACGAAGTCGCCCAAGTTTTTACTCTACATAATTTATTTCGAATTAGTTACAGTATCATGAAAATTTTACAAGACTAATTTAAATTGTTTCTTTAAATATTTATCGGCTCGCTTTGAGCAGCAACCGAGTTATTACGAAGGCGAAACACTTTCACAACAAAGGGTACACTTGACCAAGTCATTCATTTAGAAAACAATTTAAATCGCCAAGTAGCAAACCCTCGCCCCGTACATTACAGCTTACGGAAGGGTTTTTATGAGCAATCCACTCGCCTGTTATCTTGTAGTGTAAACAGTTGATTAACCCCCTCGGGACTCGCTTAAACGCCCCCTACGCTCATACGACATAATGGCAGATTTTAGTCTACCAGATTCTTTAGTGAATATGCGGCTCTATCTTTCAGAATTTAGGGCAGCTTTTCCATTGTTTTATGTGGGTAAGGTATCGTTTCTTCCAGCACTAAGATAATGCTGTTCCGTTGGTCCAGTTCATTTGTCAACGAGATTAGGATGTGTCCAGATGAGTTAGTGAAGTAAGCTGAATATAGCCTCTTGTTGTGGACCATCGCCTTTACTGTAACTGGTAATGGATGTAGGGTTCTGAGATAAGGTAAGTCACTCGACTTGATGTTGTATACAAACACTGCATTAGGACTTTGTGGGATCAAGTACTGGCACAAAGAAAGAGCTAAGTAATTAGCAGGAAAATGTGAAACGGTTCTCTATTCCAGACGGATATTATATTCGTCGTCTTTGTATAGGTATGTAATAAATCTTTAAAATGTATAAATTATTAAATGATCTGTCGTCGGCGGTATTTCCGAACCGATACGACCTTGAAACCTTCAAAAAGCTTTGTTAAAAGGCTTGTAACGCACCTGTGACTCCTCTGATGTTGCGGGTGTCCATGGGCGGCGCTGATCGCCGTACCATTACATTTAATTTAACCGCAGTTTGAGCAACGAACTAGATTTTTTGCAAGTTAAAAAGATACCGTTATCTCACAAATGTATCAGTCGACAGCAACATCATAACGCATTCTAAAATTTCAAAATAATACAAAGATATAAAATAAACACCATACACGCCATAATGCCTATCCCTTCAGTGATTCCATGCATGATATAGCAACTACTTATGGTTCAGCAGCGTGACGTTATGTTTCCGAAGGCTGCGAGCAGGCAGCTTGGCGCCTACTTGTACAGACGCCGTTCAAAGTTCAGCTGTCTTAAAGGGAATATCGCCAGCGGTGTATGATCCATCGGCTGATAATGAGAATTGGGTTTCTGGGTCATATCCAGGGCCGCTGGAATCACTTACTGCTTATCCACGCTACTTTTTGCAAGTCATTGTACTTTGTTGCCATGGCCGAAATTGGTTTATGAAAATGTCTGATATGACTAATACTAATGCATGTGTTTGTGCCCTTGGATTTGTAATGAGATGCTTTGGATGTTGCTGCAACTAAGCTGAATGTAATAGACACTAGGAATAAATGTTTTTTTTTATTGAGTAAATGGTAAGCAATCGGCGCTGCCCATGGACACCCAAAGCACCAGTTACCGGCCTTTTGGGGATTAGGAATTTGAGGATTGTTGAGAATTCGGAGATTGGTGAGATTAGGGAGAGGGGTAATTGGGCCTCCAGTAACCTCAGTCAATCGACGAAACACATCGCTACCGTTGTTTCACGTCGGTTTTCTGTGAAGCCGTGGTATCACTCTGGTCGGGGCGGTCCATTCGTGCCGAAGAAGGCTGTCCCATACCTATTACATTACGTACTACCTCTACAAATGATATCTCACATTTATATAACACGCCTTTGTCTACCAGGTCAATCAAGTAACACCGATGCATTGTACAGTTACCGCATCTAAGGTTAAGCTATTGAGTTCTAGTATCAATTGTTTGAAACCTAACAATTGGGTTAATGGTGTTTAATTATCACTAATTAGGATACAATATTACTCAGAATTATATGGCGTCTGTTGTCTGTTTTCATAACTGTACACTCATATGAGACAAATAATTAAATATTTTTATTTAATATCCGAACAAAATTGTAGTGAAATGTTTTATACATATAGTGAAATTATTCCGTTTTTGTGAGCCGTCCGTATTTACATATTGCCGGCACGAACCGTTGTTGCGTAAATTGCTAGATTTAACTATTTTATTTATTTTTTCTTTTGTTGCCCAGTGTTGCTCGCGTCAATTAAATTAATAGAATTGTTACTTGTTTCATGTAATTGTTTATGAAATGGATGTCCATAATGGTCTTTAAATTCTTTGAATTGTTTTAGCCATTCATTTGAGTTAAGTATCTTGTGTTTTACAAATGTATTATAATTCAATCTGCTTTGTAAAACTATAACAATATTAATATTTTATAGAAAACCAATTTGACGTGAAGACACAATCACAAACGTATTTGAAACATCTTATACCACCAACGAACCGTAAGTGCCAATCCGCGGCATCTCTCGAAGAAAATATTTTAAAAAGTATTACATTTCAGGTCGTATCCGGCATAAATATCGGTGTGCACGTCTCACAATATTGTATGATACATACAATGTGTCAGATTCCGGTCTGTTCGGTCTCAAAATCAAATTTTTATGAGCCGTGAAATAACCCTGCCTTGAAGCTCGTAATGCCTTTCGATGCAAATATATGGTACATGTATAGTTTATGTACATGTTTTGTGGGTAATGATGGTGTATCAAATGGTTTTTTGCGTCGTAAACCAATTTCTGGATAGGTTAGCGAATTGAAGGGTTTATGTGTTGTGTTACAGGATAGAATGCCTTTTATGTCGTGTTTTCTCTTAAATAACATTTCGGTTTTGCTATTACCCTAACTGGGTTTATAAATATTTCATGGTGGTTTATAGGACACTGGTTTATTAAAGTGTATTGTACATAATATCAAGGTTGAGTGTCTATTTCGAAGTTTCTAATTTAAGCTTTTGTCCAACATAGCTATTTGGGTCAATTATGTAGAATATTTTAATTAGTTAACGCTCCCTATGACAGTTACTAACAAAGTATAATTAAGCAATTGATTAAAATAAAATGTGCCTCGTAAAAGTCGACGAAGGTACCAACATATAGCTCTTTAAACGTATGGAATAATGAGATAACAACTGATAAAGACGGATGGAGGACGGCATCCCTCGCTGATAGCAAATAAATTAGGATAATGGCAGGAGGATGACGATTTTTCCTCCAATAACAAATGTACGCCGACGTTATTCACGGACCAAATGAGAAACAAAGCGGAAAACGCAAAAATCTTGGCGCGAAATCCACATTATAAATTCCCACATAAATAAGTAAATGGTCCAAAAACTCCTGTTCATTTTCATCCTCTGTTATTTTATTCACTTTTTTCCGTAAATAAAACGCGTAATATCGTGATTAATCGCTCGTTATAATTTATTATCAGCATTTTAAATGTGAAATCATTTATTTGGTGTAAATGTTATATTTTTGTGTACAATTCCAAATTGTTAATGCGACGAGGATTTAAGTGTCGAGGTTAATCGCGTTGCAAGTGGAAATATTTTTCATTTTATTTCACAGCGGTATTTTTCTTTAATTTCAAAGACAAATCACGCATCTCTCGACAAGGAAGGGGTACGTCACGGAACAACGCATGCCCTACAACGTACGAATATGTTTAATATAAGCTTCAAATAGAATTTAATCGTGCTCGAAGCCTTCCCTCACAGTGCCCGTTTGTTTACGTTCCTCCTGAAGCAAAGAGCACGGCTCCAGGAGGTGAAGAGCAAACATTTCAATTTTTACGACTTTCCCCATTTGATTTTAGGGGAAGGGAAAATTTCGTTAGCTTTGTTTTTTCTTATTCTGCAAAGAATTAAATTACGACGTGTCTTTAGGGGAATTATTTGCTTTCCTTGGAACGCGGAGGGTAGTTGAAGCGACGGTCACGAAAAACTGTCTCCCCAAATAAAAAAACAATAAAATTTGTATTTATTAGATACATTACAGTTTTAAAAATAAGTATATACTAAAATTCAGTACCTGCTGGTTTTGTGTTTGCACAATTACTTTCACAAGTTCTACCATTTATTACACAAGTAATTATAAACATGGAGTCGCTGAGAGGAACATTAGCTGAGATGTCTGCACAATTCCATGATAGGATGGCAAGGTTTGAGGCTGACCAACAAAATACAGCATCACCAAGATTGCCAACGGAGTATATAGCTTTCAAGAAGTTCATCCTTGAGTCCCTTTGTTGTATCCAGCAGCAGATGGATTCATTTACCGAGGAGTTGGATTCAGTTGAGATGAGGAGCCGAAGGAAGATCCTATTGATCCACGGAGTTCCGGAGAGCACGGGTGAGGACACTGCATCTGTGGTTGCCAACATCATCTGTGAAAAGCTAAATGTGGAGACCTTCACTGCTTCGGCTATACGTAGATGTCATCGAGTTGGCAGCCGTGCCCACAAAGCAAAGCCCAGACCCATACTGGTAAAGATGAAGGATGCTGATGTCCGGGACAAAGTCTGGTACAATAAAACCAAATTAAAGGGGTCGGGCATCACAGTGTCAGAATTCCTCACGAAGATTAGACACCAGGTCTTCATGGCGGCACGGGATAAGTTCGGTGTGGCGAATTGCTGGACGAAGAGGGGTGACATCTACGTCCTGGGACCGGATGGCGTCAGGCACCGTATTGTCAGCCACAGCCAGCTCCGCGCACTCGGTGAGCCTGCGGCTGTCCCTGAGCGATCTGCAGCCGTGGTTCCAAAGAAGAAGACGCGTGGTGCTGCTAAAAAGTGATTCCTCCGGTGATTCTGCCTCGTTCGGGTAACAAATCCACATTTTTATTTCCTTTATCTATGTATAAAAGTACAATCTTCAATATTATATTATTTTAGTTCTACCCATAATTCTTATAGCTTAAAATCCTCTAATTATTTACATTTCATTTTTCTTGTTTGTACCCCTTATCATTTTGACTTGCATTATTGATTCCTCAGTATTCATTAATTTCTTTAAACTTCTAACTTTCCACTCTTCATTTTAATTCTAATTTTTAAATAAATATTCGATTTATGATAAATTATTATGTATGTTTACCTCCGGATTGTTTACTAATTCTGACATTTGACATGAGTCAAACGTCAAGTTATTGGTTGCGTTCCAGGTTTGACATCGGGTATAAATTGACTATGAGACCATAGACAATTCACATACAATTATGATATCAAATATCTTGTAATGTTTGTTTTTAATTTCTTTTTTAAATATTAATGTAGGCTATCTATCTATCAGTAGTAGTGGTGGTATTTATCTTTTTAGTTATGTACTCCTTGGACTTTTACCCGGGCGAGGCATTATTTTACATTATTTTTTATTATTCTATTTTGTGAAGGTAGACGTCTTATTTTTATTTTTATTTGTAACACGCAACTGGCAGGTGGATATGATATTTATCGTTGTTCGATAAATTATCATAATTTTATCTTTATATTATTTTTATTTTATTATTTTTTATTTGTTTATTTATTATATTTTTATAATATTTTAGTTTTTACTATGACTGATAGTGAAAGTGACCTACACAGCGATGATGACACTTTTCTTTCTGCAATTAGTGGCAGTAACAGTCCTACCAGTTGCAGTTTCCCATCTCTCGCTGATACACTTGAGTCTCATTTTTCTGATGTACCGAAAAATCTTAATGTAGTCCATATGAATGCACAGAGTATTCCAGCTCATTATCACGATATGCTGGCAGATCTTGACTGTAACAATATCCACGCCATACTTGTTTCCGAATCCTGGTTAAAACCTTGCCTTCCTTCTACTTCCTACTCTTTACCTGGATACCAACTGATTCGAAATGATCGCACGAGCTGCGGTGGTGGTGGTGTTGCCATATATCTTCGTTCTAACATCTCCTTTAAAATAGTTGATATGTCACCGCAGCCCCCGCCGCAGAACGCTGGCGAGCATCTTTTCTTGGAATTAAGTTTGTGTCATTCCAGAATATTGCTTGGTGTCTACTATTGTCCTTCCTCACGTACCGATTACTTTTCCACTTTCGAAAATCTACTTCTGAACTTAACCCCCGCTTACAGTCATACCATAATAATGGGGGACTTTAACACCTGTCTCCTAAAAAACGACACACGCTCCTCTTCACTTCAATCCATTGCTCAATCCCTAAACTTGTCTCTTCTTCCGCTGAGCGCCACTCACCACTTTCCAAACTGTTCACCTTCTCTTCTTGACCTTATCCTTGTGTCGGCAGACCAACACGTTGTCAAGCACGGACAATGTTCTGCTGACAACTTTTCCTACCATGATCTTATCTTCCTCTCGTACAAAGTCTGTCCTCCGAAATCTAAACCCAAAACATTATTTCAGCGCAATTTTGGTGGTATGGATCTTGAGAGGCTTCGTGAGGATGCCGGCAGCATTGACTGGTCTGAACTTCTTGCTGCCGCGGGGACTGATGACAAAATCAGTATCTTTAATCAAAAACTAATTGAATTGTATGACATCCATGCCCCGATACGGCCAGTTAAAATAAAACATGTACCAGCGCCGTGGCTGACAGAAGAGATCAGGGTTGTGATTCACAGGAAAGCAGCAGCAAAAGCCAAATTTAAACGCCTACCTAATCTTGTGAACCGCGAGAAGTATATTGCAGCTCGAAATCGTAGCAACAAGATGTGTAGGGATGCCCAACGACGCCACATTCATCAATCTGTAGAAAATGGCGACCCAGCCAAGATCTGGACATTCCTAAGGTCCATGGGAGTTGGAAAACTGCGTCGGGACGGGATTTCTAGAAACCTGGACTTTGAATCTCTCAATAAACACTTTTCCTCTTCGCCCTATATTAATGGGTTTATTAAAACTAATACTTTAAACTATCTTTCTTCTCTTCCCTCTCCCACCTATTCACAATTTTCCTTTAATCAACTCACAGCTAGTGATGTTAGGAAGAGCATAGTTTCCATTAGTTCAAATGCGGTGGGGAGTGATTGTGTCAGCCGAAAAATGATACTCCCTGTCCTGGACGAGATCCTTCCTGTCATTTGCCATATCCTTAACCATTCCTTATCCAGCTGCGTTTTTCCTTCTGCATGGAAGGATGCACAAATCACTCCTCTTCCCAAAAAGCCAAATCCAGAATCTTATTCCGATTACCGTCCTATTTCTATTTTACCCTTCCTCTCCAAAGTCCTGGAACGCCTCATCTATAACCAGCTAAGTGCTTTCCTCACCAAACACAGTCTCCTCAATCCTTACCAATCAGGGTTCCGTCCGGGGCATAGTACCACTACAGCACTTGTCAACATCACAGACGACATACGAGCGGGTGTCGAAAACGGCAATCTAACTTTGCTTACCTTGCTAGATTTTAGCAATGCATTCAACACCGTTGATTTCGATATCTTACTTGGAATACTGGGCTCTCTTAACATATCGCCGGCTGTGATTGATTTCTTTCGTAGTTACCTGTCTGGCCGCCGGCAGCGTGTTGCCATTGAGGGCTCATACTCCTCCTGGTCTGAGACGGCTGCGGGCGTACCGCAGGGGGGCGTTCTTTCTCCTCTACTCTTTGCTATTTTCATAAATTCTATCTCTGATGAACTTCTTTCTTCCTATCACCTGTATGCTGACGATCTGCAAATTTACTCTCAGGCACCTCCTGGTGAATTCTCCGAGGCGATCAAGATGGTGAATACCGACTTGGCACGAATCTCGAGATGGAGCACGGCTTACGGTTTAAAGGTTAATCCCGCGAAGACCCAGGTCATTGTTGTCGGTAGCCCCCGGTTACGTTGCAAAATTACATGGTCACAGATGCCACCTATTGTTTTTAACGGTACCATGATACCATACAGCGACTCGGTGAAAGACCTAGGCATTATCATAGACCGAGACTTTTCTTGGGGACCGCAACTGGGACAGGTCAGTCGGAAAATGTTTGCGTCAGCCAAGTCTTTACGTAGACTTCGAAACTTTCTCCCAACCGCTACCAAAATTGCGCTTGCGCAATCACTCCTCCTTCCCATCCTTGATTACGCCGACGTCAGCTATCCAGATCTTACCGAAGTGCAGTTAGATAAACTTGAGCGACTCCAAAATTTCTGTATAAGGTTTATATTTGGTTTACGTAAATATGATCACGTCTCCGAATATCGAGCTAAACTCAAGTGGCTGCCGATCCGCCTTCGCCGGAATACTCATATCCTATCCCTTCTCTACAATTTACTGTTTAATCCTATTACTCCCTATTATCTCAAAGAACGTTTCAAGTTCTACCATGACACACATTTTAGACCAGTACGGTCGTCGGGAGATCTGAGACTTGAGATGCCCCAGCATGAGAGCAAATCCTACGACAAATCCTTTACAGTTCGAGCTATTCGACTGTGGAATGCACTTCCCCCTTCCATAAAACAAGCAAAGTCAATTGTCACGTTCAAGGCACGTGTGAAGGAACATTATCTCTCCACTTTGTAGTTCATTGCTGTTTCTTCATCTAGTGTCACCTATCTGTCACTGTGTTTTTCTAAATGAACTTATGTATGTATGTGTATGTATGTATATATGTATGTATGTATGTATGTGTGTATTTATGTAGGTATGTTTCAGTATGTATGTATATAATTATGTATTAAAAGTAAATAAATTAGTTATGAATACTTTCAATTTTACATAATAAATAAGCACCTCAGTTCACCAAGCTATAACTACCTCATTTAATATATTATTGTAATGTTCTATCCACCCAAAGGTTGCCTGGTAGAAATCGCTTTTAGCGATAAGGCCGCCTTTGTACCCTAATTTCTTTAATTTGTAGCTCGATATTCTATCTCAAATTGGTGTACAATAAAGACTATTATTATTATTATTTACATATATTTATTTAAAATTCTCTATAAATTACATTTCTAAATACTACTTGTAAAATAAAAAATAATATTTAAAAATATAAAAAATAGGAGCCGACCAGTAGCGAGAGCATGGTCCAAGCTACCGGTGGTTAGGGCTCCAGAGACAGAAACCTCCTCACGATACGTGCCGTTTCTAGGAGAACTGCCTTCTGTATCAGGCCCTTGATCCATCCACCTAACGCCAGCCTCCTAAGATGGATGTCGAGGCTTTTAGGGATTAACCCATTGGCCGACACGACTATCGGCACAATGATAGCCGAATCCACACTCCACATGTCGACAACCTCGTGAGCTAAGTCTAGATATTTTATTTGTTTATCTTTCTCAGCTTTCACGAGGTTCTCGTCATGGGGAATGGTGACATCGATTATCATCGTGCGGCGTACTTGTCGGTCTATCACCACTATGTCAGGTTTATTGGCTACAATAGTCCTGTCAGTAATGATAGACCGGTCCCAGTACAATGTGATATGGTCATTTTCCAGAACTGGGTCGGGCACATACTTGTAGTACGGTACCTCAGATTCAACAAGTCGATAGTGTAAAGCAAGTTGCTGATGGATAATCTTGGCTACTTGATTATGCCTATGCAAATATTCACTGTTAGCCAAACGACCACAACCAGAAATTATATGTCTAATGGATTCACCAGGACTATGACATGCCCGACATATGTCAACCGTCCCATCCTTAATTATATATTTCCGATAGTTGTTCGTAAGGATAACTTCGTCCATTATTGCACAGACAAATCCTTCAGTTTCTCCAAAGAGATTACTGAATCGTAGCCAAGACACGGACGCTAGAAAATCTACACTGGGCCCATGAAGGGCCCGGAAGAAGCGTCCATGGAGCTCCTTGCTATGCCATACCTCCTTGCGATCATTGACGCTTAGTACCACAGGTCTGCGCCAGTTCTCTTTTGCCAAGGATAGCGGAGTGAATCCATTGTCCACCGCTGCTACTTCTCGATGCATACCCTCGTTGACTTTCAGGAAATATTCCCTGAGGCTGCACACCTCACGGTTGTGAAGGGTCTTAGCATTTAATAAGCCTCGACCACCACACTTCCGCGGGATGTACAACCTCATGACCGACGAACGAGGGTGATGCATGCGATTTGCAGTCAGCAGGGTCCGGACTCGCCTATCCAGGGTGTCAAGTTCAGTCTGAGTCCACTTGAGTATACCAAAAGAATACATTAGGACTGGCATGACCCAACCGTTAAAGGCTCGCACCTTGTTTCCGCCTGATAAGGAACTTTTCAGTACCTTATTCAGGTGACAAAAGAAGCGCTCCTGTAACGATTGCTTCATGTCCGGTCCATTAATGCCTAATCCTTCTGACATACCCAGGTACTTGTATGTATCGTTTGCGGAGAGTGATCTCAGCTTTGTGAAATCTGAGAGTTCTAGACCCTCAGATTCCACAATCCCTCCTCGCTTTACATGCATGACCGCACACTTGTCTACTCCAAACTCCATTCTGATGGAACTACTAAATTTTTCAGTTATATTCAGTAGGTCCATCAGTTGTTTCTTGTTTGGCGCAAACAACTTGAGGTCATCCATGTAAAGTAAGTGGGATATAGCTAAACCTCTTCTCCGCAAAGGATAGCCTAGCCCTGACTCCTCCAGTAGAGTACTTAGAGGGTTCAAGGCCAAGCAGAACCATAGTGGGCTCAGACTGTCACCCTGAAATATTCCTCGTACTATCCTTACAGGTTCTTCATTCCCTTGGATTTGTCTACATCCTGGATAGCAAAGCACGGTGCTCCACTGCCCCATACATGACTCCAAGAAGGCGCGTAAAGTTGCATCTATTTTATACAACTCCAGCACCTTCAGGAGCCATGTATGTGGTACAGAATCATATGCTTTTTTGTAGTCTATCCAGCATGTAGACAAATCTTTTCGGGACCGACGAACCTGTTGGCTAACAACCATATCAATGAGGAGTAGCTCCTTAGTTCCACGAGACCCCTCCCTACATCCATTTTGAGATACAGACATGATGGAATTTTTTTCAATATGTTTTGCTATTTTTGTCCTCAAAATGGATGTAAGAAGTTTATAGACCGTTGGTAAACATGTGATTGGTCTATAATTTTTGGGCTCAGTGGAACTACCTGATTTATGGAGCAGGTGGGTAACTCCTGTTGTTAGAAATTGTGGTAACGACCCAGTTTCCAAAGCTGCCTGGAAGTGTAATGCTAAGCGAACGTGTGAACTTTTGAGCCATTTAATCCAGAAATTGTGCAGTCCGTCCGGCCCCGGTGATTTCCAATTCGGGACCGAACAGGCTGCACTGGCTACATCAGAGGAAGTAATTACTACCTCCTCCATCTCTGGTATAGGCTCACACCTTCGCTTAACATCAAACATCCAGTCACCTTCTGTGTGGCTAACAGGCACCGACCAGATGTTGCGCCAAAATGTGTTAGTGGCATCATCATCCGGTCGCCGCCCGTCAGCCACATCTTGGTTGGATCGTTCCCAATCTCTGTATACCCACCTCTGATCTCTTTGGAACATGCGATTCTGAGTATAGCGCTCCACTCTTTTTTTGTACCTTCTAATACGGTTTGCCCATGCATAAACTTTCTGCTTCAGGAAGTCGATGCGCTCTGTAACACGCGACAGGTATTCATGAGGACTGATTTCAGTCCCCACAAATGCACGTCTTACAAAGCGCATCACTCTAGGGCGAGTATTGCCCTCCCTGAAGCAGGATAGTTTGCCAATGAGTACCCTGGCCTCACTGATACGACGCTCTATCCTATACTGCCAGGCAGGTACTGCTGGTTTTGGTCGGACTGCTGCGTCAAGATTTGGGAATCTGACGTTAGCCACTCGACAAGCAGCTACCGCCCCACAGTACAAGATTGAGTGTGTATCATAGAGGTTTTCGCTACTCTCAAAATATTTTTTAAGTAGCGAATCCAAGGCACTCACCAGCGCTCTATTTTTTCTACACATGGGCAAACGTGGTAATTTTGGTCTGAAATTACTAGGAGCACGTCTGTACTCACGGACCGCATCCTCCAAAGCACTCCTCAGTCGTTCATTTCTCTGAGTACTCACTTGTTCAACCCTGTCGTCCTCCACTCCAACGATAGGGGTGGTTGGTGTCATACATTGTGACACTACAGGTGTCTGTGCCACCAATTGTGGCGGAGCGGGGACGACACGATTGCGCAGTGCTTCTAGACGTAGCCGATCAAGCGCAGCCTCATCCAATCTGCGATTGCGTTGGATGACCCGCACCTGATCCGAGAGTCGTTGGGCCGAGACGTTGATAGATGGCTCAAGAACCTGAAATATAGACAGCATTTATATATTATTATTATTATTCCTTCTAGAGTAAAGAGTCGGTTGATTCGAATCTTTCATAGCAAGCGTCCTATATCTCAAGTATCAATATTCTCTAAGCGACTATTGTGTATTGAAAGGCTTCTCTTCACCGTTGTCCAAGTGAATTTAATTTTATCTATTAAAAAGCTTTGCGATCTGTTTCAGAAAAACAACATTACATAATACTTTTAGGTACGTATTAACAATAATATTATTTTGCTAATAAAATAAGATTGAATTTCTAATATAAAGAGTTCAATAATTATTTAAACAATTTGTTATTACACATATAATGATTTTAAGTAAAAATCGCGGGTTACTCATGTGAATATACTGAGAAAAGCTCTACTAGTTTCGAACCACAGAGGGGTCTTTCCTCATGAACAGCGTGCGCAGTCGCGGCGATGTCGCGCAGCCTACTCGATATAATGATTTTGCCTAATATAATGATTTTGTTTAAAGACAATATCGCTATTAAATTAATTAACATTTAGGCTTATTTTAGGGAAATGAATATGCATTTTTACAGAATTTATCGCATGATAACGCAATAAGCATCTTATGAGCATAGCATTAAAATCTAATTTACAATGAAAATACTTTAAAACGAGTCTAAAGCTTAGTAGATCCTTATGTAACAGTAGTTCTGTGCTGATGTGGTGTAGATGGGAACAAAGGAAACTAATAGACTGACCATTATTGGGCCGGTAATGAGCGCCGCCTAATTACCGACGCCGAATAAACGCTCCAAGCAAAATGGCGGTGCCTTATAATTATTGCCAGCTACTGTACTGTTGTGGATACCAATTTATTTATTGCAGCTTTTTGTAAGCCACTAAAAGTTAGTTTTATTTAATATCAGAAACACATTATATAAGTTAGTTTTGTTTAATACTAAAATTATTGTAATTTATTAGTGTTTCACTAGGTACTGTATTTAGAATGTTTTGTGTTAAATATAAGTTAACCAATAACCGCGGGTTACACACGTGAATATGCTGAGGAAAGCTCTACTATTCACGTGTGTTAGCCGCGATTTTTAATTAATTCACTATGCCTCACGATAGTTAGTAAATAAGTTGTTGCAAAAACAAAACAGGCACAAAACCTTCTCATACAATGAGTTATGACGTAACAAAAGAACCAAAAATGTAACAAAGGCAACAAATTCACTACAAAGTGTTTTACAAAGAGACTGCAATACGTGACCCTACACAATATATTCACCCCTCCATGTAATCATGCAGATATTCTATTTCTGTCCCAAACTAAATGTAAATGGCTAAATAACGCGCGAGTCTGTCTGGTGGTGGCACACATTACAAAACATCACGACTGAACCTTTCACGGTCCAGCACATCGATAATATTGAATCAGTTGACTCTATTAACAATGCAAATAGTGTAAGCGAGTGCCAGCAGCTAGCTTCGTAAATGCACCGAGTTGTACAACTTACTTAACGACCACAATCAAATTACGCGACTATAAACTCTATTTTAAGTGACTCAAGGCGCAAACGACTGCATAAAAGAGTTGGCAAGTTTATCCGACATTGTTTGCAAATCCAAACTTATGCAGAGACGGGAGTGTTTACAAGGATCGTTTGTTACAGTTTAATGCTTGTTGTTTAGACTGTCTTCGGATTTTATTCGCAGATAGTATTTTGTATCGGTTCGTTTGAGGCTCGTTCCGGTCATAGGCTGCACCGGCTGCACCGGTTGCTTGCACTCGTACATACATTCATTATGTAACATGTAGAGATATCGATGGCTTAGATAATACGATATATGTATAAGAGTTTATTCTGATACTGTGTTCTCGTAAAACATGCAACTCTGCGAATGAAACTTGAATAGAATTCTGTTACTCGTTCTATCAACAATGTATAAACCAAAATCAATAATGCCAACACTCGTAAACTATCTACACTCACACAACTACAGACTCCATTTAGCTCCAATGCAGCCAATATAACAGCTAAACCAGATTTATACACAAACGAGGGTAAGGAAAATATTTACGACACAGGAGAATTTGCATCGATACTGCTAATGCCGGGTATCGTACGCCAGTGTCAAATTATTTGTGGATTAAAGTCGAAATATATCCGCTGATAGCGAAATACGGGAAAATATTGATCTGCTGCTGCGTGGCACTTTAGGCTTATCCTATCTGTACATGAAAGAGTTATGATGTTTCCTGACACTGAGTTAAACGTCAGATTCAGTACAATACAATGATCTAACCTGTTTATTTATTCACTAAATCTTTAAGCTCAAGTCTGAGCTCCTAAAAGTCCGACCTCGTAAACTGGACGTTGTTTAATTTCAGGTGTCCGTGTGTTATACTTTTCGTCCAATTCTTACTAATATTCTTATGAACCTCTAGTTTATACGGTCAATTCATGTATTATAATACATATTTATGTCCTAAACAGAATATGAGCCTAATGTTCCACATAGTACATTCGCAGCAAAATATAGAGAACAACAAATTGGACAGAGCGATATGCCGCCAACTAAAATAGCATCAAATTATTATCTGCGGCTTATGCACGAAATATTAGCGCGCTCTGTGCAGCGGCTCATACAGGGGCGGCGGTGTTTATACCATTCAATTATACTGCTACGAACACTACCAGGCACGACGTATATTCGAGAAATATAAACTTTAGGAAATTGAACATCATTAAGGCACGCGGCAAATATTAATCCATTCCATACAAATAAGTAACGCTACCGTTAAAACTGTCAACAATTAAATTTAATTGCTCGACACTCGGTACATAATTGGGTTCGTGATTAAACTGTCAAATACCAAGCGGTCACCGGTGACCGCAACCTATTGTTCTATAATTGTGTCTGCAAAACCGGTACTCGACGAGTTAATTTCAATAACGTCGTCTTCGCAGTTAATCCATTCGCTTCCACAATTCATAATATTGTATCTATGTACTAAGCACCCAATTAATGTACTAAGCGGTAAACTTTGAGTATCATGATCTTGAAAATTACGAATATTAAAACAAAAACTCAAGTAATCTGTGTTCAGCAACACTGACATTGTTTGCTTCAAGTTGCTTGTAATTCTGCAAAAATTTCTCTCTCAGGCTTCGACGAGGACGCGATGTCGCGGCCTGAGTAACTTCTCTTGTTAAATAATATAATGGTGAGCACTTTGTGGTCGGAATACCTATTAGCAAGGTTTTAATTTTAAAAGATTAGCATCAAATAAAAGGTTAGTATCGGGTTAAGTAGTGATATTGATTGCTCATGTTCATTGCAAAGTAGACCCAAATTAAGATATGAATAAATATTGAAAATACATATCTATCGACGTAACATGTTCATAAAGTAGAACGAATATTTAAAATCAAAGTGTGTTTGATAGAGCTACTAGTACTGGCTTTGACGTAGCTATCGTTTCCACTATTTTTGAAATAGTTCTCTTCAAAGCTGCTACAGATTGGCAATACACGTAAAATAAACGTGGAGACCAGCAATACACTGGAGCCGCTACTTTACACGAGAAATAAAAATATTTCAGCTATCAAACATTTATGAACAGAAGTGGCCATAGTTGTCAAATATTTTGAAAGTGAACCATTGAAACATGTTAGTGTTTAGCTGAAAACATTCATACCATTATATTCTAAGTGTACGGAGTATGTGACTCAATGAGTCGGTAATAAATCGAAGGAGTTTGGCTTAATGTCCCAACTTTCCAGCGGCACTCACGTATTCCGCTCACGTATTTATCAATAACAAAGGTCTAGAATTAAATTCGTAGGAACGCAATTCCAGAATACTTTGAAAAGAAATAAAAAGGCCTGTAACCCTACGTACCCTTCCATCCCAGCCGAGCTGTTGTAGTCTCACAATCCCACTCCGCATATGAATTGAACCACAAAGTTTAAGCGCCCGATATCTCAGAATGCCTTTAAAGAGTCACTCTAGCCAAACCATCCGCTTTAAGTGCATTCTTTTGTCAAAATTGCTTTTAAAATCTTTTTAGAGAAATTACATGAGGAGCGCAGCGGTGCGGAAAATTTGAAAATACTACGCTCATATTGTTCGTCACGAGACCCCGGCGACTCGACCAAATATTATATTTGTTTCGTAAGTAAGTTTCGCAAAAAGAAACGAAAATATTCCAACAAAAGCTCACGTGATATTGTTTTTATTTTTGTTTGGCCTAAAGTTCATAAATGTTGAGGTCCCGAGCGGATTAAACATTTGTTTGTCAACAAACAGCTATTTGTCAGTCTGAATGTTTATACAAAACCACTATGTACAGAATTTAGTAGTGAACAAAGTTTCATTTCACAGAAAAAGGCAGAAAGAACAAATTATGAACTAACGAAATTATACAACTAAGGCAAACACATAAATTAATTTTCGGGATCCACTTTGTGTACACTCGAGTGTATTACACAAAACTATTTCTACGAAGCTCAGCTCACAGTTATATTCGTGCACCATTCTGTGACAAAGTAATTATTACAACTTTGAACAAAATCTCTTAAAATTAAAAATGCATAAATCAAAATGAACTATAATAAAACGCATTATAAACTACATCACATTGTAGTATTTAGATTCCAATATAGCGTTGTAGTACATCCACAACTAAGGACGCGGAGCTAATTTTCTGTTGTAACATAAGCCCATTCTCTTGGGAAATCAAGTGTTCACATTACATAACGCGGTGCCCATCAACACGCACAACATAATGTAATTTGATTTCCTTATTAACCTCATTAGATTAGACAAACCAATACTACTAACTTATGCACTAAACAATCAACTAATGTTTGTTTAGTAACCTTTGTTCACGCTATCTCTACGTCGGCTATCAACAGCGCACATACAGTGTCCAGTAAATATGTAGTAGTGCACCAAACTGTTAGAGGTGATAGCTGGGATCAAGACCTATCTGCAACACAATGTAGGTATGTTCAATGAAATTGTGCGATTTCAAACTGCAAAACAATTTTTTTAGTAAGTTTGTGTATTAAATTATTTGTGGATCAATACCTTATTTATTGGTAGGTCAAGATAATAACTTACAATTTATAATTTGGAACTTGACTGTCTTGGTGATCTCAATAGTGACTACTATACACATAATCCTTTCTCGGAATTCTATAATAAATGTAATGTACTACAGAGAGTTTAACGTTGATTTTGAGGAATGTCAATATTATTCTTAAATCAAGGATCACTTCAAACGTAGGCGATGTTAATCTTGTTTCAAATTAACTCTTCATCAAAGCTTTAAACAAAACATCCGGGGACGAATTAATTGTATTAATAGACTTACTTTCTCTTAGCGTTAAGCAAATGTTTAATCTAATATTTAATAAAAATAATTATTTCAAATCTCATTAAAATAAGACATTCATGTCTTAGAAATATGTACATAAGCATGTGTCAGCTAACCCTTTTCCAAGAATTTAATATTATTATGGAAAAACTTATTTATTTTACTTATTTTTAAGTGTGGGAGAGCCATGCTTCGGCATGAATGGGCCGGCTCGACCGGAGTGATACCACGGCCTCACAGAAGACCGACGTGAAACAACGTTGTGTAGTGTTTCGTCGTGTGAGTGAGGTTACCGGACGCCCAATTACCTCCCCCCCCGTTTCCCAATCCCTGAATTCCCAACAATCCTCAAATTCCTAATCCCAAAAAGGCCGGTAATGCACTTGTAACGCCTCTGGTGTTCCAGGTGTCCATGGGCGACGCTGATTGCTTACCATCAGGTGATCCGTCTGCTCGCTTACCGGCTTATCCCATAAAAAAAAACTAATCTGAAATATAGCTTAAAGATTAAAACATAAAAACAGTAATACTAATAAATATGTCCAATATCTTTCAGTTTCAGGTCGTCCTGTAAATATTCTGGCACTTTAATGTTTTCCAGAGAGCGTAAGGGTGTCGGGGTGCAAGGTACAAGATTCAATATTGTTTAAAATATAAGCGTTTAATTGCCGCTCCTCCACTTTAATTAAAGGAGACGCGGACAGCTGTAAAACACTTGTCGACATCTACTGACGAGGAGAACGTGGTAAATGAATGCTTAATAAACATTTTACATTTTGTTTCACAATTATGAAATAAGAAACTACTTGACATGTAATACATGAAGTAAAATATATAACTTTGATATAGTGTGCTGCAACTTCTAATTTATCACATAAGTTTATTACTAAAATAAAACATTTAATGTAGTTGGCCCTTCGGTAACTTTTCTTACACGACGTTTTTCTGTGAAGCCGTGGTATCACTCCGGTCAAGCCGGTCCATTCGTGCCAAAGCATGGCTCTTACACTACAATTAGTGTTACCCGAAATTATGAGACAAAAGTTGTCTTATCCGTTTGCAGTAAATTGGTATAATAGTGAAGTAATCCAGTGCAAAGTGAGTAACCTAAACAATATTCTTATTCAATGATTATACTACTATCTGTTTATGTAAAACGTATAAAAATTGTCGATCAAAGATCAACTTTGCAAGGATGTATTAAGGAGATTCAATATCAGCAACGATACAAACCAAATATAAGCTTGAATAGAACTAAGCAGAACACGCAAATAAATAATACAAATCAACGTAATTCCAACAAATATGACGTCATACGATGATACGACATCAGAAAACTTCGCAAAATTCCTGCTTTAAATGCCAGATACCGGTTTCTGGCTGAGAGCACAGAACAAAACGTTACGTCTCTATGAAGGAGAGTCGTTGTGCATTTTTATTGTTAGTATTGTAGAGTATGCCAAGACTATAGGAGAGAGCTTTCGGCACAAGTTTTAACTTAATAGCTCTGTATTCTGTATTCTTGCTTTTATTTTTGGCTGAGCGATGACGTCCTGAGATAAATATTCGCAGTGAACCTGTGTGACGTCAGCTAGTCTCCTTATAAAAATGTACATACATACGTCTTAGCTTTGAAGTTTATACTCCCGACATCATTATTGTGATGTGTATAAACCAGCGGCATTAAAGAAGATCACGTGAAAATTGTGCGAGGAAAAGTGAAAATCTTCAACAAAATAAGCAGAAAATGAAATATATTGTCGACCAAGAAAAGTAAATAATGGAGAACATAATACTAAAGTATACCAAACAAAAACTAAACAAAGAATAGTGTTTGTACTTTATGAACGATACAAAAATAATATCGGTAAAAAGTACTAACGTAGGTACTTACAATATTCTGGGCTGTTGCCAGATTCCATAGCAACCCAATCTAGGGCATCCTCTGTAGACTTAGTGATTTGTAATAGTTTTCAAGTAATCGATCTAAGGCGGTACTCAAGGAGTCTGTTTGTTGAAGGCTACGAATTTGATATGTTCCCGAGAGCTGGGTGCTCTAATAAAATTACACAGTTAATTTCCAATAGCTCTCTAGTCTCGTAACGTACGTGTGTGGGTTTACTTCGGATGGAATGTCACTTCATCAAGACCCGTCGTGTCCTCCTACGCGTATTTATTTTCTCCCAAGAAAGGGTATCAGCCGCGATCTATATCCGACCTGAACAAAATGTTAATGAAGGTACTAAAATGGTGCGTAGGCACCGAGAGTCTTTACCCAACTTAAAACCCCGGAAGCACCCCGAAAGATTTTCTAACTAAGATAATGAGTTAGTCCAGTTTTCTTGAACACCCACCCGAGCCGGAAAACATAAACTTTAAAATGTTAACAGACACTAAAATCGATCATTTCCCACGATAACGAGCTCGGCGGCGCGCGGCGCCAGGCGGCCACCAGCAACTTCTTTCAGCGCGAGATCAAAGGCGAGTTCTTTCGAGGCCGTAACTTATATCAGATCCCAGGTACTTTTAATGTTTGGGGTAATTAGCGCCCCAAAACTTCCCCATCCGGGGTAAGACGATAAATTAAACAAAAATGGGACATCCAAACAATCTGTGTTGTGAACAAGCTACAAATTTGTCGTGCGCGACATTTTCAGCGGCTATTTATTTACGAATTAGCATTAGGGTGCGCCCCATCATTGTTCCACGAGCTCATGTTACTGGAGCTATTGTATTCAGATGTATAGGCATCCTGTTATTATTCAATCTGTTAAATGAGGTGGACATTTTTGGTCAAAATAGTAACACAATAAATATATCATTCCCTGCAAAATCAGATTCACTTAGCGTTCTATTTTTGTTCTCAGCATCGGAACCAAAAATAGAAATAAAAGGCACTACAGACTGCCTCTCAGTGAGCCTTAACTAATAAAATTATTAAGTTTATTAAATATCAATCAGGTTAATTACTGCCCTGGCTGGAAATAGGTTGTGGAACAAAGCGACGCCACCAATAATAACGTTATTTATTTAGTAAACCCGATAGACGCAGTATCGAGGAGCCATTAACGTGGTAACTTTTGATCTATTACATTGTACTTACATTGGATACTTAGCAGTTATTGCAGAAGATCCACTCTGAAATTGATTAACTTATAGGTTTTTTTGAATGAGACGGCTAGCGGTCAGTGCGGCGCATGAAATCCGCAACATCAGCAGAAGTGGAAAAACGTAACTGTAATTAGATATTAAAAGTAGAAAGCTTATTAAATATGATTCACAAAACATAACCTTACTAGATAGAAGAGTAGATAAGAAACCTAAAGACAAAACAAAAAAATAATATGGTAATAAAGTCGTTAAAACTTGAAACTATTCATACTTTTATTGTATTTTGCTTGAAGCTTGGCAAAAAGCGAAGTTAATCAAACTATTTGGGGTCAGTAATTAAAAGTTTAGTAATATGGAGTCGATACCTCTGCGCGACGCTCCTGTGAGCAAGATTGACATTGGGGTCTTATTCAATCAATTTAATTAGCTATTATTATTTAGGTACATTAATTATTATTGATTTATTAATAGACATATTATTATAATGACATATTATAGTTGGTAGATTGTGACTTAATTTTGTGTCTCATTACTTATACTGCACTATTTTTCACAAAACATTTTTATGAAATTATACGACTACATTAATACGTTGACAACTTGAATCCCGATCTCTAACGAGAATGGCCCTAGGCTAGCATTTACCTTTAACAAATGTAGTATAAATTTTGCTTCAAAAATAACAATCCGTGTCGTTATGTCTACGCTCTGAATGCCAAGCTATCCGAACATTTTCGAAGACTCAGTTCATCTTACATTCCCTAGATGCATGAAAACTCACGAGTACAATCCAACAAACAAAAAAGTACCGCTCATTTCATTTTCCTTTGCTCAAATACACCACATTTACCTTGAATCCCACCATACATCACATCCAACGATTTCGAAGCAAAGAAAGCACGTAAGCAAATAAGCACGCTAAGCAATCTACGTAGCAATCCCCTTATGGATAAATAAAGCATAAACAGCCATACCGAGGAACAGTAACACTACACTTGCAAAGGATTCATGTGGGGCTTTGAAATATTCACGGTAACAAAAAAAGAAATGGCGGAGCGAATTTGGAGTGGGAACTCGAGGTTCCGCACACAAGATGTTTCGCAGACATTTACTATTTTGTATGCGTGCTTTGAATTCAATTGTATTCTTTAATATAATAGACATTTATGAATGTGACGTTAAGTTTAATTTTGGTTACTCTAAAATATATCTTATCTGGATTATATTGTGGTGACACAGACTATCCCACAATCACAGGACACTTAAACATTTACTGGGAAAACAAACAATATCTACAGTATGTGCGAAACAAGAAGTAGAATATATTAGACAACGAGCACCGCACACCGCACCGGCCTCCAACCGCAATCAAGTCAGGAAAACACGGCAGGTTCCAGGACTACACCTTGTACTCCTTAATCCCAGGCAAATTACAAGCGACACCCGTACATCACTTCACACTACATTAAGACAAGGGTACTTACACTTCACTCCACGGGACCCCAAACCGTGCACTTCCCACGAATAAAGGAGTAAAAGTTAGATTTATGCGTCACTTACTTGTGTTTATTGTCTTAGAACACACTAGCACAGCTTATACATATGTATTGTACACAAATTTTAGCCTAGAATAGAAATATAAGGGAGGGAAAAGGGCTTTCAAGTTTCTATTATTTCTCCCAACTCGTAGGTAGTGAATGGAAGCGTTTATTTTTATTTACCATTTTGTTATCATTAGTGTAAGCGGTGTAGCAGATATAAAAAGGTGTCGGCTGCATCATTAACAGATATAATTACTCGATAAATCCAAGAATTGTGAGCTAACAACAACAATACCAAGCACTAACGACGGAGTACTGCCCTTCTAATTGGAGATATTGTTATTGTCACCTTCTCGGTTATCTTATGCTTGGATAAATTCAGAGAACTATGGATACATCAGTTTTTAGATGATATGATTGAACAATGAACAGCGATACATAAATGTTGCTCTTTTCAGCTAAATAGAAATTCGATATAATACGAACGACCTATGGGTCAAAAGAGGCACTTCATATATTTAATAATTATTGTAATTTTAGTCGAAATCAGTGAAGTCATACAGAAACTACCAACATTATAATTCTCTACACTAGTTAAGAAATATGAAACCTTGAAGTTGTACAAAATAAGTTCAAATACAAACTACCTCCCTCCTACCTCCTTCCTCACCAATTACCGTAATTAAGAGCCCAATACATTCAACTCGTTGGCAAATAACTGAGGAGTAACACGACAGTCACATAGGAGGGCTTACCCAGTATCTAATAAGAGCGAGCTGTGACGTCACTGGCTAAGCTACGTGCTAACTTGGCCAACTTTGTGATCCAACTTGATGAAGTTATCGTATGAAAATTAACAGGAGACTTGATCTTCTAATAGTTTTCTGCTTGTCTTGTAAACTGTTTCCTGGCTGTGTATTGCTGTGAGAATGTTACTATGACAGTGTTGTGGGAAGAATTGGACAGATTTGTTCGAGGCCTGTATCACAAGTTTGATCTCAAACTGAAAATCCCTTAAAAGTTAATTAGAAAAGTGTCACAAATTTTAAAACGAAAATTGGTAGAAAATTTTGCTTAAAATCAAAGCGACGTATTTTAATTACATCGCTAAAATCTCGTAGCTAGTTCTAGGAAATACTGAGCACTCTGTACATAGAATAAATAAAATTATAATGTAGATAGAGCACCGTCGAAATGTACTACAATGTTTAGAGGTATATTTTCTAACAAAATCCTGTTGGAAATGTTCGCTACTCGACATGTCCATTTGTGAACATGTTTATTCATATATTCAGGATTTTAGCTAGTGTGCATATTTTAACTATGATAGTTTAACATGACGGACATTGAGTGACATTGAACGTTACTCCGGACATGATGCCCTCACTACATTTCACAAACATGTAAAGTTATGTCTATTTATGCAGAGACGTAATGTTTCAAAATCATAATTTTGCAAAATCTTCTTTATAAAGTTCCATACAAACAACAAAGAATACATTCTGACAACTGTTACTAAAAATATTTCATGCTTTACAAATTAATTTATAATACATATTGTAATAGTTGGCTCGGCAAACTTCGTACCGCCTAAAAATTTTTTTTTCACCTTTTGAATGGTTCCTGGAACAACAGTCCTCGAGTTTTAAAGAGAGACTAACAAACAAAAAATTCATTTTCATTTATATAGATTTCACACGTACTTCCAAAATGGACACGTGACTCAATTAAACATACACAAAATAAAATATTTAAACATTCATTTTGATTCGACGCACACACCGGCGCGCATGGTGACATGTCATCCTTTATACGAATGTTCAGTAAAAATTTTATTTGTCAACAAAACAAATGTATGAAATAAAACCGTACTTTATGACGCTTTGTTGCAGATCGTTTGAAATTTTAATCTGGGAGTTATAATAAAAATCGGATTTGTGTGTGGCGATGAAGATTATTTTGTTGGAGTTATTATGGCAACATATTGTAATGAACATGGCTTCGGATTTTGCATTTTTGTTCACGAAATTGCTTTTCGTTGAAAATATCTATTATTTGATTCGTTTGTGAAATGCAACCGCAGCCCAGGAGTTAATTAAAAAGGTTATTGTATTCCAAATCTCCTGATGGTCTATAAAATAACTCTATCACAATATTTTATTTATAACAATAGTTTTGACTACTATTCCATAGGATCTTTATTAAAAAGTAAAGAACAAACCCAGTTGGCATTTTCGGTACAGTCTAAAATAGTTTCAAATATCATCCATATTCGAGAAATTTCCACGGTTTGTGCCTTTCCATTTATCTATCTAAAATCAAAGGAATGGAATATATATAGAAAATAGATTTAGAGTTCCACAGCTTGTACGGAGGAACTGCGTAGGTTTCAAATGTATTCTCTAGAAAAAGGCACACAGGACGAACGTGTTTTCTCTTTAAATAAACGTAATATTTAGAGGCATACGTAACACATACGCTGAGTAAATATGGCTAAAAAGTAACACAATCAATGTTCAATAGAAAGTATAAAATGTTGGCCACAAAGCTTTGAACATTACACATTATTATGAATTACAAACAAAACACAAACGCAGCACAATGCGTTTATTAAAACAGCTCAGATTTGCAGCACTTCAGTAACGGGATGAACTCAAAACATTAGAATTAAAAGAGCTCCACTTAATTCTATTAGACCGCTTTGCATGCTGTGTGCTGCAGTTTTAAAAATATGTGCTTTAGTTCTGCAGGTTAAATTAAATGTTGTTCAACAGTTTTAGTATTTTCTCTGCTAGCATTTAATCCACTTTCGAAGAGTAATTGCAATAACGCTGTTCTGTACAAACTGTTAGAGTTTTTATTGCATCAGCAAAAGTTTTGAGAACTTAACCTCTTAGTTTGACATAATGC
This sequence comes from Spodoptera picta, assembly GCA_038387885.1. Lineage (NCBI taxonomy): Eukaryota > Metazoa > Arthropoda > Insecta > Lepidoptera > Noctuidae > Spodoptera > Spodoptera picta. The sequence continues at coordinate 1,773,554 of JAZHFQ010000235.1, read as the reverse complement.
TAATCCGTGAAGATTATCAGATAATAACAGTGGCAACAATGGTATGTATTCTCGGAAATCTCACAAATCGGTTTATGAAGCCCTACGGTAAAGTTTAGACCGCCTCGTGCCGGGGAGGCATTACAAGTCTGTTAAAGATTTCCACTACGAACAAATTATTTTAGAATTTTTGACATTGATAACGTTATTACGAATAAAGAGTGTTTACATAACAACATGAGCATACATTTGACTGCACGGTTGGTGCGGTGGCTGGGCAACCGGCTGCCGTGCAACGTGTCGCGGGTTCGATTCCCGCACGGGACAACACTTTGTGTGATTTGTTTCGGGTCTGGGTGTCATTGTGTATGTGAACTTGTATGTTTGTAAACGCACCCTCGACACAGGAGAAAATCCTAGTGTGGGGCAACGCTTTTTTAATAAAAAAAAAAAAAAAAGGAACAACAGATCTTTTCCTTTCGACAATGAATGACGTTACCCAACAACAGTCGAAAGATATAAATAAATCCATCTCATTTAAATATATTCCCAACAACAATGTTCCCGTAATAAAACACTTACTAAAATTAATTGACACACCAATAGACTGACGTCACACGTCACGATTTATTCACGTCATTTTAAATCATGCCCACGTCAACGTTGACGTGAACGAGACGTGTTCAATTAGCGATTATCATTCGCGAACGAATGAATTGAACGACTGTTTGTTTTTATTATTTTTGGCTTTATAGGTCAATTATGTGGGCGGATTCGAAATGGGATTGGGGAAAAGTAAAGAGGATTTTTTATGATGTTGATAACGCACGGCGTCCTTCTTAATTAGAACTCAGGTTTGAGAGCTTCCTAAAGTGTGTGTCTTTTGATGGTCTCTGTTATATATACGCAAGAGCTTTGATACTTCAAAAATAAAAATAGAGCAAGTATTCTTTGCTGAGAAATTTATAGGATTTTCCACTGCATAGGTATAGGTAACCTAAAACAATAAATCTTCGATACAAAGTAGTGAATACTGTGAACTGTTCGAGTTTAAAGTTAACAGAAGTGTATCAAAGGCACCACAAGCACGTATGAATAATGAAACGGGACCTCCAAAAGAACTTTATTTATTCATTTCCCGTTCGTTGATCAAAAGGAACCGTCTCGTACCGGACGGCCGGCGAAATGACGGTTTTTACAATACCTCTTTTGTAGCGATTTTGAATTTATAAGTCGACGTATGTTCGGACTGAAGGGAATCTGAATTGCGAAAGAGTTTTTGATGTTTCGCTCACATTTTTGTTGGAATACATTTCTGCCTGTAATGGTAATTCTTGAGGAATTCAATGTACAAATCGTAATATGTGACTTGACAATGTTTAGCGGAATATATCTGACATTTTGTAAGTAGAGTAAGTAACATAGTTGTTATTGACGTAATTTTAATGAAATGTAGCTGAGTAGGATGATAAATTGGGTTTGTCAAAGAAATCTGTCTTGTACGTACGTGACTCAAAGTACAAGCCGAATTTAGCTACGGAACTTAAAACACTGCGTTATTCCAATCGAAATCGAACAGTATCTTCAGTTACAATTTCACCCAAAGTACAAAAAAAAACACTGTATACCAATTTAACCATTGTGGCCAAAAATAGAAACACAGAAACCAGAGTTAATCAATTTAATATCGTGGTTTGCATTATTATCATCTACTTACCGGATAATTAAGTATACAGAGTGACGTCACAACGCCGCCATATTTCTTTTAACTGCTGCAGTCACGGAACTTATAATATTAATTCCAGGATCACGATCGCCTGACTTATTCAAACTTCGTTTTCAGCTGAACGTTCTGTTAATTTTTTAATTACTTCCTCAAACTGAATATAGTTATATACCTCTATATGTAGCTGTACGGCACGTGTTTCAGTTAAATATAGCTATGGAACTTATATATTATGGTTGTTGTACTTTTATTTCTACACGTGTGTTTAAAATACTTTATTAAAATTATATCTTTGTTTGTTTTCCAGGCCTTTTAGCAAGTATTATAGAAGTACCTTTGTCTTACTTTCGATTTGTTAATAACTTCGTTCATAAGTATAAGTCGATAGAATCTAGATAATGTAATTTTAATTATAAATTTGCACGCCACATAGGGCAGGTTACGTTGGAAAAAAATTGCATTGTAACGCCTTTTGTACCGTATTATAGCAAATAAACATTTTTGATTTGATTTGATTTGATTTGATGCTAATTACAGCAATAAAGTCGAAAGTCATTTATTTCAATTAGAACAGAAAGGCACTTTTGAATGTCAACAGAAAATTTTAAATTTAAGCTTATTACTCATTCAAAGGTTTAAATTCCTATGGAGAAGAAAGAACAAAAAACTCCATAGGTTACTCTTTTTCAATCAGGTTTATAATACAATTCTCTAGTTACTTAGTTTTCGTGGTTCATAAAACTAAAGTAACTGCTCTGTTTCTACAAGCAAATTAAAAATACATTCACGATTGAAAACGTCTGTGGACGGATTAAAAAACAAGAACACGAAGTATTTGGGCCAAATCAGGTTAAGCTCTCCCTACTGACCTCTGTCTGTACTGATTCCGTACATTAATAGAGAGAGGGGCGCATTTCCAAAATTAGGTACACTTTCACGTAGTATGAAATGTTACGTCATTCAACCGAATGAAAGGACCGGGGATGAAGGAATGAATGAATTTTTCATTAAAAAATGAGTCCAAATGTGCTAAAGTTAGTCTTTTCAGCTTCAAAACGTTGGATGTTGTTTGCTTTTCCTGATATTATTTTTTGCTGTTAGGTACGCTTTTGTGATATCATTTTTTAAGTAAAATATTACAAGGTTCATAATAATATTTTAAGAATAAATATTTTCTCATCGCATAAAATCAATGTTTAGTAACAGTAGCTATCATATTCTGAACAAAAGAACGTAACCCGAGCAGGCATTTACACTATTTGCATGTCCAATGAATTTTCTCTTTCATGTCTGACCAACAGACCTACGTAATTATCCAAACCTAAAAATGAACTGTGCTACAAACTGCACTGGGTGCACAAAGCGCCACGGGGAGCGTAAAATGCCGCCTGCTCTTTTTTTACGAACAAAAAATGGCTACATAGTACACCGCAAAAATTCACTCTGTAAGAATTAACGAATGCCGAGCCACGCAACGCAAGACCACCGAAAAACGGACAAAACCAAGCCCTCGCTGAAACACCGACGAGCCACTTGTTACCTCCACAATAATGAAACAGCCAATCAAAACATGCCAAAGTATGTGAAACCACATGAAGTCATACAGTGAAGTTATAACATTGTATTATCGACGAAATATTCAGCCAGAGTTTAATTAAAAAGATGTACACAAATATAAACACCTCTGACGTGAAGGAAGACAGAATTGTAATTACCGAAAACGTGGATCGTTAAAACTTGAAATGAAAAAGTATTCATATTACGCTCTGAGCCGGACAGATGGAAATTACGTTTGAATTCAGTTATGAATAACTACAGTTTATTCGTCATTTTTTTGTTTTCCTTCATAAAACTTGTGTCAGCTGGCTTGAAATTCGTTGAGATGAAAATTTCTCTATAAGTTTAAAAGTCTGCCTTTTGCAGCGGAAAATTTTAGCTGAATACTTTTATCAGATCCACTGGTGTTGTTCTCTGCCGTAATGGATTTTATTCGTTGTTATTTATTTTTATATGTGTAACTTCTGACGTATCTGGATATGTGTTATGATTTCATACATTTGGTTTCGGTTGTGACCTACTATGACAATGTGTAACACTTTAGGATAAAAGTAGTTTTTTTCTGTAATTCTTCTTTAACGTTAGCAAATTGTTCTACGCATGTCTTGTACACAGGATGAGTTCTTGGATTGAATTATTAGTTTCGACCTAAAGCACCATGAGAATTTTAAATCATTTGCATCAACCAAATATGGTGACAGCTCACGTTAACCCAACCTTGGTTTAAACTCATAATGAAGAAGAAAACATTACTAAAGGCTGAGTTAATCCAGCTTTTGATTCGGCCGTAGAGTTGTCAGGCTGAGCCCAGCGCTGGCCACTAATTGGGTTGTGGTCTGAGGTCAGGCGACCGCTCGGTAAAATACCTGGTACAAATTGCTATTATTCTAAGTAAGGCGTGTCAGTGTCACTTATGTTCATATTTAGTTATTGTGAGCTGAGAGTTCTTTTATGAATCTTGCTGTTATTTAGATATGATTTATATTGGATTATACCTCTATACTAATCCACACATCAGAAGAAGCGTTTTTATCCACATAGTCTTTTGTTTGCTATACCTAAGTCCTTAATTGTAACTTGCAAAATAGTTTCCATTTACCTAATGCAATTTATATTAACTAGAATTTGAAATTCTCATTTGCCAATAAGGGTTTTGCGATCTACCAATTAAGTTTCACACTTGGGACTATTTTTACTTCTCCGACTCTGGTTTACTTTTTTACTTAATTTTTATTTATTTATTTAATTTCCCCCTCAGTGAGACGTTTTCCTCGAGCGTTTGTTGTGATTTCGTCATGGGATGGCAAGCAGCTGTCACCAGAACTTCTTCTTTTTGAAAACTTAATTAAAGATATTTGTAATTTTTTGTTGGAAATATTTCCTTGGATCGCCATGTTTTGCAACATTTATTAAGAATTAGTTCATGATGTTAAAGGGAATTTTCAAATCGAAATAATATTACAGTTGTTATTTCAAAATTTTCAATGGAACTGCGACATCACTAGGTTTAAAATGAACAAAAAATATGTAATTAATTAATTAAGGCGTTCGAAATGGTTTATGTTACACAAATTCACAAGCAATGATGCAAATGAATTAATTACATCGTCTGATTGACACACAAAGCACACGGCAGTTGCAAATATACTGTATCATATGATGAGGTACAGTACGTTAATTATAATGTAATTACTGAATTACTCGGAGCTACAGTGTGCTCCACGTTGCACGCTGCACGCTGTACAAACCCACTCGTAGTTATTAGCTGGCCAAGTAAAACAAAGCAAAGAGAACGGATGGACGCTACTGTGCTGCAAAACTCGGTAGGAAGCTAAATTTTTACTGCAAAGAAAAAAGTTATAGCGAATACAAACATGTTGCTAATGTCATGGTTGTTTTACCACTAATACAAATTGCCGGTCAGAATCAATTAGCTTTGAATTAAAAATTCTGATTAATTTCCTATCCAGTATGTTTGCCGAAAGTTCTAGAGAAAAATATATAATAGGTTCGTAAAGACCATTTCCAACTACGTGCTACTAAAAATAGTGGACAATGACCAAACCAAACCAATTTTGTTAATTCCTAAAATAACCACGAACAATCAATCACGTCACCAAATTCATTAAACCTTTACAGATAGCTAAAAGTATTCTAGTAAATCCAGGCTCAGAGTATCTCATCTTATTTAACGTTCCGTCTACTTAAAAGAAAGAAAAAAAGATTGCGGAAACCGATTAATATCTGACGGTGTCTCTAGGGAAAATAATTTTTCCTGAGCGCCATAATCTGATACCGCTTTAATACTTGCTTTCGTTAACAGATTATGTTAGCGTAGCGTTACTGGGCTGAGATTATGTAATGTTCCAGAGGTTTTATATTCATTATTATTGTGGACTAGTTGTTACATCACTGGTGATACTAAGTAATAGATCTTATTTCATTCGGGTGCACTCACTGTAAAGTTTTCGATACTTTTTGAAAATCTATTATAACTATTAAAAAAAAACTCAAAATGGTCTTCAGCATTTCAGAAACAACTTAGTATTCATTGAACATGGTTGACATTAATTCAAGTCGTCTAATTTAACTAAACCTCGAGACTGGATCCCCCAGTCCCCTAGTCCCCCAGTCTCCCAGCTTCATTGCCTCGCGAGTCACATACGGCGCTCTAACTCACAACAGTCCACGGTCCATACGTGCCTTCGTGCCTCAAACAATAATCTTGCGCTACGCCACGCCTCGGCCACGATGGCTCGCGAGCCATCGATTTTTAAACGCCTCGCCTCGGCTTAGCTGCTTTCGTTTTTGTTTACATACCGGATTCTACTTAAATAGAATAGCTCTGATTTGTTGGTGAATCGCGGTAATCCTGCTCTATGGGGAGGGGTAGTGGAGTTTCAAGTGTGGATGGTGTTTTAATGGGTTTCAAACTATTTTGTGGGTAAGATTTGCGTGTGCGATAGAAAAACTAATTGAGTTGCTAGCCAAAAAATGATTATAATGAATAGTGAAATACATACATACATACATACATAACTTCACGCCTGTCTCCCATAGGGGTAGGCAGAGACTAAGGAACGCCAATTACTACGATTCTTACTTACCTCTTTCGCTTCATTAACAGTCATCAATCTTTTCATGCATGCTCGTCGGTTAAGGGTACTTTTAATTTGGCCCTTCTTTAATATATCGCCAATCTGGTCACTATATGTCCATCTAGGGCGCCCTCTACCGACGGCCCCATTCATATCCGCTCTGTATACTTCTTTCGTTACTCTACTTTCATCCATCCTTTCTACATGTCCAAACCAGCGTAACATTCCCTTTTCAATCCTTGTCACTACATCATCTTTCAATCCACACCTTTCTCTAATAACACTATTTTTCACTCGATCACTCAATTTTAGTCCACACATACTTCTTAGGGCTCTCATTTCCACCGCATTAATCCTGCTTTCATGCTTCTTCTGCCACACCCATGATTCACTACCATACATAAGCGTTGGTATCAATACACACTGCATTACAGCAAGTCGAGCTTTTCTGGATATGATTGAACAGTGGAATGTAGGTAAATAATTCATGTTTGTGTTCAACCGTACGTGGAATTGTTCTAGTAAACTTGCCCCCTGTGACTCATAAACGGGGGCTTTCAAATCAATCATAATTATTTCAACACAGCTTCGTAATACTTGACTGAAAAACTAACCAATTATAGGGCAGTCAAAAGACAAATGGCCGCTCACAGTAAACTTTCAGTTTCACTTCCGTGTTCAGTCATAATAACGAGTGACGTCACGTCGCCATTTCCTTTTCCGGGGGTCATACGTGACTGGTTCCATTAATCTAGTTACTGTTGTACGTACACAAAGAGAGTAACTTGAACACAGAAGTGTAACTTGGAATTAAGCGTTACACGTGTACATTGTGTAGATAGTGTGTGTGCACTGTGTACACACACTCACATCACCTCACCATGATGGGATTGTTGGAGAATTTCTCGGGACCACGTAGTTGTTAAGTTTAGATTAGCTGTCCGGATGTACTTCATCTCTCAAAGCAAAATGGTTAATACGGAATTTTTTTTTTGCTCAATTGCAGATCTGGTACAAAATTTGATCCCTGACATTAGTTGTATAATCTGATTTACACAAATATTCACGTATCAGTAGTTTACTCTCCTCCTCAATTTTCTATTTCTAAAATGTACTCGTGTAAAATAAATTACGTCTGTATCGATCATGTTCCCAACTTCAGTACAATGTGCCTTCTGACGTAGTTCTATAAATTGTCCAACAATTTTTTATTGTAAGTAATTGTTATCATAATCAGTTTAAATTTATGAGGTCAACGACTACGTTCAGTTATACAGAACGTCAAAGGTCAGCAACACTTGACACAGTTAAAGAATAAGAAGTAAATAAGTGACCACTTCATTCAAATGAATTAATAATCTATTTTCGGCACATTTTTATATCTACACCTATTTTTTTCAATAATCTACAGTTTATGATTGATCGTAAAGCCAATAAACTAATAAAGTCTATTAATTCCCACAATAAGTACACACGTAATATAATGAAATACGAGGTCCTAGTAATTCTGTAACACAATACCGAAACATGATCTCAATTTATTTCGGTACAAGATAGACTCCGTAATAAGGGTGGAAGAAACAAGCTTCTTGAAATGTAACAACCCTGTCAAAATATGCCTCTAAACAAAAATCAGTAATTTCTTTACTTCCAGAAACAAAGTGTAACATTTAACTTCCAAATTGTCCTCTTCAGACAACACGTCGATCACTTTTGACCTTTCAACATTCAGCCGTAACGACCAATCTTAGGGAGTCCCTCATTTTATAAATTATTTCCTCCTTCAAGAGGAATCTAAAAATATTTTTACTTCGATGGGCTTGAAGGCTCTTTACTCATCAGGCGATAAAGCCTATCTTTAAGAAAACAAGAAACTGTGTGCGTGAACGTATCAATGTGTGTGAGGTACACAATCCGTGAGGAAATGAGCTATCTTGAAGTAAAATGAGTGTTGGACCAAGTAAACTACCCTGAGGTATCCAATGTATGAAATATTGATAGCACAGTAGCCACCCAATCTATTAATTTTCAGGCCAAAATATATCAGAGCTATAAATTGGCCGGAATAACATGCTCGCATAATGCATGTTGAGGCTTCATATTGACGCGGAAATCCCAATCAGGATATACAAAACCTCATTACAGTATCCGAAGCGGCAATCAAATCGATTATAAACCACTTTATAAGCGCAAAATAAACTTGATAAGCGTAAAAATGAGATTGTAATTATAACTTTGAACTTTTAAAGTCAATTGCTTTTGTTTTAATTCCTTGTCCTGACGAGAAACCAATCAATTATTCCGGATTATCGCGCAGACGATAAAATCTCTTGCGGTGAACTTTTTGTTCCGTGTTTACACGCTCCGTGCTCGAGATTGTTCGAGATTTTCTCTAGATTTATATTAATCCTTTACAAAATTGTGGAAATGACAATTATCTATAATGCCCACAATATTTATTTATTGGAAAGGGTTAATGACACGTGTATAAAGAAAGGTTTTGTATACCGTAGTCAGAATTACGAAATCAATCAATCGACTTTATTGTAACACAATCAATGTCGTTGTTTTATTTCCCATAGCAGTAAAATCTCTAATTTTACCATAATAGTTTTTAACAATAATAATCAATAACATTGATTTCATAAAATGTTTATCCATATTTAAAAATAATCAACCACTTTTATATTTCATTTTATTTCGCTGAAAAGAGGTTGATAATTTAAAAACCTGTTTCAATCCCTTATTCAACATTTATAAAAAATCCAACAGAAAGTAAACCAGACGAAAAAGCCTTCGGGAAGTCAATACGTTTTAAAATCGCCTACAATGGTAGCGAGGAACTAATTAGAACGGAGGAAAACAATACGTGGAGGTAATCAAGACCCGTGTACGTAAAAGGAGAAAATCCTACCCGTGGAGACAACCTGTACTTTCTCTATAATCTAAACAAAAGATTGCAGAGATCAGCTCGTGGACCGCTATGTGAGCCAGCTCCTCGTTTTACCCCTTGTATATATTTTGAATCGCATTTTTTTCTGCAAAAGATTCGTGGATTCCTTTCATGCTCGGGGTAGCATGTCGCTAGTCGGAGAACTATGCTATTGAGGGAACTCTCATATTATTGTTACGAAGAAAATGGTAACTTACGTGGAAATGTAAAAATGTGAATTAGTGTACCTAGAGGTAGACCGTTTTAATTATTGTTATTCTATATGTTTATTAGTGTTAAAAAGGACTTATTAGCTGCTCGAGTAATTCGCTGTAAAACAACTAATATTCAGCTTGAACAATAACTACTATGAAGCATAATGTATGCTAATTCACATAACACAATTTGTGCAATTTGCGTTCACTCTCGTCAATTACAGTCCATGAAATTCTATTGACAAAATTAAAAAAGTGTAATATAAAATGGTAAACAGGCGGCGGTGTGTAATCAGACCGACAAATATTTGAATAATGCATGTTGGCAGGCTGTTATAATGTCGTGTGTCGTGCACCTCGTGTGGTACTGTACCACTGGTACTGGTACCACTTCACTATATTGAATGTTTCACCCACAATAAAGTTTATGTTATGAAATTGTGTGTCGACCTAAATACGTTAGTACGTAGATATTCCAGGGGTTTTAGCATAGAACATAAATGGAAATATTTCAAATTCCAATATCATCTCCAGGTATTGTGTCGTATGAATTTTACGATACGTATATTCAGAATGGATAAAGATTGAGAAATATTCTTCTATCTTGGAGAAAGGCTAACATGAGCATGTTTTACTTCCTAATTTAACATGAGAACTCAGACTGAAGTGGTTTTATTACTTTTAAAGTCGGGCTTTAACATTTTCAAGAAGTTAGTATGAAGATTTTACGTTTTACGAAATGTTTTAGGTCATACGCTTACTTTTACGGTTATGTTTTATTTATTATGTTCGTATCACTCCTGATCTATATGATAAATATTACTTACGTTCTTTGCACAGTATTGATCAGCAAGCTATCACAGAAGATATAAAATCACTTCTTGTTAACTAACCCTCGGATCACATTTTCGTTAACAAACATAGCTCGACAGCACTCTGTTCAATTGAATTGCAACAAGTCTAAGAATCTAGATTCTATAGATATAAGTTACTTGTTACATTACACACTCGAGTAACTTAAAATATTAATAAAAGATTTTCCATGCTCTTTTCATCCTTCCACATATAACATAAGTAACTTAACTTCCACATATTTTATTTACCAATTATTTACACTGCCTCGTTGGCCGAGTGGTCGCAAGTGCGACTGCTGGGCAAACGGTCTCGGGTTCGATTCCCGGGTCGGGCAAAGTATTACTGGGTTTTAAAAAATTCTCAGTAGTAGCACGGAGTCTGGCATTGTGCCCGGTATATGGTAATAGGCTCACCCCATATTACATGGGACACATTACATAAATAGTGAAAAGTGGGTGTTACATTGTAGGTAGTATCAGTAGGTACAGTGGTATAAAGTGCACCACTGCCTACCTCTTCGGGGATAAAAGGCGTTATGTTTATGTTATTTACACTTCATTTTCTCGGCTAAGTTTGCCAAGTTAAAACTTACAACTATATTCTGGAGTAGAATATTTTCTTTATCAAATTTTCATTTATATTATGTAAGAAAATAATGTGGATATCAGATGTAAACACATAAAAAGTACGTATTTGGTTTTAGAGAGACAAAACACCGGAATGAGCAAAAGAGCAAAAAAGAAATTCAAACGATGAATGTGTTACGACGAAATACGTTGAACAATGCATCTGTACGTGTGAGCAGAAATCAAATTGTGTATACAAAGGAAACTTGCTACAGGCAACTTTGATATTATAAAGGTCGGAAAATTACAGATATCACCCTTCGAATATTATCTTTGAGATATAATAAAATGAGGAACACAAAAGAAAATGTTATTGATTGGGATGATTTTCTCCTTTATGTTAGAGGCTCGGTCAACCCGAGGGTAGGCGGAATCACCCGACATTATAATATGAATGAACTGTCATGTAAAATAACCGTGATCCGTGGACGTGGGGTAAAGTTTATTTAGGGTGACACGGAAATATGTACAGTTCACACTATTCTTAGACCTTTCAAATTCAATTATGCTATGATAAATATTACCACTAACTCGACTTTCAGTCTGTTTATAACTTTAAAAATAGCTACAACTAACCTTAATCACCAGATCTCAAAAAATATTGTGAAATAATTTCACCGACAAATAAAATAAATATATTTCAACATACAATATGCTTTATGTGTTTGATTAAACACAGACACGTACGTCAAAAATAAAATGCCATTAACGAACATAGCAATTTCGTCCAAAGTAAATATATAGGGTCCATATGAACAGTATTCGTAACGGTACAATTTAATCAATGCCGGCTGACATAACACGATTGATTTGGGACAATGATGCTAGAAGCAAGAGACGCGTTACACTCAACAGCTTCAAGTTAGTTTATTTTAGAACAGTTGGTTGATCATTGTTCTTAGTGTGTCTTCAGAGTAATATAGATAAATGATTTAGTACCCTGTTTCGTATTCATTTAAGATTGAATATTCTATGTGTACTCATAGGACTGTATCATCTGATTGTAAGTGATTAACGTTGCCCATGGATACTCGCAATTGCACCTGTAAGATTGCTAAACACTGATCAAGTTGTCATTCATTTCTTAAAGCCATTAAATATCAAGTAAATAAATTTAATATTATTCCAAATTATTGTTCAGAAAGTGTTATATACTTCAGTGTATGATGGATAATCAGCAAAGAATAGCTTACCTGAATATACGAATCATTTTCGTCTGTTGCTGGAAGCTCGTCTCTTTCGCAGATCTGTGATCTGGACGAGATAAATAAACAGAGGCGTACATTTGCGATTTAGGAAGCTTCGCCCGATTGGCTGTTGGAATGACCTTTAAAAACGTTTGTTGATTGTGTTATGCCAACCATGTTTGATTTAGAAAGAGTGCGAGATGGGGACGGATAGCTCCGGTGAGTTGACTTGACCCAAACGCGATTAAGTATTACTGCGTCTATATACATTAGTTGTAGCTTAGATCTTAGGTTAATTCGTCCTTGAACTGTTTTTGTAGGTAAATAAGTTCAACCTTTATTAATATTTTTTGAGATCAATGCTGGAAAATTTGATTTGCGTGTTGCGATACGAGTCGTGATTAAGTTACAAATGTTTTCTCGTGCGGTCCATGGCCCTCTACGGCGCCCCTGTTTGGGCGCCAAACCTGTTGCGGCGTCCCGCTCGGACGCTGCTCATGGCACAGAGGGTCATGGCGATCCGAATGATCCGCGGATACCGCACGATCTCTGGGGAGTCGGCGAACCTCCTTGCCGGATTACCGCCGTGGGATCTGGAGGCGAAGGTGCTCGCGCGCGTGTACAGCATGCGCGCGGAGGCACGTCGCCGAGGCGAAACTCCGCTACCACGCCAGATAAGTGCGTGGCGGGATGAGCTCCGGCGCGATCTCATGGCAGAATGGCAGCTACGACTGTCGCAACCGAGGGCTGGGCTCGCTGCCATCGCAGCGGTAAGTCCCCTCTTTGAGGAGTGACTTGAGAGACGCTTCGGCGTCCTCACCTACCGCCTGACGCAGGTCCTCACCGGACATGGGAGTTTCGGGAGGTACCTGTGTTTGATGGGGCGGGAGGAAACGTCTAGGTGTTATCACTGCGAGGACTGCCCTGAGGACACGGTGGAACACACTGTAGCGGAATGCCCTGCGTGGGCTGAGCACCGCCGTGTCCTCAGGGAAGTGATCGGTGATGGCGACCTCTCGCGTCCGGGCCTAGTGCAGGCCATGATGCGGGGCGAGGGGGACTGGGATGCCGTCTCCTCCTTTTGCGAAGCAGTCATGCTAGCTAAGGAGGAGGCGGGACGCGTGAGGCAGCGAAGCGCTGCCTCCTCGCAAAACAGCCATCGCGAAGGACACACCGGGCGTCAGGGATCGCGGGACGATCTCCGGCCACCGTAAGCGCGGGCCTGCGGACGGCGAGCATGGGTGGCTCCCCGTCCGACCAGAAACAGACCCGAGCGTACTGCGCGTCGCGTTCCGCGCGCGCCTCAAAGAGCCATCAGACCACCACAGATGGGGCCCAATACGGCCGATGCCGACTCGACGTGCAGGAGAAGGAACGGGGTGGTTTTTAGTCAGTAAGAGTCTGACACTCCCTCCCGCCTCACCCCGGCGGGAGCAGTCATTCGATGATTTTCCACCCTTAAAAAAAATAAATAATAAAGTTACAAATGTTTATTTTTGTTCTATAAATGTCAACGTTAATTAGTTGAGCAGTACATTGATTATTTTACCAACAACATCTACAGTAGTGCTACTCCCACACACAGTAATTAGTTTGTGATACAAGTCACTATAACTAGTTTACAGAAACTTCCTATAAAACTCGTCAAAGATCAGCTTACGATAAAATAACAAAATCGTTTTAGTGCCATTGTTACCCAGTAAAAGTTGAGCTCTCCGTCCAAAAGTATATTTTTCTCAAACTAATCTGTGAATGAAGGTAAGGAAATAAAATTTATTTGTTCTTTTTACTTGAGAACTCGTAAAAAAGTAACAAAAGGGAAGAGGTACCTGCTGAGGGTGACGTAGCTGCCAGATAAAAAGGTGAACATTTAAAAATATTTCGTTCGTCCCAGGAATAAAACTGTTTGTTACAGTGTACATAAAGTAGGCCGTTACATGAAATTAAATGCCAGAGCTGTAGTTTCATGACCTAGCAATAATATTGAAACATGGACACAATAGATAGATCCCAGCTATTGTAGTCACAGATTACCGTATAACCTAGTTGGCAGTGGCGTGCACAGGTTTTCGACACAGGGTAGGCAACTAAATATAGTATGATTAAACCCCCCCCCCGCCGGTCATACAATCATACTCACACAAGACAGGTACATGTACTGTACATACATAATACATTTTGAAAAATGCGTTCAAGAATATTGTGGTGTATTCTTTCGCCAAATTACATACACTGACATCTCGCGTATTTTTTGTGAAGTACTTCATCACCTATTGATTAAGTCAACAAAACTTACAAATAATGAAGGATCTATTATTTATTTTAATAATGATGCATAAATTTGATGAACCAAATTTCATTATGGAATTGTTAAGTTTAACCAATCTGTTCAAAATCATAATATATTACGAATTTAAGAGCGTAGGTACTTACCTACATTATGTCAACAAACAAAACAATAACAAGCGCGGCCGGCTGTGGCCGACCTGAGTCTATGCGGTACATTTGTTATTATTACATTACATAATTATTAATAAGAATTAATATGTGAATCAGTACAACCCGAAGTCTAAGTTGATATTTTTAAGAATTATCAAACAATAAACAAGAAATCAAATAACAGATCCATTATAGTAAGTACATATTTACATTACCTACCTTTTACTTGGGTCAATTCTCGTAACTCGAGTACACCTCTGCCTATGGTCATTACTTGAATCTAGTCCTATAAAGGACATTTTCTTGCGAAATCTTACTGTTTTTACTTTCAACAAACACATAAAATTACCTATTATTCACACAAACTTCACAATCGAATAATATACCTAGGTACTTGTACTAGAAACTGATAAACAAATACACTATTTGAAAAACCTACACATATATTTAACTACTACTACACATTTATGCAACTTTATGTTTAAAACTATTTCCTAATAATTTAAACGAAAACATAAACAAAGCGATCGCACATCACATGAAAACAATATGGCCGAAAACATTGGAAATGAATTGAAGTCATTACCAATAGTCAATTGAGTGTTTATTATAATAAAAATGTAGCTTAAAAATTAAGGTAATGCAGCGTTTAATTTCAAAAAAACAAAGGTTAATTTAGTAAGTCAAATGAAATTGCATCATCGTCTTAAACCAATATTTCATACTAAAAAACATTCATTCATATAATTTGAAACGTTGTAAATGGCGCCATCTTGAAGTTTCAATAACTTCCTTTTAACTTTCATAATACTAAAGACAACTCCTCGTTTAAAATTTCTATAAACCGACAAAGCGTAAAAAAATTAAGCTTTAATTAAAACCACTTAAAACATATTTGTTAAATACGCAATTATAAAAATACATTCGCAATTATATCGAACGAGTTCAGAAGTTTCAACAAAAAATTCAATAGATGGCGCTGGTGTACTCCATTCATCAGTACTTTACGATATACAGATTTTATCAATTTAAATCCTTTTATGATTTAATTGTTTTTAAAAATACAATAACTTGTTGCTGGTTTATTGTTTTAGAATTCTTAATAAAATACGATCGTTTTCGAAGTGATGAACAAACGGTCCTCTAATTTTTTAGTTGCAAACATTTTGTCAAGCAAAAGGAATCGTGTAATATAATTATGAATGGTTATTCTGTACCGTGACCATGGTCGTGAACTACACGCATGCGCGGTGCATACTTTTGGTACATTATTTTCGTGACGTCACAACTAGCAGCCAAGATTTAAGGAATAGCAGCGCATGCGTGGTGCGTGCGGGGCGCATTCATTGTTTTACAAAGGCGCGTATTTATGTTAGCCGTTTTTTTTACAAACTTTTATTATATTATTGAATTTTAATAAACGCGTTTGTACATTTTATGTATGTTATATATTCACGATATTTATAGGTAGGCAAAGCCTTTTCGTCTATATGGACTGCACGCCACTGCTAGTTGGCTGATACAAAAGAAAGTATGTCAATAAAACATGTCTATCTCCCACAAGACTACGCGGGCCAAACAAATCCAATCTCATGAAATGACACAACTAAAGAGTATTCCATACTGGTATTATAAAATTCAAATAATAACCCACATCGATGGCGCTGACAAAGGTCGTCCCCACGGAGGCAGTGGCTCTGTATCCATTATAACTTGAATTAATGCTGCTCGCCTCTATTTCTCAAGGGGTGTCGATTTGACGAAGGTTTTTATATCCAACTGCTGGATGATCGATTGTTCATTTTGGGATTTAAATTTTAGTTGTTTCTGTCACTTAATGTCACGAAGTTAATGTTTGAAACAAGTACATTTAGACATTCTTATTTATATTTATCCATTTCTCATACTAATTAAACAATTTGTTCATTGCTAAAATTAAAGTCAAGTCATGTCGATACTAAATTAAAATCCATCTAGAACGTCTATAAAAGTACCAATACAACCACCACTAAAAGATCCCTAGATGTTGTTCCAGAGTTTATCTCGAATCTCTAAATTTAAATCAATTTGCATACATTCCGGCTCACCTGTTGTGTGATAGTGGTTCGTTTCTGTCTTTGTAAAGGAATCAGGTCAAGCAAATTTAGTATGCACGAGTGAGCGTGGGACTCCATATATTCAACATAGACACAATAACAACACACATTTCAATGGGAATTTAGTTTCAGATTGAGGAAGAAATGTATCGGAAACGAGGGTACAATCTGGTTTTAATAAAGGAATTCACTTCTCATTAAGTATTTCGCAGTGGTAGCACGATTTCTGGTATTGTTGCCGTTTTATTGCATGAACATGGGGTTTATAAAAATGGTGACAAGTGCGTGTATCGTGGGTGCTCTCCTCTGGTGAATAAAAACAAGATGTTATATTAAGGGATGTCTTGTTTGAGAAAAGTTAACAACTAATGGGTACAGGATAATTTGTTTAACACGGTGTCGACACGGCACTCAATAAATCTCAGCAAATTGTAGTAATTGACAGAGCATCAGGCCGGTCACCGCGGTGTAACGTAAATAATGGCAGGTGCTCAAAGTTGGCCAATAAATGAACGTATTATTATGTCACGACCCGAGATTAATTTGAAAACTTTATTAATTTGATATTTTTTAATTAAAACTTGACAAAATGTGCTAAGTAAGGGATTATCTGACCTACCTCTATTATGTGATGAATGGGTAATATTCTTTGCTTTGTAGCAGATTTAGTTTTTAAAATTGTGGTCGATTGACTTTTTAATTGAGATAAGATCAGCATTGACGAACCCAATAGCTCGGGGTGCCCTCTGTGCCCTCTACAAAATATTTATATTCAGAAATCATGAATATTGTTGAATCATGGCATGAAAAAAAAACATAAACCAAAAAATATTCATAAAGACCAACCTTAACAATTGCAACATTAAAAATTAAACTGTAAAATCGAACCGTTTATATTGTCGTAATTCCGGAGAATGTCGGGAATGATAGCAGCGATCCCGTCATTTGAAGGCGTGCCGAGACAATTCTTCACAAAGTAATTATGTCTTTGTCGAGTCAAAGACTGCCCCCATCCTTTGATGCCAGTACCTGTGTTACGTAAGCTCGCAGTACAAGACGTACCCGCTATACACGCTGAGCCTCATTATACTGTTTTATTTCCAGGAATGTCGGGATATTTAGGATTTTATAAATTGTTCCAAACAGTTTCAACAGAAAATATTGATGGTTTTATTTGTTCGGAATCCGCTGTTTGACTTTGTTCTCAATATTGTTTCTAGTTCAACAAATTCTGTGAGCTACGGATTATATTACAGTTTAGTTTTGTTTTGCTTATGTAAGTTTGGGTTATGTTTAAAATAACAGAAATATTAATATTTAATCTTTATTTATATACAAGCGTCTTTGAAAGCGGAGTAATCAAGATAAGTAACTTCCTTGTCCCCGTTTAGCGTAAAATGTTGTAATTACAAGCTGCATTAATAATGATGTGCCGTAACCCCAGGCGGAGTCAGGTGGCGCGTCTATAGCGTGGCAACTTCAGCCCCGCCGGGATAATGTAGGATTTTTTAATAAAACTTGTCCCGTTATTCAGGCAGTAACGACTGAAAGGGAACCCGTGGTTTTGTTTACAATAACATGATAATATTCCGTTCATGGGTCACTATTCCCACTTTTATTATCCAACTTGGACAATTGGCTGGGGTTTGCATAATGAAATCGAAGCGCTTAGGATTTTTCGTGGCCGGAATAGGGACGAGCCTAACTAAAATATTCTGGAATAGCTGTTCTTGTTTCAGATTAAGTTGTGAATGACTCAGTGGGAGTGCTTTCTTCGGAAGTAGGTAATTGTTCTCGATTCTCAAATTAGAGTTATTGAGCTAAACCGATTAAACTTCGTATTTTGATATTAAAATCGTGATAGTTACGTAACAAATCAATAAGTAATGCTGCTGTTAGATCACACAACTCTTTATTTCGTGGAATTCATTACGGACATCACTCACACCGCATTGACGAGCTGACGTGAACTATTTGAAGGGTATTACTTATACTACAGAGTTAGATTTATGTTCATAGCATAAAACCTCTTTAACTGGCGTATCGCTTCACAGTCTTGTATACAGAGAATTAAGACACATCTTTGTCGTAGTTAGATTTGATTGGCTGTCAGAAACAGCACGGAGATAATAATCGAAGTTGAAATTGAGTCTTTTGTCAAACGTCGCACGAACAACGTCTGCTAATCATGGGAAATTATACTTCAGCTCAACGAGAAAGCCTTTATATCACGTATTTTCATGGAAATTAATGAGAATGGGGTAGCATTTGGTTATATTAAAATCTCTTTCTAGGGAATTCCAATGATAAACCAATTCGTTTTTGTTTTATATAGGTACGTAAGGAACTAACGATGATCTTGCGGAAATAATATTATTAAAAAGTTTCTGTTTGATCTTACAAGATTAAAAATATATCTTTACGTCATAATGTTTTCAATAATTCAAAATGTATTCACAGAACAAACACAATCACGTAACAATTCCCTGGAATATAAGCACAATAGTTTAAAGAAAATTAACAAGCATTTTGTGGAGGGGAGGTCGTAAATTTGGAGCACATCACAAGGCAAGTTTCTTGAAGGTCGGGAGGGATGAAACTTTCCCTCTTGGGTTAGTTGAATTTTAGGATTCCGACGTCGCTTATAAATTCATACACCGCTTTAGAGCGCAAATAATTTTGTGGACTTACTCTAGTCCCCACTAGGGTGTTGTTCAATTGGATTTAGACGTGGGTGGAGCTCTGCTGTTTCGCTGTATACAACAGTTAACATATTTTGACTGTATTATGAAGTCCTCTATCTATTTTTAGTTAAGTCTTTAAGCCTGATAGAAAACTGCTGAAGGTGAAACCTTCACTAACTCAGGTTACCAGTGACCTACGTGTTGGTCAACGTGGCTGGTCATTTATGAATTCGAACAGACAAATACAGGTTACGCTACATCATAACGTTTTCAGTGTTCACTTTGCTTAGATGTATGTAAAATGAGATAAACTGATATGGTTTAAATTTTAATTAAATCTAAGCTTGTAAGAAGATTGATTTTTAGTTAACCCGTCGTGTGCCGGAACGTAGATCCACGCGAGACACAGTGTATTTTATATTGTGTCTAATATACCGGCAGTCAAGCTGTTAAGGCAAGTCCTAACATCGTCATTAAATACTGACAAAAATAATCTATTGTGATAAGCATAAACCTTCTACTATTTTTACATTGATATTGCCATATGCGTTGAAAATATGAAGTTTAATATGTTGTCCATTTACATTAAAATTTTACGTTAAAATCCAATCTCGGAATTACATAATATTCAAGTTTATATGTTGAACCGAGTGACGTGCAAAGCGAGGATGTACTCAAATAGTTTCACTTATGTATTCATGCGAATGTGCTTTTACTGAAATATAAATACCTAATGATACGAAGTAATATCGAACAAATTCTGAACGTATTAGTTTAATACATTTTGCCATTCAAAGCATGCACAGTCTGTGGTAATAATATTGTAAATATTTGCATTAAAACAAATTAACTGTTTTGCCACAGCTGGACGTAGAGAATGGGACTAGATAACAAAACTTTTACTGAAACGTATCTAACTATTTACAATGATTGTGGACTGTGACATTGTTGGTCTCTGTAGATTACTAAATTTGTTCATTTTTGTATTTTTTTTGTGTTTAGAAACATACATACATATAGTTTCATTCGTTATTAAAGGGTACCTATTAACAAATACACGAATACTTCTTAAATCGGTTACGAATTTGATTCCAGGGTCAAGTAACATTTTTGCCGAACTCTCTTAGTAATATTAACGTTAGTAAAATGTGTGGGAGAGCCTTACTTCGGCAGGAATGGTCCAGCTCAACCGGAGCTATACCACGGCCTAGTGAGGCCGTTTTCAGCGGAAAACCTACGTGAAACAAAGCTTGCATTATGTTTCATCGTGTGAGTGAAGTTACCGGAGGCCCGAATTCCTAATCATGAAATGGCCAGTAACGCACTTGTAACGCCTCTGATATTCCAGGTATACATGAGTGACACCGATTCCTTATCAAGTGATCCGTCAATTCATTTACCAGCTAACCTATAAAAACTAGAGTGAAGTGGTACTGTACCGTATAACTTGCTAATGTAATTATTTAGGTAAAAACACGTATTAATAACTTTCATGGCCGAAATCATAATATTCCAAATTAATTTTCAAAAGAGAAAGGAAAACATATTCGTAGAGACGTAGCAACATGATATACATGTTCAAATTAATGTAATTACAGTCTGTTGCGAATTAGTTACAAGTTATAAATAAATAATTGGTAATACGTAAGCATGTGTAAGTTGCCAAGTTAAATGTTGAATTAATTCGTAAATATCAATGTCGGTGCGAACTGATATTACTTAACTCCTACTTAATTATGTAATGAGTGGAGATATTGATCTGTACATGTGTGTATATTTATGTATGTATGTGACAGGACTGACAATGTTCATTAGATAATTAGCGATGTCTTCTGCAACTCGAACACTTCAATATTTGAAGTGTTACAGAACCATGCTTTGGCACGAATGAGTTGAATCGACCGGAGTGATAGATAGCACGGCCGAGCAGAAAACCGACGTGGAACATCGTTGTATTGTGTTTCATCGTGTGAGGTTACCGGAGGCCCTCAACCCCTTCCCCAGTCTCCCAAATCCCTGAATACCCAACAATCCTTAAATTTCTAATTCCCAAAAGCCGCCTCTGATGTTCCAGGTGTCCATGGTCGACGCCGATTGCTTACCATCAGGTGATCGGTCTGCTCGTTTCGGCTTATCCCATAAAAAAGAACAAAATACAAGGTCAAACGTTTCATTTTCAAAATGTAACATATCTTCTTTATCTTTCCTCTTTGCGACCTTTTCTTCACACAACCTAATTGCTTTTTGTGTGGTCCATTCACCATTTATCAATATTTGATAACAACAATTTCTGGAAGTTTGTATTGCTAGTCTTTTGTGTCAGGGTACCTGTAACCTAGGTAAACCACACATTTTTTGAATAAACAAAGTGAGCTATATTAAACCAATACAGCTGAAATTTTGTGAATAAAACAAACTTTAGCGACATATATCCATTTAGTTACTAACAAAATAGAGAATAATATAATATGCAATATAGTAATTATACATGAATAACAACTTTGAGCTCCGGTCGTGTATTAAAATCGACGAGAGAAACATTATAATAGCATACACAGTTTGAATAGAAACTAGAATTCAATATAATAATAATATTTTGATTTAAATATATATAATGAAGGTGGAACACAAATATATAGAATCGGAACATATCAGCGTATTACATTGGTTGACAGGCGTTGTATCGATAGACGTGGATTCGATCCCGGGCCGCACCTGTGTCGAGACGTGACTATTTGAAATTAGCTCGTGTAAGGAAGAGTTCACATAACATCGTTACATACTTTGTTTGAAGTGGTTCCAGTTTATGTTTGTGGGAACAAGTCAGGAAGAAATACCAAGTTTCAAGTGAGTTTAGGTTGAGAGTGAGGTGCCGCTGTGCTGCTGTGGCTTGGTAAATATAAAATATGTATGGTTGCTGCGTACGCACGATTTGTACCTCGACTTAAACGCACGAATTTCCAACTAAAGTTTTGATTCACATGAAAATAAATTGTAGGATTTTCTCAATTGGACTAGAAATATTTTTAAAGTAAAACAAAGGGTCATTCATAAACTATATTTGTAGAAGTACATCTCATATAAGACGTCTGTTCACAAGATTTATGTTTACAACACCTGGTGCGAGCATAAAGTCCAACTGTGGAACTATGGAACATCAAAATATAAAATACATTGTACTGTGGAGTCATCCTTATTCTTTTATTTCTGTACAGCTTCGAGATATTACACATTTTTCTTACTTTCAATTATTAATTAAAGACTTTCCTTTGATGGCTTCCATCGATGGTTTCTTTGTGTTATTTATGAATTGTTTTTAAAATAAATATGTGTAATTGCAGTTATTGTTTGTTTTCATCATCACGCAAAAACTTTTACTTCATTTTCTCAACTCTGAGAATAAATAAATATTAATATTAAAATATAGTAATAAAATATAGTTGTACTATTTTTAAATATCAGTGCTTAACGGTGTTGTTTTTCACAACGTTGTAACTCAAATTTTCAAAAGAAAATCTTATTTGAAATTATCCTTATAGAGTAAAAATGAAGCGAAATTATGTCCAATGACGTTCTACAACATTATCTCCAATAACTGGTTTCTATTGACGCGATGTTAGTTTCCTGATTGCCTGTAATATTAGCGATTTATTGGCGAACGTGCTCGTTCTGAAAGCTAATCAAAAACAGATTATAATGTTTCAATATGGCCGAACTGCAGCGCCGCAATATATACCACTGATATTATTTTAATACACTGTGTATGTAAGACACGGCGCAGATTTGCGATTGCGACTATTATTCGATGTTGCGCTGTCACTGTCGGTAAGTTTTAGTCGTCGAATAAAATAATAAAGATACTCTCATATTTGGTTCATCGTGATACATCATAATCAACCCTTAGATTCCTAATTAAATGAGTTCTGGACTACAATGAGTACAATGACAATTTTATGTCCGTACTTTGTAATTCGTATAAAAGCTAAACATAAATATTCATGTCTGAATAAATCGTATGAGCGTCGGTCGGTCAATCGCTCCGATATATTTTATTCATGAAATTATTTCAGCTCACAGTCAATCTATTGTGTCGATATACCCTATGTCCGTTATTTACTTTAGAAGGCTGGTCACCTAATATATTTTGTAGCGACTGTTCGTTTTGACGTGTTGTTATTTTAACGTTTGAAGTAAATTAAACGATAATATTTATTAAAGTTTGAGTTTGTTGGTTTAGTATCATTATTGACTGCACGGTTGGTGTGGTGGCTGGGCAACGCGTGTCGTGGGTTCGATTCCGCCTCGGAACAACTCTTTGTGTGAACCACAGATTGTTGTTCCAGGTCTGGGTCTCATGTGTATTATGATTTGTATGATTGTAAATGAAACCCACGACACAGGGGAAAATCCTAATGCAAGGCAACGGTTTTTTTTAATAAAGAAATATGCTTTGTGACGTGATACTAACGTAAAAAAAATCTTATACTGCTTGAAGAAGGTTTATTTTCGAATAAAACTGTTAGTATTAGTGATTATAATTTTTATGTTAGTAGTAACTCAACTAGAATTTAACTTCCATGTAATATCGTTACACTATTTTAGTAGCGTCGTTCCTGAACCATGTTCCAAGGAAACATTTCACTACTCTAATTTAAAAGGACTGCAATCTCCCTCGACGTATCTGTGTGCTGTACCTTACTGAGTGTATACAGAGAAGCGCAATCTGCGCTAAATGCCGCTTTAAGCGCTTTGCCCGTCGCCTGTCGCCGGCGCCCAAGACATTACGGCATAGTGTGTGTTGAGAGGAGCCGTCGGGTACCAGCGGCTAGCCTATCACTTGCTTTAGACGTCATTAGAAAGGATAAAAGGATTTTACATACAGGATAGAGCGAGACGGAATACCTATTTAGAAAATATCAAGTTTGAATTTTCAATGGTGCGAGATTGATGAAACTAAGATTTGTGAGGGATTGTCTATCTGACAAGTGTGATGTATTATTTGTTTCTTGGTGTGGATTGAAGATTGATTATAACAGAATCAGTTTCGACGATCATGATTGCATCAGCAATAGTAACGTTCATCAACTCGCTGCTGAATTGTGTTTAACTTTATCAAACAGCTTTACACTCGCAAACAGTTTCAGAATTATTTTCTACAAGTTTTTACCCGCGGCTTCGCTTGCGTCACAAAAGGATAAAAAGCCAATGTGACATATACCAATACACACAGCGCCGTCTATACCAATACTTTTGTTTTCCCTCGGGAATATCAAATTTTTTCGGGATAAAAGTACCCTATTACTTAATCCGGACTTCTAACTATACATCTGCAAAAATTCAAAGCAATCGGTTTAGTAGTTATGGCGTAAAAGCGGAACAAATAAACAAACTCACTTTCCATTTTATAATATTAGTAAAGATGAATATTCACACGAAATTATGTTTTTAGTGAACTGATTCGATGTAAGTTCGCAGAAATAAATTAACCCTTCACTGACATTTAACTGTTCTACTAGGTATGTAATAAAAACGTTGAACATAAATACTAGTTCAGGCTGAACGCTACAAAATTAATAATATCTGTCTCCATGACGAGTCCCGAAAAGGCTTTATGCGCAACTGAAGATAATCTTAGATATTGACATTTGGCTAAAACAATAGCGACGTACCGACTCTGCCTGACGAGGGTAAAACGGAGTCTCCATTAAAAGTTATATTAGTGACAAATTTCAAATGGATTTTGGATATTATTCCGTTATCTCATTGGCTGTTTGATCTCAACTACAGAATTTCCCCATGGACAAAGAAGTCTTTATGAAAATTAGCTTTAGATGTCAAGAATTTAATTTACAATTCACTCCACCGTAGATATGGATCTTCATTCTTCATAAAACTGTGTGTATATGTCTATGTTTTTGTCATACGCAAAACGTTACCCACACTACACTCAACGTCAACACTGGATTAGATAAATACGGCGATGCTTTTAAAAGGTACCAATATTTTGTATAAACAAACAAAATATCATCGCACACAAACATGTATGTCTCCGTGTCAGCCGCGCTCTCTCGCGTGCACAATTATTTTGACAGATAGTGTAAACAGACTCGCAATGCACGCCATTTGTAAAGTTTCCTTCCGAGCGAGCCGGCAGCGGCAGTAGACTGCCGTGCAAAAAATATACGCATTTGCATATTTATTATGGCGAACTCATAAGATTTCCTCGAAGAGCACCGTGGGAATTTATGCTTGTTAAAGTATTTTGCGTTTTGCTTTGCTTTCGACATTTGTTAACTTTACCGACGAGCTTGCATGGAGAGCATTATGAACGTGGATAAAGTGAAAGAAATATCTGCATTTGCCATCCCATTATTTATGTAGATTTCTACATAGATATTCTTACACTATGGGAAACAAATCTTTATACTTTTATCAACTTTTTCTCCCGTCAAAGTAAAATTTTGTTTTATACAGAAGTAAGTTGATCGTGACTTGCAAGTGTAGTAGCTAGACATGTAGGAGCTCCTTCCTAAATATGTGTGTAGCTTACATAAGAGATATTGTACGGCTGTATCGACATCTCATCTCGAATCAATAAAAGACACTCAGTCATAGGTTATGCTGAGTCAGGACTTAGTGTTGCCAAATACAACAATATTTTATATGAAAATTATACATAATGTAACAATGTAATTGTTATGTTATAACTAATGAAGTTTTTGCTTAATGGCTTTATAAAACCGCGGCGTGCTTACCTATTGTCAGCCACAAGTCTTAATGCCCTTATAAGTATCTGTTACCTAATTAATTTTGTTTACTTTAGACCAAATTACATTATTATGTTTCATTTTAGTCCACACAAGCAAAGCTCGATTTTAATACAAGATATTTTTCTACGGAACCGGAAATATTAAGAGTTTGCATATTTAGACCGAGTTAACCTTCACTGATTCGAAAAAGTACGATTTTTTATGATTCCAGTGTGTGGCAACACTGTACCGCAAACGTCTAACCCTCTCATATCTTGCGGGACTTTAGTACCGTCGCGCCACACATTTGTGTCATCCATCGCTGACGAATGCTTTTGCGTCAAATTGTTCCCGGGATAAAAATATACCACGTTAGCATGTGAGGGTTGATATCGTAAATCTATGCCACTATTGATGCTGTTCAGCTATTCATGTATCTGTGAAGTGGAATACGAAATGATTGTATTGTGTTTCTACTGACAATAACTTGAATTTTGTGTAGTGATCCGCTGTCGATGACATGTCAATAGATCATGACTTACTATTCTTTTGCTTGAGACGTCTCCCGTCAATTTTGTAAGGTTCAACTGCATTGGTCCTAAAGGTTGGTTTTAGGTCTCGATGACTAGAAAACGAATAGATACCTACTGCCATAACTACTCAACTCAATGGATATTAGAGATGTGATAACAAGGTGGTTATTGGGCAGGAAATTAATCGAATACTGATAAGATACTTTTTCAAATTCAAGGCCATAAAGAAAATCAGTACAAAGTATTATGATAATATAATTGGTAAAATATCCTATATAAAAGTCTTCAAAACGCACTGCTGTCATCAAAGAAACAAAGAAGATATCTACATGAGACACACGTTTGGTCAATTCTTTGCCGACATTCGTTTAGGCACGTTTACTTCGAAACACGAATAAAACTAGATTGAATAAAGTCAGCATCAAGGACGAATGCTTTTGGATCTACAACAGTTGGTAGCACTAAATGGACACGTGTAGCTCATTTTGAAAGTTGTATTAGTACTATTACTGCAACAAGACATTGGTAAAACGATAAACTGATGTGATGCATCCAAAATTTTAAATTGTTGAAATCTAAAAGCTAAAAGTTGATTGTATATATTGTTAGATAATCGTAAATGACTGCCAGCCGCTGATTGAATGTACGGCGCGTCGCTATACGCGCGCGCCTCAAAGAGCCATCAGATCACCACGGATGGGACCCCACAGGGCTGATGCCGATACGGAGCCGCGGACGACCGGAGGCTCCGGCTTGAAGTGCAGCAGTAGGAACGGGGTGGTTTTTTGTCAGTTAGAGTCTGACACTCCCTCTCGCTTCACTTGGGCGGGAGAAGTCGTTCGATGATTACAAAAAATGCTGCGTATCAAATAATAGATACTAGAAGCTCAATTTCAACAAAAAAACAGCACTAAGTGAATTTAAATAAATAAATGAATTAAGGAATTTATTAAATGTACTACAAAATAAGGCCGAAAAGTTGTGCATTTAACATAATGCAATACAATTAATTAACAGCTAGTGGAGTTCTTTAAAGTATTCATTAAATAAATTACATACATTTCAGATCGACCATTTTGGTAAACATGATTCAGATTTCGTGGTTAAATTTTATATACCCCCAAATAATAAAATTTAAGCTGTAGTTGGGTCAATATCAGTCAGCGTCTATTAAAGACTGTACTACTCAGAATGTGAATAGAAGAAATGACTGTACAGTGTATGTACATCAACTATTCGCGATACACGGCTGTATCTCATTAAGTTTCACAAAGAAGTAAGCATATTACACAGATGCAACAAAAACCAGTAGTTTACAGTCAGTAGCAGGATGTTCCAGTCGGTAGCAATAGGTAGCAGTCGGTAGCAATGTAAAGAACCGCTCGCTGCAGCCGTCGAATGTGAACGCAGTCATTAACTTGAACGTAACGTACTTGTGTTTCTTATGAGACCACCGACGCCGCTTTTGGATAAATTAAGTTTTGTGATAAGCGGAGCGGTTACTGAAGCGTTAGCGATTTTATAATTACTATTTTTTTGAAGATTGTTACAATTTTTTTATAATAAAATTATGCAAATAAAAAGTATCATTTAGTGGTATAATAATATTATACTCACATGTGCGTGTGGCGACACATGTCACAAGTCAACGGATGACGTCATAAAATCCTACATCGCACATGCGAAGTTTACATTCGATTTAACACGGATAGAAAATCCCAACGAGCAACTGTTGGGCAGAAAGCCCGCCAGGCACGATCACCTCGCCTGGTCGGAGGATCCTCCTTTTCCGATATTAGGGAACTACCTCTATACTCTCTGTTCCCTACATGCGCATGCTATTAAATAAAAATGGTTAAATATGTATAATGATACTACATCTATTGCACCGGCCAACTTAATATAACAGTTATGAGTACTCAAATACTCAAAATACTCAAATACGTTTATTGCACTCCATATGTTTAAAAGGTGTTACATAATAATATAGTACAGTATGGACCCTGTAGGGCACGGCAACGTAGAAGAGAGGAGGACGCTAATTACATTTAGATTATGTATCGCAGATTTTTTATTACTAGTTATAAGTAGTTGTTTTATTCAATTTATTTGAGAGTACATCACTCATCACCGTGTCCCATCCCTAAGTCCCTCACCTCGTCCGTATAAATGTTCACTTTTTTACCACAACACTACACGGTGAGTATACAGCATGTTCTATTTACTCTGTATGCAATATACAGGCTGTTCTATCGACGCTATACAGGTTGTATTATCCATTCTATACAGGGTGTTGTATCTACGCCGCTTATATTTGCAGTCGCTAATGCAATTCTGCAACGGACGCTATTTGCCTCGAAAATTGCTTCCGATATTTACTTAAAGTCAGCCCATAATAGAGAAAGTAGATTTTTCGTTTAAAGCACTTGTTTTAAAATAGTTAATGTATTTTTTGTAATTACAGTACAGTTTAGTTACACGTGGAGGCACAGTTAATGGGCTGGCTTTTACTAATATTGATTGTATCAGTGTTCGAGTACTTTCTTCTTTAGTTTATTTCTTTTTATAAAACTACATAGAGTTGTCGTTGTTGAAGTAATCAAGTATTGCTGGTGTGGGCGGAAAGCTGACTACTCATCGTTATACAAGATAATAAATTATAGATAAATTATTACACATTTTCGTCAGCCACAATACTGAATGTTAACAAAATCGTTTACTTAATTAACAACATCACAAACAAAATACATACAGTAAACTTATCATTTTAAATCCACTCGCAATGTGCTTAATAAATGAATACGTAAATAAGTCAACTACCTTGTAGATAAAAC
The DNA here is from genome assembly GCA_038387885.1 of Spodoptera picta. Classification (NCBI taxonomy): domain Eukaryota; kingdom Metazoa; phylum Arthropoda; class Insecta; order Lepidoptera; family Noctuidae; genus Spodoptera; species Spodoptera picta. The sequence continues at coordinate 1,744,044 of JAZHFQ010000235.1, read as the reverse complement.
GTAATTATTTACTCGCATCCGACAATTCTTTCAGATAGACTTACAGGAACACCCGTAATAAACTTTAAATTATTTAAAACATGTCCTCGGGAAAATGTATGAATCACACGTTCACGTACTGTTCAACTTTTAAAATATAAATCATGCTTTATATGACAAATTAAAAGCGGACCGTACTTAAAAATGAAGGAACTCCACCGACCTAGAAATCACAACTTTATCATCAAAGAAATAAAGCACAATTTCTCTTATCTTAATAGTCCCTGAAAGATTGCTGACCAAGTAATCAGAGGCAGTTTTATGGAACCTAAAGTATAAGTAGAAAAGGGTATAAATCGCGTGACTGAGTTACAGAATTAATGTTGTAAAGAAATTCGCTGCGTTTTCTTTTGAATGTCACAATAATTATGACAAGTGACGTCTGGTGCGGTCTGAGAGCCTGAAGTCAATTTTATAGCGGAATCATTTGTTTAATTTGAAAAAGTTTCAATATTTAAATGGAGTTTCACAAAATGTACAGTATAAATGTTTTGAAATGTTCCGCTCGTGCATTTTGACAGTTTTATTAACCTCCCCGGTTAATGAAAAACAAGTTATCGTTGTATTGAGACGGTTGATGTGACTATTGTAAGTGTTTACTTAATTCATTATAAAGAGAAAGAGAAAGAAAGAAAAGAAAAAACATTTATTTAGCACCAGGCACGATGCAGCATAAATAAAATATAAAAAGACAATCAAAGTACGATAGTGGAAGTAATAAACATATAAGAGTTGAAAAATTAAAACAGAAGAATTAGAAAAAAAAACGTATATATATTGATGTATCTACACACCCACCACATACACATATACATACATATACATACACACACATATATAATATATACATATACATACATATATAGAGGTACATACATACACACATACACACATATATATGCAATAGTTATGCAGATACAACAATGGTATTGTAGCATGATGCTTAAGAAATATAATTACTTTCATTTCTATTTTACTTGTATAACTTTCATACCTCTATATTACAGCGACACTTTTGTAAGGGGGGAAAATCATTCAATTCTTTCTTCCACTCGGGTGAGGCGAGATGGGAGTCTCAGTGATTGACTGCACGGATGGTGCTGTGGTTGACAACCGGCTGCCGCGCAACGTGTCGCGGGTTCGAATCCCGCGCGGAACAACTCTTTGTGTGATCCACAGATTGTTGTTGCGGGTCTGGGTGTCATGTGTATGTGTAGTTGTATGTTTGTAAACGCACCCATGACACTGGAGACAATACTAGTGTGGGGCAACGTTTTATAAAAAAAAGACTCTTACTGACTAAAACCACCCCGTTCCTGCACTTCGAGCCGGAGCCCCGGTAACCTGTTAAGTCTTCCGCAGTTCCATATTGGCTGCAGCCCTATTGGGCCCTGTCTGTGGTGGTCTGATGACTCTTTGAGGACCGCGTGTACCGCTCGGCGCCGTACGTTCGAGTCTGGTTCTGAGAATGATAATCAAAATTTAATACTAATCTATTATTATACTCACTATAATAAGCATGTTAATACAAAGATACTCTCAAATCAAGTTCAATAATTAGGTTACCGTCATCGATTTAGTCTATTTAGTACGTATTACCAAAACACAGCTAAACATAGATAATATATAATTCTCAGTAATCTGGGAATATTAATAGACGTTGAATGCTAATACAATATTAAGTTAGATGTTCTAGTATTTATGAGATACCTAGGTTTGCTAATAAATCGTCTGACAGCAGGTTGGAGATAAACGGCTGGGGCCTAGTTTTGTGATTATAGTAACTTGGTCTGTTTAAGGTAAATACTGAGAGTACTGTCTGGGCTAAGATAGATGATACAATAACATTGTGTGGTGGACTGGTCTACGGTAAGACTATAAGCTATCTTAGGAAATCAAAGATTTATATTTAGACGCAAATACACCGTAAAGTCTATTTTGTTTTCGTCAAAAACAATAAGAGTAAAAACGATGTCATTTTTGTTACTTTCAAAAAAGATTAATTACCCACATGAAACATAACATAACATCAATACCTTTTATCCCCGAAGGGGTAGGCAGAGTCTTAATGTCACTGTACAATGTAACACCCACTTCTAACTATTATGTTATGACTCAATAGGGGGTGAGCCTATGGCCATATACCGGGCATATTTCCAGACTCCGTGCTACTACTGAGATTTTTAAAACCCAGTAATATTTTCCCGATCCGGGAATCGAACCCGAGACCCCTTGCCCGGCAGTCACACTTGCGACCACTCGGCCAACGAGGCACATGAAACACTGGAGGTAAATTTGTAGGCACTATTCGCATCGCACATGCCACCCGACGAGAATACCTCTTCGAGAATAACATGGCGTGATGTTTTGATAAAGTACCAACTATGAGTTCTTAAGCTTTCGAAGTTTACTTTTTGCAATGGTTCACTAGATATTTTTCGTTTTAAATATTTTATTTCTTTGTCAAACTATTGTATTACAAAGACAAAACCATTTTACTTCAGGACGGAAACGAAATAGAATTCGCAGTGTTTGTATTGTAACTTTCGTGAGACATACTAAATAAATTCTTATGTTTTCGGCTTACTCACGTAGTAATTCGACGAGGAACTTGACTAGTTTCAAGCCATGCTAGAGGCTCATATTCATGAGCAGCAACTGTCACGCTGCTACTCGTCGGCCTCGTCGAATTACTACGTGAGTAAGCCGAAAACATAAGAATTTATTTAGAATTTGCAGTGTTTATGTGATCTAGTAAGAATAAAATATTGTGATCGTGAAATGAAATTGATTTTGTATTCATTAAGAACTGCATCATTGTTTGCTGCTATCTATCTATGCTGCCTTAAATTGTACCATTTAATACCTATAAGTACGTAAAATAGTAAATATTGAAAGAACTTAAATTACAACACTACAATATTCCGTCATTATAGTTCTCCATGCATCTTTAAAAGAAGTCGGCAGACCATGTTCTCTTTAAATACACAAAACACGATCCTCACACGATTAAGAGTAGATCGTAGACAAAGAAAGCAAATAGAACACAACGACACCGACATCCCTAGTAAAGATAAATCGTTTGAAAAAGGGTTAAAAAGTCAAACTGGATCGGTGATCCAGAGCGTGGCACAAAAATGGGTCGCTGGCTTTAAAGCGCTAGCCTTTGCAAACAATCCCTGCCCACTGACGATGATGGATCGCCACACAATGACAGTTCTACTACTTTCTTTGTTTCATCCGTCACCAATTAATATTGATTGTAGTTTACATTATATTTATATACTTGACTTCCTCATTAAAACTATTGGCCTTAATTGGTTCGGTGAGTCCATATTTTGTCCAGTTATTCTGAAACTGTCAAACACCAAGCGGTCACCGGTGACCGCAACCTATTGTTCTTTAATTGTTTCTATAATGACGGTACTCAAAGGGTTAAGGTGTCAAATTAATACTTGGATACCTCGTTCATATACTGTTAAAGAAAATAATAATGTAGGATAATTCGCTGCGTTATCGATAGAACGAGTTACTATATTATTTAGATGCTATCGTAAGTCAAGGACAAGGAGCCTACATAATTCTTTTAAAAACTACGTTTAAAAAACCGCCTTCAACCCCTCTTTTTTTAAATCGGTTAATTGATATACTAAAACTTCTTGAGTGTAACAAACACTGTTCTGAAAACTATATCGACATCAGTTCAGCCAATCGAGAGATAATTGCGGACATGCATACAGACATACAGATGAACCTGAGAATCTACTCCTTTTTCTTTTTGAAGTCGATTGAAAATTGCGCTTTATTTATGGCATGATAGAAACAAATTTGATTTAGGTAATAAAAATAAATAGCCCAAACATCTGGGCTATTTATGTTTTCTCAAATTTGTTTATAAGGATAAGTGTGGGAGAGACAATCTTCGGCACGAGGAATGGGGGGCTCGACCGGAGTGATAGTGGTATCACTCAGCCTTACAGACAACCGACGTGAAAGAACGCTTGCGTTGAGTTTTGTCGTGTGAATGAGGTTACCTATTGGAGCCCAATAACCCCCCTCCCCAGTCTCCCCAATCCTCAAATTCCCTATTACCAAAAGGCTGGTAACGCACTTGTAACGTCTTGGTGTTTCAGGTGTCCATGAGCGACGCCGGTTGGTGATCCATCTGCCCGTTTCCCGGCTTATGCCGTAAAAAAAAATGTATGTACTTACATCCGGGTTTTACAATACATGTTTAGGAGCAAATATTTATTCTATATAATATACATTGTGAGTACTTTAACAAAAAAAAAAAATAACAAGATAGCAATACCACGGTATATGATATTATTAGCGTGGCAATATCTACTCTTTATCCGTTATTCAATGGAAAAGATAAGAAAGTAAACATTTGCTCAGGAAGCAGACTCCCTCTCATTTTCTAATTAATCCATATTAATTAATTATCGTTAATGATTAATTAACATTGTAGTTACGTAATTACTTAACGGATCTATTTAATCAAACTGATGTTTTGACAGCAAATCAAATATTTGTATTGAACCGAACATTAGTTGTATTGTTTTAACTAGTTTAATATAATTCCGAGAATACTTCATTAGACAAGAAGTAGTCATTTAAGATTGTCTAATACTAGCTTCTACGGCTTCGCCCGCATTCCCTTGAATAAAATGTAGCCTATGGGTTATTGCATGGGCTCGCTGCCATTGCAGCGGTAAGTCCACTCTTTGAGAAGTGGCTTGAGAGACGCTGCGGCATCCTCACCTACCGCCTGACGCAGGTCCTCACCGGACATGGAAGTTTCGGGAGGTACCTATGTCTGATGGGGCGGGAGGAAACGCCCGGGTGTCATCACTGCGAGGACCGCCCTGAGGACACGGTGGAACACACAGTGGGAGAATGCCCTGCGTGGGCTGAGCACCGCCGTGCCCTCAGGGAAGTGATCGGCGATGGCGACCTCTTGCGTCCGGGCCAAGTGCAGGCCATGATGCGGAGCGAGGGGGACTGGGATGCCGTCTCCTCATGCAAGCAGTCATGCTAGCTAAGGAGGAGGCGGGACGCGTGAGGCAGCAAAGCGCTGCCTCCTCGCACCCCAGCAATCGCGAAGGACACACCGGGCGTCGGGGATCGCGGGACTATCTCCGGCCACCGTAAGAGGCTAAGGCTCCCCGTCCGACCAGAAACAGACCCGAGCGTACGGCGCGTCGCGTTCCGCGCGCGCCTCAAAGAGCCATCAGACCACCACAGATGGGGCCCATTAGGGCTGTTGCCGATTCGGAGTCGCGGAGAACCTAACGGGTAACCGGGGCTCCGGCTCGACGTGCAGGAGAAGGAACGGGGTGGTTTTTAGTCAGTAAGAGTCTGGCACTCCCTTCCGCCTCATCCAGGCGGAAGCAGTCATTCGATGATTTTCCCCCTTTAAAAAAAAGTCATATTATCATTCTAATTATTCGGAAAATCTGTTTCACAAATTGACGAATGTTTACGTCAACCACAAAACAACAATGACATAGCGGTCTTTATTTAATTTTGTGGAAATTCATTCGTTATATTAATGTCAGTTATACAGAAACATCGGTATATTCGGTGTTACGGTCCACGGAACAATTGAATAAAAATTCTATAATTAAACACAATGTGTAATTGTCATTTTGCGGTGACATTTTGTTGAAATTTTATTATTACAACTCACGACGAGTTCTGAAATATAAATAAGTAGGTATAACTATAACTTAAAAAAATGCCATAAAAAAGTCACCAACAGTTAAATTGTACCAGTTACATAATTATAACTTAATATTATTATCCACCTAACTGCTTTGTAAAAATCTTACATATGTAGAATGTATTATCTATGATTTTTTTATATCTTTTGGGTATAATAAAATCATACATTATATTATTGTAGTGTCTATTGCCTAATGGCGTTCGGTACTCTTAATTAAATTCCGTATATAGGTATGCTCAAAATAATTAAGTATTTTCAGATCATACCAATAAATTTTTGATTGATACTTCAACAATTGCGTAGTTAGAAATAGAAAATTGGCTCACCAGCAAAACAAGACAGTCGCACCTAAAATAATTTCGAAACAGAAAGCAATTTACTTTTATGTACATATATACGGAGAAACATATATACTTACCTACAGTGGCTCCTGACATTAATCCCTCAGTCACCTTTTAGGGCACCCACAAAAAGTGAGGCGACCTGCCCTTTAAGGGTCACACAAACATAGACCTAATAAAGTGAATGATAAGGTCTTTCAATGTTTTGCTACACAAAATAGGCACGTTTTATAAGTGACACTGGGTCTCTAATGGCTCTTCACTTTCACACCTGGCGACACTTGCATTTATTTATTTATGGAGTCTTATTTTTGAAGATAGTTTTGTGTGTAGTTGCATCATAGTGCTCGAGGTTTAAGGTTAAATTTCTAGGTGAAATAAAGGACTGGAGGTTCTCTTCATCATCATTATCGTCATGAACCTGAAGACGTCCACGTCGGACGACAACTCGCCATCTGCATCTTTTGAGTATCTTGGTATCATAGTATCTAATTAACTAAGTAAAAGTTTTTATTTATCGGTTGCCTTGATTGATATATTATTGGCAATAATAGCAATAAACATAAATTGGAATCTCGCTCAAATAATAAAGAAAATATTAACGGAGTTATTGAAATAATTTAATGTAAGTACCTATTAACGTACACTAATAATGTATTAAACGAAGAAACACATTACACACACACATTATATTTTTCACATTGCTAAATATTGAATAGTGGCTAATTATTATTACTATACCTACATGACTTTTTTAAGGGGGGATAATCATCGAATGACAGGTTTTATAAAGGCTTTTCTTTTGAGACCGATACCTACAAATATATTTGACAAGACGACCTTACACATGTCAAGAATAGAATTTTCTAGATTTTTCTTACACTAAAATGTTATAATGGAATCTTTTACATCTTAATCGAAAGACCTTTTGTCTACGACGCATCATTTGACAAACGCATGCAACCAACAATTGAGAGTAGGCGGCCTATAAAATAACAAATGATTGTATTTGATTAGAAAGAGTCAAAACTTTTCACGTAGCGGTAACAACGAATCCGTTTTCCGTCATTTGAAGGATGCATGCATTCGTCAACTGACGTGTGTCGTGGACAGGAGGCCTTAAATCTAATAAACACATTTAGTGAACACAAAATCACTTCCGAAAAAAAAATAGTTCTAAGATTTTTTTAACTTGTCTATACCGGATTTTCTTATAGGCAACACTGAATTTGGCAAACTTCCTGAAAGGTGCTGTAATGTGCTAACGTTTTTGTCAATTGACGAAGGTACGGCGTGATGAGGGAGAGTTTACAAAGCGCTACGTGTAAGGAATTCTTCCAAGAACACCCTATTATTTCTATTATCTTTTTTTCCGTAGTAAACGCCTTTGGTATTTAGTTCTGGCTTTTTTGGATGATGTTTTTATTTATTGAGTGGAATGAGCAACGGTTCTTTGCGGTCCGATAGAAAGAGTAGATTGATATTGACAGATAGTATCTATTGCTCTTGTTAATCGTTATTTAAGATTAATGTGAAAAGCACAAAACAGGGTTAAGATACTCAATAATAACCCGAGACCCCTTGTCCGGCAGTCGCACTTGCGACCACTCGGCCAACGAGGCAGTCTGTCTGTATAAGGTAAGTATGCCTTGAACATTTTAACATAATAACAGATTCTTATGTGATTTTTTTAAACATTTTGGTGTTAAAATCTTTTAAATTACGTGTCAAAATGTGAAAATTTATCTCTCGGCAAACACGGCATTAATTAGTCAATATATTATAAATTTTGGGAATAATGTAAGAATTTTCGACGCGACGCTGTTAATTACCTACTTACTATCGATGACATTAATTAAAATAACGATACATATTATTATAAAGCGTAGGAGGATCTAATAGAGATAGGTATTTCAAATATGGATGTCCACATCAAGTTATAAAAACCATTTTATCATGGTCTAGCATTGTATGATCTTCCCGCAAATTTGAAGGTCAGTTTATATTGGTTTTTCACAGCTTGATGCGCACTTGGGTAGAAACCGAAGTCCCTTTCCATACATCCGAAAGGTCAAAGGATCCAAATGAATGTCTTTAATTAAATACTTTGTAGTACATATATATATAGGTCTGTAATGTAAATTCTTAATTAACGTCTGTGCTTAAAGGTCTAACAAATGACATACAGATGTCCTTCATGATCTTTGTATTGATCTTTATGTAAAGAATAAAATCATCAAGTATAGAATAAAATAAACTTTATCGTATACCATATTTCATAGTTATTGCAAACTTTTTCCATTTGAATAAATTTCCACTTTTTCTTCTGATTTCGTATATTAGATAGGTTTTATATGAACGAATTTGAATTTTATTGTTCTTATAATTGAGTCTTAACTGAAAATCACGTGAAGATACTGAGACAAGCTCTGCTAGTGTCGAGCCACATTCTTAGTTAATATAAAAATTATAAAAACAAAGCAAACTGGTACGGGACGATAGGTCTAAAAAAAATTTGAGTCATATGGCTTCAGTAATCTTACTCAAAAATAATTATAATAATAATAATAATAAGCCCGCAGGGCACCTTGAGGCGAGGTGACGGGCATTAGCGATCCCGCGGGCTACCATCATCCCGAGTGCTCCAGGGAGAAGTCACCGTTCCTTCTTCTCCGGCTTGCCTTAATTGGCTGGCTGGAGTGAACGATGACAAGGAACAGGTCTCCCACCTCAGGCTTGCCTTCATTGGCCGTCCAGAGTGGAGTCGCGAGAGCAGTGATCCTGCTCGGAGGGTAAGAAACTATTCGTAAGTCGCGAGTGGGCCAGGGATGCAGGAGGCTTCGGCTGGAGCAGATGATCTGAGTAGAAAGCGGTGGTAGTTTCTTAACCCTTCAGCCACTCACATTCTCGTTGCCCCTCTGTTGCTATATCTAGCAACCATTCCCGGGGCCCGGCTGGTGAGTTGGCGAGTCTCCGCCTGCCATTTTTACGTGTAAAAATTACATTGTTTCGGCAGGTGTCATAGTCATCCATAGTTCCCAATTTACCAGTCCACAGCAACCCATCCATAGCCCTACCTTTTTTTTCCATTATTCACAATAGTCCTACACTAACCGGGGACTGTCCTTGGGTGCATTTCCTTAGTGCATAAAGGGATAGTCGCCGGTTTGTGTCTCCATTACATTTAGATTAAAGTTGTCTAAAGGGCCTCTGCGCAGTTGGCTTAGGCCCCTCGTACGCCTCCCAAATGACCGGGACCCTGTGGTCCCGTGAATGGTAAAGACATACAATAATAATAATAATAATAATTTATTTATTTATTCAGATAATACAATCCATATGGTTAGTAAAGATATCTACAACTTATAAACTAGTATTAGTACATCAAACCTCATCATATAAAATTAAAATAATTTGTCATAAGTAATATAATGATAATATAGTGACAATACTGCTGACTTTCACTACTTCTGGGCACGGTTTGTAGGCAACACTTGCGTCTTCGTCCAGTGTTTCAGCATAAGGCCATCAGTCCTATCTGCCACGGTCATCAGAAGACTGTTGGCGCTGCCCCTCACCCGCTGCATCAGGGAGGCGACACGCTTTCTTATAATTGCGTAGAAATCATCTATGCGTGCATCAGCGAACATCCCCGATGCGCTACAGTGTCGAGGCAGCCCCAACAGTGCCCTGTACGCGTTATTATATTGGACTCGCAAGGCGCTGTAAGCCCTCTGCGTGTAGTCGACCCACAGGCTGCAGGTATAAAAAGATTGACAATATGCCCTGAAAAGTGTAGCCTTCACATCATGAGAACACTTTGCAAACCTGCGGATCAACATATTGCTCCTGACTGACAGCGCCCTACGTTCCCTCTCCATGTCTTTACTATCAGTCTGTGTGTCAGTGACCCAGTGCCCCAGATACTTGAAAGAAGTGACCCATTCCAAAGCAGTCCCCGCAAGTGCAACGGGTGGTATATCATAAGTTTTAGTACCTGCCCTGAAGAGTAGACACTCGCTCTTCCTTGCATTATATCTAAGACCCTGGGCCTCGGCATATCGCTCACACACCGACAACAGCGTCCTGAGGGCGCTGATCGATGGGGCCAGAAGCACCATATCATCGGCATAACTAATGTTGTTGACAAGTGTTCCGTTGATTGAACAACCTACCATAGTGCTGCAGAGCTCACGAACCAGCCCATCCACATATAGACAGAAGAGTTTCGGCGAAGTTAGGCCGCCCTGCCTCACCCCACACTCCAGTCCATACGGATCCGATAGCGAACCCGCCCACCTCACCATATTGGTTTGATGGCCATACCAAAACTTGAACAACTCAATAACCTCACCCGGAACCGTCGTCTCACCATACAGCTTCTTCCATAAAACATCATAGGACACCAGGTCGAAGGCCCTCGATAAATCCAGAAAACAGGCATACACAGGAGTCTTCCTATCCGTGTAGTATCGAACTGTGTGCTTGAGACAAAGAACAGCTTGTTCAGTGGACAGACCAGCCCTAAATCCAAACTGGGCGTCGTGAAGCGACAGATGTTTATTCAACTGTTTATCCAGCACACCGTCCAACACCTTCGCAATTACTGTAGTAATTATATTTGTAATTATATTTGCTTGAATATCAAAAGTCACTTTTTATGATTACTGTGAAATCAAACATCCAATTTCTATATTAAAAGTTAGAACATGATCGTAAACAGTAAATTAAAACAGCTAAAAATAGACCTTAATGACCTGATTAACATTAACGAACCGTAATGAAGTACCCGAAATTCTGAATAAACAGTAATATATTCGATGGTTAAACGAGCAGGTAGAAACAAGCTGGGAAAATAACTAGCATACCTCTTAATTTGGTTGCCATCAAATAATGCAATATAATGCTCGGATCCCATTACTGCGGAATCACCTGCGGGGTTGCTATAAGGAAAATTTGGGGTAATCTCACCGTTATTAGCAGTCCATTAGGTACATAAAGATTCTGATCACTGCCTACCCACGGGAATCATTTGCTTAATGATCTATCAATGGCAGTCTATGGTTTGTAAAAATAGTGACCACCCCTTATTTTAAGAGAAGGAGAGTTGATGTAACTATACTAAATGATATTAGGGGTTATACTCACAGAAGTGCTTGTATTAGGAATGCTCAAGGTCGGTTACTTTTGTGAAAAATAGGTAAATTCTACAGCAATAACATGAAACCCATAGTAGGTACGGTAATGAACTGGACCCTAATAATGTGGACGTAACATTTAACGTAACACTAACTTTACAGGGTGAGCTCAATGATATACCACCTCAAATATACAAAACATACAAAACATTAATATACAAAACTTACATCAATATCTGCCCAGCAATTTAAGAGCAGTTGCAACAGAAATACAGGCACAAAAACCTAGAAATTAAAATAATGTTCTACAATACACCAGAAAAACAAATAATCAAGATTCAAGAAAACGATTGTAGAAGTTTGAAATAAAGCTAACGACACAACTGTATAACTTTAACACGATAAAAACTGCAGCGACATTTCTCACTAAGACAAATTGTTTGTTACGTACAGACTGATTAATTATCTCTAGGTATCCCCTTAAATAATGAAATACTAACACGTTTCTTCGATTAAACCGGGATGCTTTTAAATAGTAAAGGTTTTAGTTTAGAACTTCACGTGATAATGTATAGAGCTCTGGTTTAGATGTTGAGTACATTTTAGATTGTTTCGTAGGTACTTTCTACTCTAGAGACTCTAGATAAACTAGATTTTGCGAATGTAATGTAATCTAGCGGTCAAAGTGAAATGGCAGTTTTGTGTAAACTCAGGTACAGTAATTAGAGTATTGTTGTGTGTCTACAGAATATTACTATCAGCGGCCCAAAGTCCGTTTTAGCTTCAGCTCTATTATTCAAATGTTATATTCAATTTCGCCTCCATTATCACCATCTAAAGAAATTGAAGTAGCTATCAACATTATACTAAATGAAAGCATAACAGCTCTATGCTATTACCAGGATATTCTCGAAGGAAAATCATTCGAGGCTGCAGACAAATCTCAGTGAGCCTCGCGTTACGAGCGAAACAAAACGTTCCAATAAAAATGTACACGTTATAGAAATAAACGGCCACAAACCCGCCACTAACCGTTCCACTAACACACCATAATAATAAACGTAAACTTGAAACGATAAACTTAAATATACGGTGAGTACGCTGTGCGCTGACAATTTCGGCAGCAGAACATGTACTCAACTATTCCCGAGACGAATCATAACAACTTACAATATTGCATTTTGCACTCGGCCAGAACAAGTTTCCCGGGAAATTTTGCCATACAGTTGGAATAGAATTCTACATGTTTTGCTGTTTTCTGAACTGGACTGATCTACGAACTAAAAGTAGGATTGCCACGTCCCGACAGGGACATATTGTTTTTGTGTTTTTATGGAATGGTTCTAGATATGCCAATGTCCGAATACTTTTAAAATAATCCTGTAACATGAATATTTTAAGTCATCGGATTAACTATAATAATTATGTTATTAATGCTGAAGAGAATAATATTATTTTTCCCTGTACAAGAGTCGTATTTATTAATTTCTTAATTAAGGAAAACTGAGCAAGTTTAACTGACCTACTTATGTACGTTAATCTGCTTACCTCCTAGTAGGGAGTATAGCGAGGAGCACGTAATTGTGAATGTGAACAATGTGCACATCACATCCTGTGGGACTGCAGTCTGTGCACAATGAGCGCAATGCAATCTGCTGGATAGTTTAGAGTTTCATCAGTCAGGAAATTACATCAGGTACCGCTCGTGACTTCTGAATATCTCGCCGGCCAGGGACTCTTGTTACACCTACTGACGGAGATAATACAATAGGTATTTGTGAAAGAACGAAAACACAAACCGTAATCAATTTATAATCCGAAACTGAATTGGAAATGTGATCAAGAATACATATTGTACATTTTCTGAGAGAAACCTATCTCAAAACAATTCCACCTCGGGCTTAGTTTACGATTATCTCACATAGAAAAACGCTACAAAATATAATCTGTTAGCGACGCGACGTGCCGTACGCGGCTCGCACGCAAAACGCATAAAACCAACCGCTCGGCGTCAGTCAACTCGTCAAATTTTACATTCATTGGCTCATGAATTTATATTAATAAATTGAACGTATCGCCCCCGAGACATCCAAATACATTTTAATATTCAATTTTGTTAAATAAATATTATATTATTTGAACATTTACAACGCTATCATCAGATTTTACAATTCCTACATTTATTTTAGAATCGTTTGTGCCGTTAGTTGCTGCATACAAATTGATTGTAAATTTATAGCATTTTCCGGCGAACATGAAATTTTGATAAGCATTTTTGAAAGTTATGATTTACATTTTGTTTTAATTAAGAGTTTATTCCGCTAACACGTTTGTGTTAAATTTTATGAAAGCTCTTGTTTATTTAGAACTTGGACAAGTTGTTGAACTTCATTGCAAATTGTGTAAGTCATCACTTCAGTTCTATATCTAGTGATATAGTTCTATAGTAGTGACAGAGCTAGTGCTCTGTATATTGCTGAGCTCACGATGAGCTCTCCTCGCAGACTCTGTGAAAATTAATCTCTTTATATTCCGTCCGCACCTCTTCCTTGTTTATCGTGCACAAGTAAATATCTTTTTCCATTTCGCGAACAACTTCATAACTTCATTTGTTCAATAAAAAACATGGTCGCAAGTTTACCGCGTCTCGTAACTTTGTCTTTCTTTCACTTAGTTTCAATTTGATGTAATCGCGTAGTTCCTCTGTCGGCCCCATCAGATTACGTCGTGAACATACACGCGTTGCAGGGATTTGCTCCCCTACTGCAGTGTTGTGGCCGCGCTTTCGGATTTGTTTCGGACATTTCACTGTTGGAATGTGCGAGGATTTAGCTCGAGGTTTTTGGGTGAGATTTGTACCTAGGTACTACAGTGGAAACTAGGAAATGTTTGCAGTGTACATATTTGTGTCGTCGCTGTGTACATGTCATTGTCCTTACGTGATAGTCGTTTAGTGAAATGAAGCATGTATTAATTTCAGATACGTTGATGGAAGTTATCTATTCAGTAATTGCGGGGTGATAACATCTTACTATCTCTGTCTACTTATGTGCAATCTCTAACAATACATGTATGTTTCTATGACAGTGTATATACTGAATAGACCTTAATAAGAATTTCTACATAATTGGCGATCTGTCATAATTGAGACGGGCAAACGTCACACAAAATTAAGATGAAATCAGAGAATAAAAGGCGTGTTTATGACAATACTTCCTAAATGACTGCTTATTTATTAGGCAATTAATGATTGATACTTACAGAATCGCAAAGATCCCTAAGTTGACGATCTCTGCTATAAAAAAACGTCTCATTCATTCACACTAACATGGTTCTCCTAGTGGCAGGGATTAGCTGTGAGCGGGTGCGAGTCGCGCTAAATTGTAGTGTAGTGTGCGCCGTGCTTTATGTGGAGGGTGCGAGAACACGCGCCTTAAATTGTATCGGGCATAAGGGGGAGCGCACATCGGCGGCAGACGTCAGCTACACCTGCAAGTCTACACAATCGTGAGGTAAAAGAAGTTGAATGCAGACGTAATAGAAACGATTTTCTTTAACACGTTAAACGCCATGGCAGTCACCGGTGACCGACATTAGCGGAGGATTTGCCTTCAACAATTATTTGTTGGCAGCCAAAGCCTTAATTCGTGTATTTCACGGCAAGCCCTATTTTGTAGGAGCATATGTCAAAATGTACATATGTTTGTATCTTAGGAAAACCATTTTAGTTCAATTTTTTCGTAAATGCTTCCAATGTTTTAAAACGTACCTATTCTTTTGTACAAAAAATATCGTGAATGTACATACATAGGTACACGTATAGAATATTTCTGTGAATTGAAAAAAATCCACTAAACCTAAAATGGAATGGAATCCAGAATATCCATATTTTAATCCCTGTTCCGGGTTTAATGGATTTCAAATTCACAGAAGATTATTAAAAGACTTATTGTAATTTACTGTACTGTTTTTATCAACCAATGAAAGGATTGCACGCTGCACGCTCCTTATAATTATCCTGTACCCGAGAAAACATGACCAGCAAAGACGTGTTTGAAGCCATACTAGGGGTTCATATTCTTGAGCAGTATTGCTCGGGAAACGACGCCGCGACTGCCGCGCTGTTACTAACTGTCGGCTAGAAACTGGTCGAGTTCCTTTTCAAATAATTATGTGAGTAAGCAGCAAAACATAATAATTGATTTAGTATGTCCCACGAATGTTATAATCCTTATCCTTACTAATATTATAAATCAGAAAGTGAGTTTGTTTTGTTCCGCTTTCACGCCGAAACTACTAAGCCGATTGCTTTGAATTTTTGCAGACGTAAAGTTATAAGTCTGGATTAAATAATAAGGTACTTTTTATCCCGGAAAAATTTGATATTCTAGAGGGAAAACGAAATTATTGGTAAAGATCGCTGTGTGTATTGGTATATGTCACATAGGCTACTTTTTATCCTTTTGTGACGCGAGCGAAGCTGCGGGTAAAAGCTAGTACATTATAATATTGTTTCATTATCAGAATGTTATAATATACGTCCCGCAATGTTGCGTAAACAAAAAATTTCCTTTGTGAGTGATTTTACGATACCTATAATTTGAAAAAGGCAACGATCCCTGAAATAATACCTCGATAATATTTAACAGGTAATTTCACGCGTGTATGTCCCTCCACCAACTGAACAATCTTTCATACAACGTTACATGTAAACACTAAAATAACAATTTCACATAAAAACAGTTTTTATAAACCCTTATTGCAGTATACTACAGGTTTTAACGTGAAGATTATCTGTAAAAATCACAAACATATAAGCACAATATATTGAACTTTAAGGGTTTGAGTTTAGGGTTGATATTGGTAGGTGAGGGTGTAAAAATGAGGCTGGTTGTGAGTGAATCTCGTGGGATATTAGAGCAGGTAATATGGAGCGCCGACAGTGATGGCAAGTTGCTTGGAGTTGTGTTAACTTCACACTGCCTCTTGGGCGCTTCATTACGGTTTCGGGAATCTATCGCCGGGTTCCGATCTAATTATGTGTCAAGGACGTTTGTACTGAATAAAGATATACTTATGATTATTGGTTGCAGCTAATGATGGTAATCATTGCTGCACGGCGGATTTTCATACTCGTCCATAAACCAATTACATAACATAACATAACGTCACGCCTTATATCCCTGAAGGGGTAGGCAGAGGTGCACATTATGGCACTTAATGCCATTCGACAATGTAACACCCACTTTTCACTATTTTTGTTATGAGTCCCATGTTAATAGGGGAGAGCCTATTGCCATATACCGGGCACAATTCCAGACTTCCGTGCTATCACTGAGAATTTTTTTTAAACCCAGTAATACTTTGCCCGACCCAGGAATCAAACCCGAGACCTCTTGCCCGGCAGTCGCACTTGCGACCATTCGGCCAACGAGGCAGTCAAACCAATTATTAATCACTTAGTAAAGCAATTATTAATTATTAATAACAATTAAGTATTTGCTTTAATCATTTTTTAGATAGTATAGAGTGAGTCTGCGGTTAATGAAGATAATCTGCTTGCCTCTTGCACCTACCATTTACTCTTCTCTGCATCACCCAAAGGTCAGACTGTAAAAATGCCTGCGCATAGCTACCTATGTTCGTTTTTGAATGAATAAAGTATCTGCTGTAGCCATTTTTCTAAGATTGTACAGGGTTACTTTGTAAATAATGTCTATACAACAAAGTAAGAGAACATAATTGGTACACAATATTACCTATGTATGTTAATAAATAAATAAATTCTTTCAGAACTAATACATATTAAAACAAGACACAATCGTTTCACAAAATGAATAGAAGACGTTTTAAGTGTGGAAGAGCCATGCTTCGGCATCAATGGGCCGGCTCGACCGGAGTGATACCACGGCCTCACAGAAAACCGACGTGAAACAACACTAACATTATGAATAATAATAAAATAAAATTACAAAAACTCAATTATCCCTGAATCCCCAACAATCCTCAAACTCCTAATTCCCAAAAGGCCGGTAACGCCTTTTGTGTTCCAGGTGTCCATGGGCAACGGCGACTGCTTACCATCAGGTGATTATTTATTAAAAAAAGGTCGTTTATGATATTATTAGGTAGGTGTACTCCATCGTCCGCCACATCATCGCTTATTACCACCAGGCGAGATGGTAGCCAAGCGCCATTCTATTGAGAATAGAAATAATAATAAGATTAACTAATAACAAACAAAAAGTAACTAAAAAGCAAAAAATAACTATTCTTAGTACTGATAAGTTACCCACTCACTGATAGGTTAGAACTCGGCGCCATAAGATCGATTCCAGACTCTTATCGAATTGTAGTGCTTAAAAATCCTTACCGAAAAATATAATAGACGTATTACTTGCCCTTTACAATTTTCGAAAGTTCCCCTCGATCTCCCTAGGACTCCATTATCAGATCCTGACCTCATGGAAATGGGACCATCTCGGAAGTATATACACTTTCGAACAAAATAAGAATTTTTAAAATCAGTTTACAAATGGCGGAGTAATCGGCGAACAAACAAAAAAGAAACAATCAGCCGAACATAGAACCCCTTCCTTTTTTTGAAGTCGTTAAAAACATAGACATATTATCTCATGGCAGGTGAATGAATAGTAAGTATCTAAGTTTCAATAGCTAGTTAAGTATAACATTACTTATTAATTTACCGTAATTGGAGCAGAATAACAAATAAGTCATAAATAATGACCGTGTAGCAATTGAGGGCGAGCTACGAGACTAATATTATGAAGAGATAACAACTAATATTAAGCTGTAACTCAATATCCAGTATAATCTGTTATATTTACTAGTACAAATGAATTTAGGCAGCCTAATAAACAACGTGTGATCTTGCTGAGATGGAGTCTAGTTCGAAATTGAGTTTAGTGGGGCACATCTCGTGTTTCATTTATCGAGTTAATGATTCCAGTAAATCATATATTTAGAATATTCTCAGAGCTAAGGAAATTGTTGGTCCTTTTCGTGGACTAGGAGGCAAACGAGCAGACGGATCACCTGATGGTAAGCGATCAGCGCCGCCCATGGACACCCGCAACACCAGAGGTGGAACAGGTGCGTTGCGCGAGAGTAGCCACTTTAAATATAAAACAGTTCTTACGTTTTTCGGCGTACTCACGTACATAATTATGTAGCAGCGTGACGGTCGCCGTCACGCTCGCGGAATGCTTCTCATAAATATGAGCCTCTAGCATGGCTTGAAACTAGTCGAGTTTCTCGTCGAATAATTGCGTGAGTAAGAGGAAAAACATAACAATTAATTTAGTTCTCTCATGAAAGATATAATGTAAATAAGACAAGTCTTCAGTTACCTATACATAGAGAGTGATGTATATACTCTATGTATACGTATGCACTAAGTATGTTTGTATGTATACTTAGCTGTTAAGTGAAAATAAACTCGAGGCACGCAGCATTTCGTTTAATGCAGTTTGTCTAGCGAGTTTGCGTTACAAGATTACGCTCATCAGATTTACTTTACTTTTTAAATGAATTTCGAGGGAACTGCACAACTTTCTAATATTTTCAGAATATCAGCCTGCACAAGTTAAAAAGTTCTGCCTTCGTTTATGCTTTTGAAACTAGTGGTTTTAACGTAACTGGGTCTTATATGGACATAGATGCAGGGCTTTTTACTGTAGTGCCAGATAGTTTAAATAATGTAATATTTTAGAATATCAATTATTTAGGCTACTTAAATTGATATTAGCTTTCAAATTGAGTATCAGGTAATAAAGTTAGTTTAAAAAATAGTTTAAATAAGTTTTAAAAATTGTATTCCTAAATGTTTTTTATGAACTTTAACTAAGTAGTTAAATAATCTCATACAACGTCAATTATGGGATTGCACTTTATTCAGGACATTAGTCTTTTTGGTTATAAAAATATTGCTTAAGAAGAAAATATAACTGACATACTACGTACATACATCACATTATTCATCATCATCAACAGGCTATAAATGCCTACTGCTGAGCAAAGCCTTTTCTCACACGGAGAAGGTTTGAACATTAATCACCACGCCTGCTCAATACGGGTTGGCAATTACAAACTTATAATTAGAAATTATAAGCCCAGGTTTCCTCACGATGTTTTCCTTCACCGTTTGCCATTGGTGTCTAAATAATCTTAGAAAGTACATATAACTCGGAAAAAGTGCCACGACATCACACTATTATATTATACAAGACTAATAATGTTTGTATTGTAACTTTCATGAGACATACTAAATAAATTATTATGATTTCGGCTTACTCACGTAGTAATTCGACGAGGAACTCGACTAGTTTTAAGCCATACTAGAGGCTCATACATTACTGTCGGTAGCAGCGCGACAGTCGCCGCGTCGCGGGTCGCTAAATGTTGCTCATAAATATGAGCCTCGAGCATGGCTTGAAACTAGTCGAGTTCCTCGTCAAATTATTACGTGACTAAGCCGAAAACATAATAATTTGTTACGAATGTTGTGTAAAGTTTCTTTTTTTGGATATTTGTCCATCAATCACGCTGATATACAGGCAGTGTCCCGTACACTGCCTGCTTGCTGACTTAGGTGATAGAATACTTTTTATCCCGATTAAATGCTCCCATGGATCCCAAACAGAAATCATATTCCACGCGGACGAAGTCGCCGGCAACAACTAGTATTGAATATCCCTTTAAAAGCTTCCAACTTCACCCCTTACTTGAAGAAGTTATCAACATCATACAAGAATGGACTTGTATAGGAGATTTATAACAAAGACCTGCTATACATGATTGTGTACTACATAATACAGTGTGAGCCTTTACAATGTGCACATCATTTGAAATGACGAAGTTTATTATTATGTTTTCGACTTATTCACGCAACTGTTTGACGAGAAACTCGACTAGTTTCAAGCCATGCTAGAGGCTCATATTCATGTGCAGCAATAATTAATTACGTAGTACGTCTCAAGATAGTTTTTTAATATTAATGAGGATGTTTGAACTTCATGAAATGTTTTATTACAAATTTTACTAACACTATAACGTAATTAAAATATTTTATAAATTAGCTGTTGCTAGGAAAAACAAAAACATTGAGTGGCTTTATAAACCACGAATTGTGAGAAATCACTCATCACTTGAATAGAATTCCTATTTCAAAATAAGTTTTCAGTTTTATACAATCCGCAATTGTTTATTTATTTTTTTAGGAAACACAACTATTTTTTTAATACAAATTGTTTCTTGATTTAACTAAAACTTACGAGTTACTCACGTAAATACATATACTGAGAAAAGCTCTACTAGTTTCGAATCACAGAGGGGCTTTTCCTCGTGAGTAGCGTGTCTTTCTGTTTTTCAGGTTTCTCATTACGATATGTGCACATTATAATGACTCACACTGTATATTTTCAATGTCTACCTTCTCGTTTCCAGAATTCTATTGTTTCCTTCTTAAACCCGTCTACTTCTGAGGTGTGAAATAGACGATATCCGTCCTTATATTGTCATACACGATATTTACTCAAAAATATATTTTTTATGATATAAACATGTTGATACTTAAAGGTGGTAGCTATTCTAGGAATATTCAGTGATAATAACAACTAAAAATACTTGTTATTTACTTACTAAAAGTATTATGTGAAACTACACTATTTATGTACCTAATTCGTAGAACAAAGTCACCACCAGATATCGCTAGTGCGCGCTCTCTTTCTTTTTCCAATAGGCAATTAGCTAGTGTCCCACCATTGGACGTTAAATATTTGACAGCTGCCGTGATTGGACAAAAAACATCTTTCAAAAAGAGAAGGGAAGGTGATAAATGTATTCTGTTCTACCAACACAATACGGCCTTACATTACACCAAATTTATCTAGTTACGACTTGTAGTGCAGTAATGCAGTCAAAAATATTATCGACAATTTCTGAAGAAAAAATCTTGACCAAGAAATTTTTTCAACACTGCTGCTGTTCCAGTTAAACCTATAGGTACTAGATTTGTAAAATAAACCAAGCACATAGCGCTGTACCTCTATATAGCACTGGTAAACGTACCGTGCGTTTCAACAACGTCGCACGCGCTGCCGCCGGAGATGGAAGCAAACGCGCATGGTGTCCGGCTGAGGGCGCGGTGGGCTCGCAGAGCGAATAACAACACCAACGCTAGCCAGGCTGCGCGACGTCGCCGTGACCGCACATGCTGATCTTGAGGAAGAACCCCTCAGTAGCTCGAAACTAGTAGAGCTTTTCTCAGTACTTTCACGTAAGTAACCCGCCATATTTAGTTAATATACCCGGTACTTTACGATCTACTTTCATTACCAAATTATACCTCGGATTCTCAGTACACGATCATAATGACCCAGTTATTCTCGTAATTTCAAAGGTTTTCATTTCGTACGCAACGGGAAGGTATTAAAACCGCATGGAACTCCCAGGCGGATGGAACCTTGATATACATAATGTAAGCCCCAAGATTGCAGTACTACATAAATAATGATAGATGCTAACCCGTCTCACTTTATTATGTACCACAACATTTTACACTGTATTTATAGCATGATTCCATTTTTAGATACATGTTTTGATATTATAGAAAGAAACTATATTATTTAATGCTTATATTAAAACTTTTTTGGCTTTCTGACGTGACTGTTTGACGAGGAACTCGACTAGTCTCAAGCCGGCCTTTATCTAGTAATTTAAAGATAGACGTGTAAAAGTCTTACTTTGTAACGTAGGTATTTCCAAAAATAAATATCATTTCATTGCCTCGTTGGCCGAGTGGTCGCAAGTGCGACTACCGGGCAAGGGGTCTCGGGTCGGGCAAAGTATTACCGGTTTTTTTTAATCTCAGTAGTAGCACCGAGTCTGGAAATGTACCCTGTATATGGTAATAGGCTCACCCCCTATTACATGGGACTCATAACATAAATAGTGAAAAGTGGGTGTTACATTGTACAGTGGCATTAAGTGCCGTAATGTGCACCTCTGCCTACACCTTTGGGGATAAAAGGCGTGCAGGTATGTATGTAAATATCATTTCATTTCAAACATGTTACTCATATAAAAGTATACTACGTTTTGTCAGTCGATCTTTCTCCTGTAAAACAAGTCTGAATTTACATTAACACGTAAATCCCAAGTTAACTAGAAATGAACTGAACACGTGTATATAAGTCTGCCAGTATTCCCTAGCGACCTCCCTACTAATATTAATCGTTCCAATTTTCATCTTTTCTGAACGTTAATCACGTTTTCCTTGACGGTCCCACATGATACCCTGTCTACTGTTACATCACAAGAATATGCAGAAGATTCACTACCTACGGAACCTACCTTTTTGGAAATTAAAGGATGATTGAGGACTTGTAAGGCGTTTATGTCAAAGTACTCTTTACACAATTTACAA
This sequence comes from Spodoptera picta, assembly GCA_038387885.1. NCBI lineage: Eukaryota > Metazoa > Arthropoda > Insecta > Lepidoptera > Noctuidae > Spodoptera > Spodoptera picta. Next base: position 1,721,352 of record JAZHFQ010000235.1, on the reverse strand, counting down.
CTTATTCACTTTTTTATATTAGATTTCTTATTCTCTCAAGGACTCTTGTCCGTGACCTTGTCATTCAATTACATTTTCTTTTATTTTATAGTCAATATTAATTATCAAAAAAATCCTACGTGCTAAATTTACCACAATTTTTTTACACAAAGAAGTTTGTGTCTACTATTTACATATACACAATACTTGTTTTATTACATTTAAATTAACCCTACTGGAACGGCCCACCCGCGCGATGAGCGGCCGTCCTGCTCCAGCAGAAAGCGCCCGTTCACGAGCATGACGTGTGTGCCAACAATCGGTCTGATCAACCATTTCGTAGGGACCCATCTCTGCTCACGCGTCAGTAAGCCGCTCAGTAGTGCTAAAGGATTTTCTCAGTCTTATTTAATAAAAATTACATTACGTTACAATATATTTACTTTAAAACCATAACCTAATCTGATTGCTAAAACATTGATGCTACTCTAATTTAATTCCAATGGAAGTGTGTTTACCCCCTTTATCCTATGTAGGTACTACTAATTAGTATAAAGTTATACCTAACAGTAACACTTATTGTCTCCTATTCACGCCACATTAAAAGTTTTAAAGTACTTAAATTCAAAAGATGCACAATAAGTTGTGATAAGTGACTGGCTGGAGAAAGTTAGATGTTAGGATGTTTGTCGATCAATCACGCTGAAATTACTCTGACTGACTTAGGTGATAGGATAATTTTTATCCCGATTAAATGCTCCCATCATTTTCAATGCGGACGAAGTCACGAGGAACAGTTAGAACGTTTTTAAAGTACAACTACTGCAATAAACCTGTGTTGTGGTCACGTATATATTTATAGAGAACATTTAAGGGCTTTGTCCCCTTTGTCCCTTTGGTGTGCGTTGGCTTGGAAATACCTAGCGTGGACCCCAGATAAGGTCACTCGTATAGAAAGTAGAAAAATAATACCAGATCTATATGCTGAGCTGGGAGACCACGCCGTCAGCAGTTTTCTCTGGTCAGTTCAGTGTTCAGTGCAGTGATGTGAAATTTTATGACTGTGTGATATTTTAAAGTTTTTGGTCTGTTGTTTACGTATGTATTAGTATGTATTAGGACTGACACGTACAATTTTTTTTTTTTTTTTTTGTATTCCGCAACACAGCAATCTGTTTAAAAAACATTTAGCCGCTTTCTTGGCTGACTCATTGTCTGAGTGTGGCATATTGCATTGAAGAGAAGTATCCAATGAATTTCTCTTTCTACTGGCTTTTGAATCGGTCTATGAGGTTAGGTACACTGCTCCTCTTCAGTCTTGCAAATTGGATACTTCCAGATCCCGATAACTTAGAAGCAAGGGCATTGACATGCTTAGATAGCTTTTTCTGATAGTTTGAGCCTCTCTGAGAAATTTCTTCTCTAACAGTTTTTAGCCTTAGGTCTTGTAAAATGTATTTGTTGCTAATGCTTTTGGGTATATTGTACATGCATCTCATTGCCTTCATTTGAAACCTTTCCAGAATTTCTATATTGCTGGTACTTGCTGTTCCCCAGAGCTCAATACCGTATGCCCAGATCGGTTTCAGGATAGCCTTGTATACTGCCATTTTGCTTTCATTCGATAGTTTTGAGTTTTTACCGATCAACCAGTGCATATTTCGAAGAGTTGTGTCGAGCTGTTTTCTTTTGGTCCAGATGAGTTTCCTCCAAGTTAATCTTCTGTCGAGATGCATGCCAAGATATTTAGCAGTTTCGTCTTGCGGTATTTGTTCGCCATTAAGTAGAACAGGAGGGCAGTTTCCTTTTCTTAAGGTAAAAGTGACATGGACTGACTTGGTTTGATTAGCTTTTATTCTCCATTGTTTCAGCCATGTTTCAACTTCATTAAGGTGATTTTGCAGGGTTTCCGAAGCGATATCTGGATCCTTATCCACTGCCAGAATTGCAGTGTCATCCGCATAGGTGGCCATGGTGGTATGTGCGTGAGTGGGTACATCTGCAGTAAACAGAAGATACAAAACAGGCCCTAGTATGCTGCCCTGTGGGACTCCTGATTGTATTTCGTACAATTCTGATGTCTCACCATTGAATTTGACTTCATAACATCTTTTGGATCCTTATCCACTGCCAGAATTGCAGTGTCATCCGCATAGGTGGCCATGGTGGTATGTGCGTGAGTGGGTACATCTGCAGTAAACAGAAGATACAAAACAGGCCCTAGTATGCTGCCCTGTGGGACTCCTGATTGTATTTCGTACAATTCTGATGTCTCACCATTGAATTTGACTTCATAACATCTTTTGCTTAGGTAACTCTCAAGTATTGGAAAAAAGGAGTGTGGCAGAGACTTCTTGATTTTGTACAGTAGACCCTCTTGCCAGACCTTGTCAAAGGCCTGACTAATATCCAGGAATGCAGCCGAACAATATTGCTTGGTTTCAATTGTATGACCGATAGTATCTGCCAATCTGTGTACTTGCTCGACGGTACCATGGCTATGTCGAAAACCAAATTGATGTTCTGGAAGTACTCTATCTAGGTGTGGATTGAGACGATTGATGATAATCCTTTCAAAGATCTTACTGAGAAGAGGGAGTAGACTAATTGGTCGGTATGACGACACTTCCTCTACAGGTTTGCCAGGTTTAGGGATCATAACAACTTGAGCTATCTTCCACTGGCTTGGATAATATGAGAGCCTCAGGCAGGCATTAAAAATGTTTACTAAGTAGATTATTCCTTTTCTCGGCAGGTTTTTCATCAGCGTAGAGTCTATAAGGTCATATCCAGGGGCTTTTCCAGATTTCAGAGCCATAATCATCTTAGCTATCTCTTTAGGACTTACTGGTTTAATAGGTGCACAAAGCTGGTAAGGAGATTTTAAGTAGGTTATAATTTCTTTATCAGTTTCTGGGTTATTACTGGGGAAAGGTTTGAAGACACTCTGAAGATATTCAGCAAATACTGTTGCCTTTTCTAGATCGGATCTAGCCCAGTCCCTGTCCTGTTTCCTTAATGGTGGAACATGGATATCCGGTCGTTTCAATTTCTTTGTTGCGCACCAAAGTGAATACTTGGTGTCTTTATGGGGAGTTAAGTGGGCCAATTTACTCTGCACTGTGTGATTCTCCAGATCTTTGATAAGTATTTTTATTTCTTCTGTAATTTTATTAAACTTGGTTTTATCTGAAGGATACCTTGTTTGTTGCCATTCTTTCCTCAATTTTCGCCGTTATTGGACATTGTCTCTTATTAGTTTGGGGTAGTTTTTCAGTTTTAATTTAGGGTTTTTTTGTGTAGGTGTAGTTATACAGGCGGCAGTAAGAATAGCTGTATTGAATTTTTGAATGCTTATTTCTAGGTCCTCAGGCGATTTTAGTTTAATTTTTAGATCTAATGTTTCACTGACCATTTCTTGAAATTGTTTCCAGTTAGTTTTATGATTATGTAGTTTGATGGTAGTTTCTTGCAGGATAACTTTTTGGTACACATTTAGGATTACTGGGGTGTGATCTGAAGATAGGTCATCACACGTTTCTATTTTTATGTAACATCTGCCAATATTTTTTGTTATATAGAAGTCTAATAGGTCAGGTATCTTGTTTTGGTCTGTGGGCCAGTATGTAGGTTGACTGTGGGATATCCATTCAAGTTTTAGATCTAGTGTACTTCCATATAGTTGTCTTCCTCTAGGATTGATAAGCCTTGAACCCCAATTAGTATGTTTGGAGTTCCAGTCTCCTCCACAGATGAAACGTGTGCCTAATTGGCTGAAAAACATCTTGAAATCATCAGAGGATATTACATGTCTTGGTGGACAGTACACAGCAGACATAGTAGTCAATTCCGATTTATGCTGAATACAAATAGAGGTTGCTTGTATTTTATCAGTTTTATATGGTTCAAGGACGTGGTGTTTTATATTACTTTTGACTATAACGGCTGTCCCTCCATGCGAGTTTCCAGATGGATGTTCAGTCCTATATATGCTGTAGTTTTGTATTTTAATGTATGATTGACGTGTAAATCTCGTTTCAGATATTAGAGCAATATCAATGTTTTCAGTATTCATAAACAGTTCAAGCTCTTGCCTCCTATCAGTTAGTCCGTTGGCATTCCAGGTAATCAACCGGATATTTAGGCCCTCTGGGTTACTATCTGTGTAATAAGTTGGATCATCCGATCCATCATGCTGTCCATCATGTTTTTCATGATTGCTTCAAATTTATTGAACATGGTGTCCAATAGGCTGGCTATATGTCCTGATTCATTAGGAATGTATGGGGTGTTGTTATTATGGTTTCCATTTTTTCCTTTTAGCATATCTGAATAACTTCTCTTGGGTAAGGTTGTTTTGAAGGTTTCATTCGTGTTGTATATATTTGTTTGATCTGATTATTTTGTATTCTTGACCTGTATGTTGTTGGATTTAGGTTTGATTTTAAGTATCTTTTCTTTGTATTCTCTGTATTTTGAGCATCCCTTATAGCTTGCAGGATGTTTGCCATGGCAGTTAACACATGTAGGTTCTGTCTCCAGAGTTTTAGTACATGTAGTAGTTGGATGATCATTCCCACATTTTACGCATCTAAATGGTCGAAAACATTGATTTTTTGAGTGTCCAAATCTCTGGCATCTCTTACATTGTATTACTTCCTTCATCTTGTAAGGTGCTTCGATCGTGACTTTCACTTGACCAATATGTTTAAGATTGAAGATGTCTTTATTGTTGGGCCTTGGTTCCAAGTCTAAGAAGTACATTGGGAGTTTTTCTTTGGTTGTGCGATGTAATACATTTACTATTTGCCTAACTTCGTGTCCATTTGCCCTGAGTTCTTCTTTTACAAAGAAAGTATCTTCACTAGAGTGGAGGCCTCTTATAACCACTCTATATGCTCGCTCGCTCTTAAGTTTATAAGTATAATGATTGATGTTATTTTCCATAAGGTTGTTTCTTATAACTTTGTATGCTTCAATGTCAGTTGGCATTAATTTAATGATGTGACCGGATTTTAGGGTAGTTAATGTGTATTTTTCATGTTCGATTATGCTGTTTAGGAGAGCTTTGAGTGGCACTATGTTGACAATGCCAGTAACAAAAATAGGTTCTGGTTTTGGGATGAACTCTTTCGGTTTCTTGTCTGACTCATTATCATCATCGCTAAGAATTTCGAACTGATTTTGTGTAGAGATAGAGTAAGTTGTTCGTTTACTTGCAGGTTTAATTATATCATTACTTGTTGGACTATTTTCGTTTCTTTTCCGTTTTCTTATTTTAGGTACTTTGTCTTGTTGCCAGTCTTGATTTGGATTTTGATTCTGTTTCACGATTAAGTCTCCTTGTGTTCCAGGCGTGGCTTTAGTGTAGTTTTCTTTTTGATTTTGGGTTAAGTTTTGTAGATTTGGTTGCTCCAGTGTTTCTATGGCGGACATACTGTTACACCGATTCCTTATAAACATGCTTTTATGGAATGTTTGTTGTACCATAGTGTTGGGGTTAATTTTGTTTTTAATATTATCATTCATGTTGTTCCCACGAGTCAGGTCGAAATATGTGGTCACTTAAGGGGTGACGCCTATTCCCTTAAGAAGGCTGTATACAACGACGTTTGCCGGGTCCGTCGAGGTTGGCGCTTGTGACTTAACTCCCTATAAGCCATGCATTCTGTCGGCGCGTTTCCCACCTTAGAATTAGGGTAAGTTTTTATAGAGGCTGTCTACCTCTTGACACGGACAATGAAGTCAATGCCCCCGATTCCGTCACTAGAATGACGGATTTGCGGGTTGTGAAGACCATTTCCTATCTTCCACAAAGGCTATCTTGTTAGGATAGCTATGTCAGGTTAATTAACCGCCGCCTAAGATCCGGCGTTATTTAGCCGCTCGTTTAGCACCACCCGGGGGACACGTGTAGGGTGGGCCTTAGGATAAGGTGGTAACTCCTACGGACGCGAGCAACTTCGCCCCCCATACACGTACAATGACGTGTGAAGATCACAACATAGTATAAAGCAAAGTCGCTATCCGCGGTCTGTCTGTCCCTATGTATGCTTAGATCTTCAAAACTACGCTACGGATTTTAATGCGGTTTAATAGATAGACAGATTTTTAAGGAAGGTTTACATGTATAATACATGCATATTGCACCCGTGCGAAGCCGGGGTGGGCCGCTAGTTAATTTATAAAAAGAGTTTAATGTAACTTGGAGATAACAATAACAGGTGTTATTCCTACACAAATCCACATATCCACCTATTCCTATCAAAATCTTCAGAAAACTGTTGTTTTTATTTTATTTTAATTACCTGACAGTTTTAAAAATAACTAAAATAAATAGTAAATTAATAACTCTTGATTGGTTTTATTCACAGAGTCAACTGCACCACCCAGGCATGCTTAGTCTTAAAACGTTCAACCTTATCGCCATACAAAGCCACATCCAGCAAAAATGTTCGAAACACTAACTAATTAAACCAATGGCCCTATTACAATGAGCATAATATCGCGCAAGTCGTTATCACTGGGACGCAGGCAAGCGCAGCCACGCGGCACACTATGTCTCTAACTGCTCAACTTCAGTTTCATTCATTAGACTTAAACCCCTCATTACAGCTCTGTACTGGAGTAACGCCAAACTGGTTTTGTTCTGAACTTCTACGATTATTGTCCTAGATTGTCGAGGATTGGAATTGAATTCTAGTTTTGGACTATTTTGGTTCTCTGATAATGGTTGTTGTATGTTGACGTTCCGACATACAAAAATACGTAACATTACAAAAGCAACAGACGGTTTAGCACAAGCTCTGGCGTTAAAATGGAAGTGGGCCGGACACATAGCACGCCTGCAAGATCACAGGTGGACAACAAAACTGTTAGAATGGAGGGGGCCAGTGGGCAAAAGAAAGAAAGCGAGACCATACAATAGATGGGAGGATGAAATAAAACGCACAGCGGGCACGGCACACCAAACTGGATGCAAATAGCGCAAGTCAGAGAAAACTGGCTAAATTTGGAGGAGGCCTTTACCTGCAGAGGGGTTCCTACAGAAGAACATACCTCTACATAGTATAACATACAAAAATCGTACATAGAAAACTGGAAAAACATTAACTTATAAACTTACTTAACTTTTATTTGTATATGTAATTAAAACTTTTGTTACGAAATAAGAAAAAAAAAAATCAATTGGTATTGTAATTGTACATTTTCTGAAGGAAATAAAAGGCTTTTTATTTTTTTATTTTTTAATATTTATTATGGACTATTTTTACTTTAAGAATAAATTATTAAATAACACACAAGTACACTATAAACGTGTCGTGGTGGCGCCAAGGTTTAAAACGCCTGCTTCTCTTGCATGAATGTTCGAAACCTACCAACGACAAGTACTCGTACCAATGTGACTTTTTCCGAGTTATACGTACTTTCTAAGACTATCTAGACACCACTGGCAAACGGTGAAGGAAAACATCGTGAGGAAACCTGGATTTATATTTAATTTCTAATTATAAATCTGTAATCGCCAACCCGCATTGAGCAAGCCTGGTGATTAATGCTTAAACCTTCTCCTTTTGAAAAGAGGCTATGCCTATCTGCAGCGGGCATCTGTAGGCTGTTGATGATGATGATGACCCTGTAATCTTAGTTATTATTTTATATATCGATATTAAACAGGATTTTGAATTCACTCCGTCGGTGATAATCTATTATTTTTTAACCTGTGTTGTTTTTTCTAAGGCGTCCTTTTTGCAAGCTTTACTACAATTTTATACTTGTACTCAAGTTCCAAATGAACAAGAACCATCAATTCAACAAACCATCTTCTCAAACTTTAGCATTAAAATTGTAAATAGGACACGCCTATAAACAACGTAAAATGTAGACAACCGACAGAAACATTATTTTAAAATGTCTGGATCATCGAAACTTGGCTTCTTTGTTAATGTAAGTTTTATTCGCTCATTGTTACCGCCATGTTTGAATTCACTTTGTTAAAAATGATGCTTCTCAAGTAGCTTTCTGCCTGGCACAGCAAAACTGTGGAATGATCTGTTTCCAAATCGATACCACCAAACAAAATTCAAACCTTCGAGAAAATTGCGTATTCCTGATTAAAAGGCTGACAACGTACCTATGACTCCTCTGGTGTTGCGGGTGTCCATGGGCGGCGCTGATCGCTTACCGTCAGGTGATCCGTCTGCTCGTTTGCCTCCTATTTCATAAAAAAATAGTTTAGATATTTTTACGCTAATAATACTATCCTAAGAAGTGATAATAAAGCAACGAAGAAATAAACGTACCATAAAATTATTAAATTTCATTGAATAAATAAAACAATGGAATTCCATTCCAATGTTGCTACAATCCAGGACAGATACACGCGACACTTTGGCCATTAGAAAGTGGCTATGATAGCCGTTGCCGTTGGTAGCCGGTCCGCCGACGTTTCACTCCGTTCTCTATCGCTTTTATGTCGCTTATATTTGTTGCTATTGCTATCATCTGCTATTACTGAATGTATTTGGCATCGTTCACTTGTTCACTTATTTCATAATAACAAGTTCATCTGTTAACATACTGGGCTTAGGTATTTAGACATTTATATTGGATACTACTCAATTAGATGACTTCAATCTATGAAAATATGCTATATATCGACATATATAATACTACATACCGACTATAAACTTTTTATATTTTCGTCACTCAGCTTTAACAAACATACCAGTAAAGAGCACACAAACCTCATTCTTTTTCATTGTTCCTTCATATATGTATAAGTAATGTTTTTCACAAATGACACAAATACAACACAACTCAGCCGGCGCATAAATTTTCATTTGTTACGTCATCCGCATCTCAGGTTTGACCACACAACCATCCTTGTTACCCTTTCCTCCGGACGACTGCGTAGAATAATTAATTCTATGGCTTCACAGGCATGATTTAGATCCCAACGATGCCCATAAGTTATGCCAAAACTATACATTAATAGTTACCGTTTTAATTTAAGATCAACAAGGAATTCTGGCCTCCGAGATACTGAATTTAATTAAGATTTTAGGATCTCCTAACTCTAGTAAGATATGCTATACTGAGGGACCGACCCGCATTCTGAGACCTGAATACATTATTTACGTATTCTTTATTCTAATTGTACATAGCTTTGAGAATAATTTGCTTTAGTATATGTTGCTTAATTTGGCAATGTCACACAAATTACGTAAAATTGTCTTGTGTGTGTCAAACAACTTAATATGTTTTTATATGTAATAAACCAGACATACACAGTTAATGGAACTAATCTATGCTAACCTACAACCTACCTACTGGACATAATAAATTTAATGTATAAATCTTAGGAATAACAAACGATGTTAAAGTTCTATCTTGTAGAAGCAAGTTTTTTCAATAAAACAAAGAACAACAGATTATTCCCGACCTCTCGGGCGAAGACTTATAAACTATTGAAGTTGACAGCAATTTCCTTCATCTACTGAACTGAACTGTGAACACCACTGAACCCAGTTTAGTACCAAACTGAATGAATAATGCAAACAGAAGAAAAACACAACGAGCTGAGAATGGACTTGAAAAACTAATGTAAATAAAATGTATTGCTTTTGTACAGCATAAGAAGGTCACAGTGATCCAGCGTATTAATAAGTTATGTAGTTTTTGTTTTATATTCTGTATATTATGAGGTCAGATGTCTACTTGGTTTATGCAGCCTGTCAGGGCCCATTTCGAAGTGTAACTTAGGTTTCTACAGCTACAGACATTATTGTTTGACCTCAATATCTATAAAAGTCTTATTAAAGATTTTTTATTCTCTCTTCGTAATCAGGGAATAAAACCATTTTAGCCAAGTATAATAAATTGTATTCTAAAACCCTTTGTTCTTTTGAGATTTTATTTTTCAAATCTGAATTACACAGTATGAATTTAACTTTCGAAAAATTTATCACCTAATAACAAGTCTGAAGCAACTTTTTAAAACTTTCTCCTAATGAGTTTCAGACAACGATAATTTGGGACATTTTATTAATTTCGTCTTTCATTAGCAGTCATGACTGACGAAGTAGATAATTGGTGAAAACTAAAAAGTATAATAGCAGCCTAACTGGGTTTATTCCAAACACAAAAAATAAAATATACCTAGTTGTTAGTCAAACTGACAATTGTTGCTTTACCGAAAACGACGCCATCTACCATTAGGTATAAAAATTCGACATCAAAATTGTTTTCACTGAATAGCATTTCTACGTCCTTTTAACTTCCCAAACAACAATAAATACACTGATATGCAAATCAGTATAACAAACCGACGCAATCTCCCCTAAACCAATCACCGAGACACGTTAAATTCGACATTCGATGCGCGAATAAAGAAAACTTTAGAGACGTAGGTATTTAACATAACAATGAAGCAAAGAAAATCCAAAAAACGTCGAGAGGCGAACCCTTTTAACAGACAAGACACACTTGTCAGTTAATAGCGTGTAGACAAAGGTGTTTACCATGATAAAGGAGCTGAAAAAAGCGGAAAACGCGAAGCTGAGCTACACCGTTTGCTCGATAAGTGAAATAAGGTGTCTCGGAAGGCTGTAAGCTATTATTTCGACTAAATGGAAAGCAGTTTACTGTCTAAATGGGTTCTATATCGGACCATCTTTGGGAATTTATTCTTTTTTGCTTACAAAAGCAGTTTTCTTAATTTATTGAAGACAAAATTGTGATGTTTTGTTACATATTAGGTGTATGCTGGAGTTACAGAGATATATAACTTGGTACACATAATTATATACAATATAATCATCATTGTTTCTGTCAGTCTGTACACCAGTTGATTTCCACACGTCAATAAATTTAATTATGCCGTTCACAGGCCGATATGTTGCATGTTGATTGACATTAACAAATCGGCAATCAGAGGCCGCGAGTGAACACCACAAGTTAATGCGAGATCATCCGGAATCGGAGTTAATTGTCTGATCGCGGTAATTACTGACAAACCACAGACACGGCTGATTAATCACCCGCACCTAATCAATGACAAACTGCTTTGTGTACAGCTGTCAAGGTCATCTGATCATTGGTCCATGGGTGTATGGAGTGAGATAATTTGATATAGGGTCGATGGTCCTATATACAATTTTGGAAATTGATAGGTAGGTCTGGTCTAGCTTTAGTCTATTAAAGAAAATCCTATTCAATGTAAAATATGCTTCAGTGTTCTGGTTTATTAAAGGTTTGTATCTACTGCAGATCCTGACTTTCAGGAGTTGCAGCGGTTTTGGCTGTGGCGGGTCCCAATAAATAAAAAAACGTTCTTTCATAATCGGTAATGTTAATTAGTTGACACATCGCTCACAAGAATAGGTTTTAGAAACAAAAGACACTCACAGTTTTGCTATATTTTTTGTTTCTCAAACATGGCATGTGCTAATGCGGTTGATTTCATTCAAATGTTAATTCCTTTTTTAAATGTATTATTTTTGTTCAGCACTCTTTTATACCATAATTCAATGGATTTTGAACTGTAAATCGTGTTATTAAGTATTTCCTAATGTTTAAGTTAGTTGTTTGTACTCACAAACAACTTCATCATTTGATAATATCAATAACAAAACCATGAAATATCAAAACCTTATTTAATTTGCCACAACAATGGTCCTTAGATACTCTGTATGATAAGGGTCAAAATTGTGTGCATTCCAATTTGACATACAATATAATATTATCTGATTTATGTAACAGACGTGCATCATACCGCTTAGAGTGACCAAGTTAATAAGCATATTCGACCGGCATGCGGTTTCTGAACGGCTCCAATTATAAATTATCGGGCAACCACAGAATCAGTACTAATGGTCAATTAGAGGTGAGGTCTCATAGTTCTATTACTGTTACTGAGTAGTTGTATGTGTGTGTGGGTGTGTGTGTATATAGGAGCAAAATGAGTCTTGTTAGTGGTTGAAGGGATTTGTGTATTGTCAGTAATATGATTTTCAAGTTGTAGTTTTGTCATAGTAATATTTTGTCTTTTAAATATTGAATATTAGACGCAAACTAATACATTTTTCCGACACCAATTTGTCTGCTACGACATAAATCGACGTATTCCTAAAATCGTTCACATTCCAATTGACTTGAAGGCTAATTTTATTTGTAAGTGTCAATATTCATTTCGATGGAACATTGTTGGCCGATTTATCGAAATCGGGTGTAACGGAGTGCGAGTAAAAATGGGTCACCCCCTAATGTGACGTAACAGCACTGATACATACCATAAACCGCTAGTTTTGGGACATCCGTGGGATTCGACCCATCGATTTTCATCCTAAAGAGGTCGCAGGGGGGCGAAATAAAAAAGCAATAAAAACGTCCGTGCCGTTATTATTTCCTGTTATTTCGCCATCGCCCCCTCCTCGCCTCGTCTCACCCCACGCCATGGTTGGACTTCACTAAATAAATAAACTAGTACTTGCTCTGAAAATGTTCGCGAAGATGAAAATGTAAAATGTTATTTTTATTTATTTTTGCAACTGTGTGAGGTTCCAAGTCACTTCACGAGCGGAACTAATGTTTCTGTCAAATTCACACTCACTCAGTAAGAAACTCAAAGCATCAAAACGTCCGCATTTCTTTTCTCTTTGCTCCAACCTTCTTCATAAAAGTCAAACCTACACTAAATTTTCCTCAAGCCGACATGATTACGGTAAATGGAGCTAACATTTATTCGTATCCAAAAAACGGTTATTTTCGTCCTATGACATTCCGGTCCAGTGCTAACTGCTACACGAAGCACACTGTGCCAGGGCTGCCAACCTGCAGTAAAAATAAACTTCACAACCTGGGGTCGGGATAAAAAACTGAGTACTCTGAAGGACCATTTTCGGTACAAACATTGGTCCTTTGTAGTTTTTTTGAAAATAAAACAGTTTGCTGAAAAATCCTCTTGTCTATATAATTGATTGGTTGTTTGATATTGTTCGAAAAAGAAAAATACAATGGCTTTTGTCCACGTGAGAACTACAAACCGGGATTCAAGGTTTGTACCCGAGCTCGCTAATAAAATGGAACGGAACAATGTCATGCACAGTTTTCCTCTCTACAAGTTAACCAGTAGATACTTTTTATTTATACCTATGTCATTTTAAAAGGCACCATTTTATTTGAACGCAACTGACTACATTTTATGTTTGAAAGAAGAAGTTTATTAGACCTGTTTCTGTGCAACATCATTAATTCTCGTGATAGAATTAAATATTATTCTGGATTGATATAAGTAGTTGGTCAATACAGTACTTGTGTTTTAAATACAGTGCCTATTAACAACAAGAATATAATTATTCCCACCAAGACGTCCAACAATAGTTAGTCGGACAACCCTGCAAAAGTCCCAGAGGGAACTACAAATTAGAGACGCCTTAGGACCCTTAATTTGGTGACAGTCGATTGACGACACTAGCGCCACAATCACAAGATCTCGACAAAGTCCTTCACGAAATAACCTTGGAGCTATTCACGAAAGTTTTTTCAAGTAATTAACTGTTCCAGAACATTTTATAGACGTTCAAAATAAATTTTATGACAGGATTTTAGAAATAACGTCCTCATTTTTATGGCTCCGTCGAAGATAAGATATTACATAAAGTTGTGTTTTAAATAAATTGTCGTTGGCCTAGTAGATGAAACAACGAATTGTGATTTCAAAAGTGCGAAGACTGGATTTGTGCGTGGTATTCGGCAATAGGTAACTTCTGAAAACCATGACATCAGATTATGTTACGAAATGTTTACGATATACATATTTGCAGCATTCTTATTTAATAATAAGTTCAAGAAACTATAGTATAGATTTCTTTAGACATCTACAAGACAGATGGAAACGATATCTCTAAAGTAAACAGTGAAGCACATAACTTATTACACAATCAATGAGAGGAAAACAAATGTATTAAACCAAATCGAATAAATCTCTGATAAAGCTTCGAACAAGCAATGAATTCAAAACGATTCGTTTCACTCGCTACACGCTACACTAAAGATAGAACTCTGAAGTTAATTACTGAAACGAGGTAATTATGTTAATAGCAAAGCAGCAACTTTCAACATCAAAACTGGGAACAAAATCCAGTCCGAAATGATTCGAGTGAAACTCTCGGTATAATTCAAGTTTCTAATTCAACACACATTACTGGCCCTCCACATGAGTTGAACGTTAAATAAATTACACATGTTCACTTGTTTACAATTCTAGTATAATTTAATAATTAATTTGTGTTCCACATTAACATTAGGGTAATGTTCCCTTTTTAGTTTATTATTACTTTTTAACTTTTGTATTGTAGTGATTTTCTTTTAAACTTAATATCTATTGAGTAAAAGACGTGGGAGGAGACTAATAATATAATTCAACTTCAAACTAATAAATTGGAGTAATAAAGCTTCATAACTTTTATCCAATTCAGTGAACAGTATTATTAAAAGTAATAATAGCTTTTTATGTTAGAAATATGAAACCTACATCTGTACCGAAGGTCTCGTGCCAGAAGGACTAACTATCATTACAACCGGCTTCCCATTAAAATCCAAAAATTGTTCGCTGCCCTCTATTATAAGTAATTTATCGTCTCCAAGTTCAGGGCACAGTCGTAAGCAGCACGCGGCGTCGCCATTGCACCCAAGGTCACACAACTTATATTAAACTGGACCCGAGTAACGTTACGGCTCTCGACGTCTTTAATCCTTAACTTTGGTTCGCTCTAGATTGATTTATGGCTACTCAATAAATTTCTTAGTACTCAAGCTTTAAGACCTACATGACTTTTTCAAAATTCTTGTAGAAATAAAATTGTTGTATTCTTATTCTGGCTGTATGTCTTTTGTTACTCACGCATTGTGCATAAATAGTACTTAATAAATGTCTTAGGGTGTGTCCACACCTGACTAATGCTCCGCGAATGCGTAGCTCGCAAGTCGTCACGAGCCGCCCACGAGCATTTAACTTATTATTTATACGAACTTTGAGTTGAGCACCAAACCATTGTTGGCAGCAGAGCTGTGCATTCGCGGAGCATTCACCATATGTGGACGGACTCTTACGTTTTACAATAGCATCACTAGAGGTAGGTTTTTGATACTTATCGACTTGAATAAATTTGCTAGCAATAACACCCATAAAGTTATGTTCGAACGAATACTTCAAATGTGAGTATTATAATAGAATGAAAAGTATGAGCTGCCAAGAATGTACGATAATGGAATTAATTCTTTATTGGATTACGATTTATTATTAGCGCGAGACATTTGTGGCATTTAGAAGTGGGAGGGTTGAGTGGTTTATTTATAGGAAAACATTTGGAATATTCGAGGTACCTCTGAAATGAAGTTTTACTAGGAAATAACTTTGTAACTCGATAGTAGTCACCCTCGCTATAAAATGCCAGTTTTAAAGGTGGACAATTGCTGCACGTTGTAAGCACTAGGGTTTTTTTTACCGCACATAGGCTGAAACCAATTAAAAATAGGCTGTCGGACATACAGTTTGTATTGACAGCAACTAACTACCATAGGCTCAACTTTACATTTTCGTTCGTCGCATCCCCCGAGTTCAAATTGTCAGGCTAAAATTTTATTTTTCTAAAAATGTCCGTTTGGATTTACAGTTTTAGTTTTATCAGTTCTTTTTCAGCAATTGATGAAGTATTCTTTGATCATTTGACTTTGAGATTTAGGTTTTATTTTAAAAAATACTACAATTTACACACTTAATAGGTATATTTTATCAGTTTGAAAGTATAATAGCATCCATCTTTTTATTTACGCATTTTTAGCGTCAAACAGCATACTTATTGTATATAAGCCGGAAGAATACTAATATTGAGTTAGTCATAAAATCAATTAATTCAATTGTGATTATTTCTATGAATTTAAAGATTTAAAACAACCAGTATCGCAATCATGCTCTGCAATATAAATCGATACGTGTTGATTTATTAAGATTTCATTATATATCGAAAATAGAAGAGATCAGAATATCGAATCATGACCAGCATAAGCATATACACTATTGAATTTCACCGATAATTATTGGTCTTCAATCCAACACAACGTGGGAATTCGTGGCAAATGTTTTGTGGAATATTGGCCCACTATGCCAACATTTAATCCTAACGTTTACTCAAGTTGTAAACTAGGAATTGTAACACTACGGGGACTTGAGACAAACATTCTGGCCAAATAGAGCGAACTATGCAAGTACAGCCAACGCCATAGTAATACATTATAGATTCTCTACTTATGTATGTCTGTTGGACTTAGTCTTCGTGGTATTGTACTGTAGAGAGTTCTAGCAGGAGGAACCGAAGACTTACGCTTAACTATGTAATAAATGTGGGGTGCAGAATTAACCAATTTCTGCAGATAGTATATGCATATGTGTTTAATTACCTAAATATTAAGATATTTCTCTTTTTTCTTTTTTTTAAAAACGTTGCCCCACATTAAGATTTTCTCCTGTGTCGTGGGTGCGTTTACAAAAATATAAGTTCACATACACATGACACCCAGACCCGGAACAACAATCTGTGGATCACACAAAGAATTGTTCCGTGCAGGAATCGAACCCGCGACACGTTGCGCGGCAGCCAGTTGCCCAGCCAACGCGCCAACCGTGCAGTCAAATTAACAATATTTAACAATAATTGGAACATATAGAGGTAGGTATTTCCCTGATAATAGAGTTTATGAAATCTCTGTGGTAGAATAAGGATACGTGATTTGAAAGAATAAAATTGCTTTTAACTAAATTCTTATCGCATTTAAATTCAAATATCAGATGCTCTAGCTACTTTTTACATTCTCACAAAAACGTATCTAAAGACGGAACATAATATAACGATCAAGATCCTTTATCATCTTGAATACTAATAACATAATTCAGCGCTTAACTAAGTTGTACTAGAATTATCGAGTTACGTCGTTATTCAACTATGCCCTCAGGAGTTAACAGTTCAAAATTAATGCCGCTTTATAACAATTATTACTGAATATAAATAGATTCGCTTTTGTTTTCTTATTGAATTTCATGAAATCTGCTCTTGTTTTATGAATGTTTGCAAATATGCCTTCACGTTGTGTGCGCCTGTTCCTCGTGCTCATAAAAATTGTGTGTCGTAAAATACAAGCACTTGTTTGTTGAGTGTGATTACTTTTAGACCCTTTTTTGTAAAATCAGATGAGTTTTTGGTTACTGCCTTGTTGGTTTACTCGTTTTCGTGAAAATTCTCAGTAGCTGCTCAGAGATTTTCTCTCATAAAGTCACTTTTAGCTGGAAGTGACTTTGTGACTGACGTACAACTAAAATGGACAAACACGTGGGCTGATTATCTTTAGATACTCGTTCTAAAAATAAATGCAATATCATTGTTATATTTCGACTATTTTTAGAAGTGTCTGAATATTCGAAAGACACATTTGGCAAGGTAACTCCGAAGTTGAATATAAATACAAATAATACACTCTGACATCAACACGAGTCGGTACTCAATAATTGGACTGTCTGTGTAATAACATAAAACATACAGACAAATAAATAAACAATGACATTTAATTTAATTAGCATTGCGAGCCAAACTCGTAGCAGTAATTGATTGCTCTCAACATCTGTAATCAATTGATAATCGCATTAATTATACTGTAACTAGCCAATTAATATGCGGACGCCATTGCTTTCAGACCGATTCAATTTTGTATGATACATTTCATTGAAGAAAATCACGATATAATGTAGATACATCTAAATACGCTAATGTACAATATACCTCTTATTCCTGGCCCTATCCCAACTAGGTTGATGTTCGCATTGAGATAACTAGAGGCGGCTAAATGCCAGTATTTTACGGGAAATGCCTATTCTCTGTAACCCACGACCCATATTCGGGTGATACGATTTTAAATAGGTGATTATTGATTGTCTATATTCTAGAAATGTTTCAAAAAATAACTATGTATAAGTTTAGTATAAAATGCCACTTATAAAAAACATTGGTGCAAAATTATTAGATGAATTCAAACAGAAATATAAAGGAAAAAATAGTACGTTTATAGCGACATGGAAACAAGAAAATGGTCAAACCAAACATATCTCCTAAAAAAGTGTCGCATGTTCGGAAAACCGTTACCACGCCTTCATGTGACAAGCTATTGAACAGTTATATAACAGGAATAGCTCCCCATACACCTACAATTTAAACGACTATTTTGTTTTAACTCGTCGAGTACTGGTTTTGTAGACACAATTATAGAACAATAGGTTGCGGTCACCGATGACCGCTTGGTGTTTGACAGTCTAAAAGGCAGGCTTGAATTATGCTGGGTTCGCTGTCATTGCAGCGGTAAGTCCCCTCTTTGAGGAGTGGCTTGACAGACGCTAGGACATCCTCACCTATTGCCTGACGCAGGTGCTTACCAGACACTTTCGCTAGGTGCGGGTGAGTCGGGGGGACGGTGAGCAAGGGTAGCTCGCCGCCCGACCAGAACCAGACCCGGGCGCGTCGAGTTGCGCGCGCCTCTAAGATCCATCAGACCATCACATAATTATGCGACCCAGTAGGGCTGATGCCCGATACGGAGCCGCGTAAAGCCTAGCAGTAGGCACGGGGTTGTTTTTAGTCAGTAAGAGTCTGACACTCCCTCTCGCCTAACCCAAGGCGGGAGAAGTTATAGGATGATTTTCTCACCTCAAAAAAAAATTTGAGTTATGCACACAATGTTTGAGTCGACTATTTCAATCTGAAACTACAACAACCGTTTCATTACTTACTTTTCCCTGAAATCCCATTTTTGTAAGACAGATATTTTAAAACATTTCCCCGTATTCAACAGCTATTTTTATTATTGCACTATTTTAAAAGCGAAGAAAATAATTTATGCAAAGTTATAAGTACCTACGTCATTTCTTTCATTACATAATTATTTGGTTTTAATTTAAATTCTTGTAGTGCAACAGAAGAATGGTGCATATTTACTTTTCTTTCAGTTTTAATGAACGCATATTTAAAAATGTATTGAAAATTTGATACTAAAATACATTTATATCAGCACCGGAGCTCATTCTTTGAATGAGTTCGTTTATTTTGGTCTTATTTTATTTCACATAAAGTTTGCTTTGTATATTTTAAAAATGAATCAGAATATTATATTCTGAGTGATACAGAAAATTACTGAAATTACAAAATTTCTATGGGGAGGTGGATTATAATTTTAGGATGAATACGTCCTGGTCCATAGTAGATTAATGCATAGTATATTACTAATATCGTAGCGTAATTTACCAAAATTAGGTTGTATGATACTAAACGTGATTTGACTCTGTCAGCAACAGAGTAACTTTTTGGTCCTTTGATCCGCACGAAGGACCAAAAAACTTCAACTGCTAGCGTTAAACATTATGCGTTTAAACGTTGCCCCCCGTATATTTAACGCCACAGTTTTTCATATCTACCCGCAAAACAAGTAGTAGGAAAGTGTGAAGTTAAAAACACGGTGTAAGCACAGTACGGAGATAGGGGCAGCAAGAATTTCATTAAACTTGCCTCGTTGGCCGAGATCGAGAATTACTGGCTGTCGGGGCGGACTGCGTTTACACCGGGTCGAACTTAAATATGTTGTACAGTTCATACTTATTTATTTAATAAAAATATTATATCGCTATTAATTCAGGAAAAATATTTTATATCAAACTAATATTATAAATATGAAAGTAAGTTTCTTTGTTTGAATGTTTGGATATTTGTCCGTCAATCACGCTGAAATTACTGAACGGATTTTGTTGAAATTTGGTATCTAGTCAAAATATGGGCTGCCTTGGCCATGTAAGTCAGCTACAGACTATAGGTATTTTTTTTTATTGGACAAGCCCGCCACAACCTCCCAAAACCGCTGCAACTCCTGTAAGCCAGGATCTACAGTAGATACAACCATGAAAACACCGGAACACTGAAGTCCGGCGCGTCCCAGGGACATGAGTAACTGTCTTGGTTCCCGCAACGAAGTGAATCAGAAGATATTATAAGAAGAGAAGAAGAAAAAACTATGGTTTTCACTTCTCTCAGTGAGTTACTGCAGGAGACAGAATGAATTAAGCCTAAAGGCACAAAGAAGAGACTGTACAACTGGGTGAAGCCCAGTCGCCAAGCACCACGGAAATTTGACTAAAAACTAAGTGGGTCCTATGTGTGAGCTGTGATACTTGCTTCCAATAATAGGTATGGCAAAAACGCCTAAACGCACGGAATTTCGTTCTAGATTCCACAAGGTCCGTATAATAAACTACACCTGACGAAACAATTAAATTATTTAACATAGTGTTACGTTCATATTGCCAGAGATCACACTCCCAGAGTATGTGATGGGCCGACTGCTCGTATCGCAACTCCTCTGTCGAACATTGGCACCATGGTGAATCAATAAGTTTAAATGAGAACAATTTGCTTTTAAAGTTGCCGTGGCCACTAAGAAATTGGGCAACACAGTGATCCACCTCCAACCATGTCCTCTCCAGCCGCTCATGCACGGATGGGAAGAACTGATACAGGTGGCGGCCCTTAATAGAAGATGCCCATCTACACTGCCATTCGGTTATAAGCTCGCCCCAAACGTCCGTCACTGGCTTAAACAATCTATCAATTTTATTTCTATCACGTTGTGCTAGAAAGCTTGCTGACAAAAGGCCTCGCACTGTAGTACATAGCAGCACGTCGCTGCACCTCAAGATCTACCGGAAGGACGCCTGCGAGCACAGGTAGGGCCTCAGTGCTAACCGTCCTATAGGCCTTACACAGGAAAATCAAGGCTAGACGCTGGCCTTGGAGAAGTTTTCGCCGTACCGCGCCTATTGTGGCCCTATCAGCCCAGACAGGTGCCCCGTAGCACACGCATCCTAGGTAGGTTGCTCCGTATATGATCCTAAGCGTAAGAAAAGAGAGACCCCAGGTGGCTTTGGAAATTCGCGTCAGCGCATAGAAGTTATTTTTGGCTTTCTGACTAATAGCCTTAATATGTTCAATGAAAGAAAAGTTTTTTTCCAATACTAGACCGAGGTAACAAACAGACTCCTTTCGTTTTACGGAAACATTGTTAAATTTAATAGACGGCCATGACTTTAGATTTCCTTTAAGCAATAGCTGGTAAGTTTTATGGGGTGCAAAAGTCAAGCGATTTCGTTCGCCCCATCGCGAGATCCTACTGTGACAGTCTTTAGCCAAATACTCCAGTCCGGCGCGGGTATTTGATTGTACTAGCAAAAGGCCATCATCAGTCAAAGTACAGCCACAAGGAAGGGGAATCGCGAGCAAATCATCAAATCCTAAATTCCACAAATATGGGCCAATAACGGAGCCCTGAGGACATCCCATTGATAACGACTTCGACCGAGAACAATGACCAAGCTTCAGTTTAACGGAACCGTGAAGGAAATAGGTATATTAATTACCTCCTTTAAGGTTATTTTTTTATCCCTTTGACTGGATTATAGTGTTACATTATTCTCGCACAATCCAATTTTTGTTGCCATGAACTCTGTGATGTACAAAAAATCGGTTGAACAAATAAACAATGTATTGAGCGATATTCATTTGAAAAACATGATACTTGATTAAACGTTTGTGTATAACTAAAAATAAACGAACTCTTTTGATTCGTGTGTGCTTACCCAGTTAGAAACACTGGTATTGATTGATCGCTTATTCGCTATCGTTTGTTTAAAACAAATTGTTTTAAACAATACACCGACTCGATTTCAATTATATTAGCCCGAAATAGAAATGTTATGCGTATACATAAAGTTTACTGTGTGCCGGCAATATAAAATTTGAGTGTTGACGATAGAAATCAAATTCGTTTGGCAAGTTTGAATATTTGTGTTTTATGTATTTTGGCTGATCGTCTCTCTTGGTCTTTCGTTTATCGGATCAGCAGAATTTTAAACAGCATCGAACGTAGGAGGTTTATGCAAACAAATGTCGGACGTACTGATTTTGGAATACAGTGTTAGTCAAAGTTGACGGTTGGTTCAATGTTTGATGCGTCAAAATGGTATTATGGTAAAATTGGTAAAATTTAAACGAAAATCAGATGCAAATATTTCAGACGGCTTAATACAGTAAGAGAACCACAGATGCCGCTTTCCCATGATCATTTATATCAAGACAACACAGGAGTCACGTAGACAAGTAACTATACCTATTACTTCGCCTTATGCTTGAATGTCATACACGTCGGAGGATGGTGTGGGCGATGATGAGCGAGAGCCCTCTTCGTCACATATATCGGTAGAGGTATGTTTATGCAGCAATAAAATATAAATAGAAAATTAGGTAACTGTTGAAGTGCGCCATCTTTATTAATTTTGTTATTATTCCTTTGTTTTGTAGTAAATCGAAATCCCGTACTAATGAACGTTCCGACATACATGACATGACCTCAAGCTTACAAACATTAATAATAAATAAGAAACTGAATACTGTAACATTACTTGGTAAAATAAAAATTTTCCTCTTACTAAATCTTTCATTAAAACTATTGCACTGCCACGCTACGGTGTGAATGTGGTCACCAACGGCGGCTTTTTGATTTTATACCGAGCACTAATTTAACGTGTAAACGATATAGCACTTTGTCATAGCACTCATAAGATCTAGTGGCGAAACTTTCTGTTTGTCTGTACCCTGTTTACACTCTAACCTTTATCATTTTATAACTATATCTCCTCAGAACCTTTCAGGATAACACTGTTAAGTACGGATACATTACCGGTAACGAGATTTTATACTGTGGATCTGATTTTAAAGGGTTCCAAAGATAAAGTCAACAAACTAGGCAGACAGTGTCTGGTAATAGCAAAGACAATGTTTTAGCTACTGATCATAAAGAACTGCCTGGTTGGCCGAGTGGTCGGAAGTGCAACTGCCGGGCAAGGGGGTTCGATTCCCGGGTCGGGAAAATTATTACTTGGTTTTAAAAAAATCTCAGTAGTAGTACGGAGTGTGCAATTGTGCCCGGTATATGGCAATAGGCTCACCCTCTTTTACATGGGACTCATAAGTTAAATAATAAAAGCGGGTGTTGCATTTTACAGTGTCATAATGTGCACCTCTGCCTAGCCCTTCGGGGATAAAAGGCGTGATGTTATGTTATGTGATCATAAGGACTCAATGATACTTAATTTTAATGACAGATAAAAGTGTCATACTATTTAGTAAAAGAGGTATGACATTGTAATAGTATACCTACGCACTAATACAACATACAATTGTCATAAATGACATAATCATTAAAATTTATTTTTATTCCGATGTGGAAAATTACAGACAGATCAAATAAATTACAGCAAAAACCATTAGTGTTTAATACGGATCCAGATTCAAATTCAACGTCTACAGTCTATCTAAATGTTAAGTTCTTGTTATTAGTAAAAGCAAAGTTTCTTGAGGCTGCGCCAAATTTATATAAGACTATAAAAATAACAAAAATTAACCAAAACCCTTGATATTATCACAAGAACTAAATTAAAGTGGAAACTATGTTATGGGTACTCTGTTATTGTTCCCATGAGATATAACTTTGAGACTTTCTGTTTGTCTCAATTCTTGTCGCTTGTTATAATACAATTTATCCTTTTGGAACTTGTAATATATTTTGTAGTACCCATTTGTCGTTTGATTTTATATTAATTGTTTTATGCAAGTTCTTAGTTGAATTAGTGTTGTAATCTGATCATCTATTATTTGTATACAGTATTGGAGTTACTGGAGTATTTTTATCGTCTGTTAAAATGTATATTTTTGTTTACAAGTGCAACAAGTGAAACAAGTGAATTTATTTCTACAAATAGGCTACACGGCAGAACTTTTACACGTCAATTTTATCAAGCGAACGATGAGGTCAACATTTCCTAACTGACTACTCTGAGAAGAAACGCCGAAACAAACTCAGAGGTCTGTCTCTTTTAAAGTCCAGACAATTTTTTCATTATACCTTTTCATACTTCCTTATATAATTATTTCGTAATTTACTGAACATACGTCACTAGTTCCATCCTAATACACTCCGTCTTCAGTTCCTCGCAGTAGATTTACTTCAAAGAACAGATCGTATTCCACAAACTAACATAGTTAGTGAACTTCTCCGTACTTTTATAGCTCTTCAATACAATAATACTGGGGGTCCCTCTTCCTCGAAAAGCCAAAAAATAATTACCGCCATTTCTCTTCGACTAACCTAGTTACCCAAAACTTTGGACAACTCTGAAACAACTAAGCGATGGCAGAAATCATGTTTGATTCAAACATGTGCCAACTTGTTCATAATTGGTACTGGAACAGTGTGAACAGGTCTCTTTTCAACTCGCCAGAGTTTAGACATGTTCATTAGCTTACCGAGTGCTATCAGTAATTGGAGTTAATTGACAATTGAGTTGTGAAGTAAAAAGTTACTGAGTTTCATTTGTAATTTGATAAACTCGTGGAGTGTATAATGTACGTATTGTATGTGTTAAATGTTTATTACGTTACGTAGTTAGCAACCTCTGGTGTTTCGAGTGTCCATGGGCGGTGCCAATTGCTTACCATCAGCTGATCCGTCTGCTCGTTTACCGCTATATTCCATAAAAAATCCTTGTTATTGATATGGAAAAATATCAAATGATTTTAATTATGTTTTGTACATGCCTAATGTATTTTATTCTAGTATAAATACACAACAGTAGTGATGAGATATATGGAAGCTTTGTGTCTAATCTGTGAGTTTCATCCATCCAGTGAATTTTTAATAATCAATCACAGTAATTATTTAGTGTTAGTAATATTTTTAATAAATAATCTACTTTCATTCTTAATAAACCCTTCTGATAATCACTTTATCATTCTTAAAGACCAATATTCTGTTCAAAGTTCATTTAAAGTTGTCACGAAACAAAATTTAACAATCAAACTGTACGGAATACTTATCAAGAAACATTTGACCCCATTGCTCGGTTATCAACGGAACAAGTTGAACCCAAATTGTCAAATGCCGCCTAGAGGTATATCTGTACAAGTAAGTAATTGAGTTAGTTACACATAGTCAGAAATTGGTAATATATGGCGCTATCTAATTGTAAACGATTTAACTTTCTTACAGAGTTTGGTCCTTCTGTACGGATCGAGTTTTGCAGTCTATGATAATAATGTTATTATGAATATATATTTTTCAGTTATAACTAGTTCAAAGTTTAGGAAAATATTGGAATATTTCTGATATCGTGTAGAAAACTTTTGACCTATAAAATTTATTCAAAATGTACTGGATAACTTCTACGAAATTGTAAGAAATATTAAATTTGTGTCACGAAATCAAATATTTTTTACCTGTACCATTCAAAATTCAAAAGGTATTAGTAGCTATACACCCTTGTGACGTCACGCTTTTACTTGGAACACAACAAAATATTGTTTTTATAAGGAGGGGTGGCATATTAACAGAGCCGCATACTAAACATGCAAGACAGCAGACATTACACCTATAAGGCAATCTAATATTTTAAGTGCGCCACAAGTTCCCCAGCGAGTCACAAATTAAAGCGGTGCGCAGTGAAACCACACCTTAACACGCAAAGGGAACTACACAACTGTACATCGAACTAGACTAAATCCAGCTTATCATGATCTCGCGGTACACAATCTTTCTACAGAACTAACGGTCAGTTTATACTGGTTCCGTATAACTTAATGTTCAGCCGTATTTATAAGTAAGTTTAATATAATGTAACTACCCGCACCTACATACAGCTGATTAAACCTTAAACTTTATCGTTTTACGACGTTTTGTTTAACTACTAGTAAAGCGATCTCCTTAAAACTTGGCTAAGTAAGGGTTTATGAAGGTTTTGTTAATACTGTTATTATTAGTTAATACTAGATAACTTTTATTATGACGAGCCTTTGTGACTATTTATTTATTTATTTATTTAATTATTTATTATTTATTTATTTATAGATTTATTTATTTATTTATTTTAGAGAGTATAGTAAATTATAAAATACAATAATGACTGTTGAATACTGACTGCCTCGTTGGCCTAGTGGTTGCAAGTGCGATTGCCGGGCACGGGGTCTCAGGTTCGATTCCCGGGTCGGGCAAAGTAATTTTTAATTCTCAGTAGTAGCACGGAGTCTAGAATTGTGCCCGGTATATAGCAAAAGGCTTAACCTCTATTACATAGGACTCATAACATAAATAGTGAAAAGTACAGGTGTTACACTGTACAGTGGCATAATGTGCACCTCTGCCTACCCCTACGGGAATAAAAGCCATGATGTTGTATATGTTAAATAATGACTTTTATAAGCGAATATTATTATTTGCTTGTAGAACTGAATAAAAAGTTTATAGCCAGTGCCACAATAAGCCTACTAACCTCACTCAAGTTGAACTAGATCACTACCAGACTACCTAACTACTAGTTATTAATACAGGAATAACGATATGTCTTTTGAGACTACCACAGTCACTCTGTAATCATAATATCTCAATTCAGGGTGCTTAATCTTGAAACAAATCTCAATGTCAATGCCATATAAATCGGAAACAATAAGCAAGGATTGATATTTTAATGGATCGGTAATATTGACATCGGTCAAAACTATACAACCACTATGTCATGTCGTGGTGGCCCGGAGGTTTAAGACGCCCGCTTCTCATGCATGAGAGTGCGGGTTCGAAATCTACCAACGGCTAGTACCAATGTGACTTTTCCGAGTTATATGTACTTTCTAAGATTATCTAAACACCACTGACAGACAGTGAAGGAAAACATCAAAATCTGGGCTTATAATTTCTAATTATAAGTGTATAATCGCCAACTTGCATTGAGCAAGCGTGGTGATTAATGCTCAAACCTTCTCCGTGTGAGAAGAGGCTTTGCTCAGCAATGGGCACTTATAGGCTGTTGATGATGATACAACCACTATCGTAGCTGTTAAGTACGGAATGGTACACAGTACGAAATACAAAGCCAAACTCAAAACCATTTAGTTCATTAAATATCCACGCAATACGGATACAATGGGCGCTAATGTTGCAACTCAAAAGTACGAAATTTCACAATACAAATGTCGATCGATCGGAATTAGATTCAAGAGTACCCAAGCCTCCTAATAGCAACAAAAATCTCAGTTCTATATTCGTACAAGAAATGAAACCCAACAGCAAGGATTGTGTGTTGTGTACATTGATGGGAGCTGTAAGCGCGTGGGCCACTTGTTCACACACCGTACTCCCACGCAACATATTAATTAAATCTCGTTCACAGTTCATCTAACGCAAGAGTAACCGCAGGAACTCATTACAACGCCGGTTAATTGTTAAAACTGTTTATTTCGGTTGCTACACAATTAATTGGACCGCTTTTTGCAAAATAATGAGGAAATTCGAGCCTAGAATTTATTGGAATTTTCAATCGAAAAATCTTAATTACTCCGATACGCGAAAATCACTTCTAAAATGAGTTGAGATTTTGTTAAAAATACTTGTCTTGAACTCGTTTCAAATTAAAAATGTTTTTAATTAAATTTCTTCGTGTTTTTTAATTATTTGGTGTATTATGTAAAGAAAAACTGGAATGCTTGATGAGTTACGTCGTCATTTACTTTTTAAGTTTAGTGTTCTAAAACAAGCAATACGTAGCAGAATATCCACTGAAAATCAGTGGTTCTAAAAACTTTCCGTTGGTAAGTGTACTATTATACTTATTCCAGTTATACCTGTCGCGGAGAACCTAACGGTCTCCGGCTCGATGTGGAGGAGAAGGAACTGGGCGGTTTTTAGTCAGTAAGAGTCTGACACTACCTCCCGCCTCACCCAGGCGGGAGCGGTCATTTGATGGTTTTACCTCCTCCCCTCTTAAAAAAATTCAGTTATAAGTAGATAGTAGGAAAGGTACTTATTTAAAAACTCGTTGTGAGTTGTAATAATAAAATTTCAACAAAATGTCACCGCAAAATGACAATTACACATTGTGTTTAATTATTGAATTTTTATTCAATTGTTCCGTGGACCGTAACACCGAATATACCGATGTTTCTGTATAACTGACATTAATATAACGAATGAATTTCCACAAAATTAAATAAAGACCGCTATGTCATTGTTGTTTTGTGGTTGACGTAAACATTCGTCAATTTGTGAGAAACAGATTTTCCGATTAATAAGAATGATAATATGAATATAAAGTATAATTATGGGGACAAAAAAATGTCGTGGTGGCCCGGGGGCTTAAGACGCCCGCTTTCTATACACGAAGGTGCTTGTACCGATGTGACTTTATAATTTGAAATTTGAAATCGTCAATCCGCATTGAGCAAGCATAGTGATTAATTTTCAAACTAAGCTGTTGATGTGCTGATGATGCATTAAACAATACAATATTAAACAAGTGTACTGCGTGTTCGTAAAATCTAATTCACTCATACAAAACTAGACACCAAAAAGTTTTGCTTTTCCAAACGGTTGATCGTTTCTAGTTCAACCCCGTGCCGCGGCCGCGCATCAGGTCTAACACAATAAAGCTGCTTAAGTTTTTACTCTGAAAATAGTTGGTGCAACGCAAAGCGCTTTAAATCATAGCGCTCTATTCGCTGCAGCGCGGCGTGAACATGTTGACTTTAACTTGCTATGATTTTAAATTTTAGATGTTGTTGATTATGTTCAGAGAGGAATATGTAGCATTGAGGTAATCAATTTTGTGATGGCTGGGGATGAAAATATGTCTAAGACCGTGTACATTTAAAATGTGTAAATAATAAGTTTGAATCGAAAGGAGTTCATGTAACATTTAAAAATGCTATTTCTGTTTTTGTTTCTAGTTCATAAAGGGCCGAATTGTCACCTAACATCTCATTCTTTAACACAAAAATAGCTTGTTAATGCGAGTAATCTCGATTTGTATAATTGCTTGGCCCGGGTTTTATGGGGTTTTAAACGGTAATGGCGGAATGTAAACATTTCTTTTACCCCATCGAGGAACACAGGCGTGATTTTATGTAAGGTTAATGCCTTTATTGCTGCTTTCAACGGCTTGTAGAATGGTCCGCTTCTGCGAAGAAAATACAATGGTTCGCCCGTACAGATAATTAGCTTACTTAACAAACAAGCCTCGGGTTTTCCTGAGTAATCTTCAACTAATCTATTAATCAACTCAGCCCCTATCAGCGAGCAGCGCATACCTCATTGTTTTCTATCTTTTTTATTAATTACTTTATTGGTTTTATAGTTTCAACAGAATACAGGAAAATGTGAGATTTCTTTGTGCAAATGGTATATACAGGATTATTAGCACAACTAAATTTACGTTGATTGTTTGAGTAATATAAAAATTAACTGTTTACTTTCAACTGGCTCACCATCTGATGGAAGCTGTTGATAAATAGTATAATGCGACATATTTATTTCCTGTACTAGCAAAACTTATTTCTTGTGATGCGATGACATGGACCCAATAGGAGATTCTCCCTATCCTAAAAATAAAGTAAGTCATTTCACCTCTTTTTAAAGCCAAGAGAACCATTTTAAGATGAACGTGCTTCAGGTAATCAGCTCAAAATTGAACCTAATAAAATGGTTCCTGTATCAGTTTATAAGCCTCGTCACGTAACTGATGCGCCGGCGCCAATACTCGTAAAGGGCATAAGCTGAGAAGTCGATATTCTATTGTTAAAACTAATCTGAATAGAAGCGTTCTGTTGCAAGTTATATTGCGTTTTATCGCGGAATGTGGACGTGAGCTGAGTTGAAGCGGTTTTGAGATGGGGCTTGAGTGTTAGCGGATGATTGGAAAACTGATGAACATGAATGAAAAACTTCAACATTTAACATAATTTCAGTTACTGAGATTATAAAATACAAAATTAGTTACTTGATACAATAAACAAACTTCATTTATCGCTTTTATTTTTCGGTAACAACTCAGTCTCTTAACCGCGGTTTATATTAATAGTCCTTCTACTAACTTGTAAAAATGGTAATTGGGCACTTATTTCTACTCTATTCATATCAGAGAATAAAATGCGATAATATCTAAGATATTTTTATTTCAAATTAATAAAATCATCTTACTCTATTCGCTATCAACAGAACCCCACCCAATTCCCAAGTCAGACAACTTTAAATTATATGTACCTGGGTAACTATAGACAGTTTTATAGACATAACCCCGGTTGATTTAGTGCCGTATACAGGGTGTAACTATGTGGCTATGACGTCACGACATGTGTGTCTAATTTATGTGCGTCACCTCTTCTATTTACTGTTCACAAACAAACAATTTATGGCTATATACTGATGACAGTGTTTTATTTTTGTTTTTTATTTATTTATGAACTTAAGTGTCTGTTTGTTGGAGAGAAATATTTAGATGGGAATAATATTTGTTTTTATTTTACCGTTTTCCTCTCTAGGTTTTCTTTTTAGGTAAGATATTTGATGATTTTATCTTATTATCTGTAATTTTGTTAACATATCTTTCTTTGTATTATAGCCGTCGTGTGATTTATCAAATAAATTATTTTAACTACAGACACAGACATAGTTAAAAACGACTAAACGTGACATGAGTAGGTATGATATTAATAGAGGATTCCTACATAAATATGTAATTAGTGAATTAGTGGTTCAATTAATGAATTTGGCATACTGAATGAAGCTATGAGATTAATTAGTAAATCTAATTAATTATATTACCTCTGCGTATTCAGTGGCGGATATCTTTCAGTAACTATTGTTGTAATGTTTAATATTGACTATTCAGTCATAGTCATATAATGAAGTAAAACACGTGAAACAACGCTTGCGTTGTGCCTGATTACCCCTCCTCCTCCTTAATCTCCCCAATTCCTGCATCCTTAACAATCCTCAAATTTCTAATCACAAGTAACGGCTCTGGTCTTTCGGCTGTCCATGGGTAACGCCGATTGCTTACCATCCAGGGATCTGTCTACTTATTTATCGGCCTTTCCCATAAAAAAGACCGTAACTTAATTTCGCGTGTTTTAAAATTATTCAATAAAAGAGCAATTTAAAATAATATATCTACCAGAACCACAAATAACGGTTAACCGCAGATAGGATATCTTTGCCTTTTATTCAATAACAATTGAAATAGAGGTATATATAAATCTTCCACTGAACATTTTGTTCAACCGATAACTTTACTATAGAAAGGTACAGATTATATTCATGACCTATCCTTAAAACATAATCTAACAATATTTCAAAATATATTAAAAGCTAGTACTAACGGTAAATAAAGGAAGCTCAACAAACGGCGCAAAACAAAGTCACATATCAGCCATTTCCGGTTCCGTCGGAAGCGGATGTCACCCCCGCGCCCCCTGGCGGCCATTGTCCGAGCGATAGCATGGCGATAAACGGTTTATGTTCAAATAGATAGTTGATATAGTGTGCTTGTGATAGTGTGAGATACAGGCGCGGCTCGTTATACTGCTCGTAACGTTATGTGCTATTATAGCCTACTTTTTATGAGATCTTATATTAAGAACTATTTTGGGCCTTGTTGCTATATTAATCTGTTTGGAAATCGGTGTCTAAATTACACGCACAAATGTATATTAAAATTTAAATGTAACGTAAAAATTGTGTTACACTATTTAGAATAAAACACAAAACGTTCTTGTTATTTCGTTATACCTACATCATATTATTCGCAGTCATATACAAACATAATGTCTTATTACATACGAATACTAAATAATTACAGTAACTAGATTACAAACCAGCAAATCTGTACCTACAACATTGTTATCAACGTCATCTTTACAATAGACGCCAAGAAAATCTATTCAACTGATTATTTCGTTCCTTTCAAAGCGAGGCTGGTAACACAAAACCGGCACAATTACAGGGTTGCCAACGTCGAATTAAATTTCCGTCCGTATTTTACAGGAGCTGAAACGATTGCGACGGACGATCCAATTGAAATTCCTCAAAGCACCGCACACGAGGTAGCTGGGTGCAGGGTGCCTGACAAAGTGATCTCTGAAAGATATTTCGTTTATGCTCTCCTACTTTACGATCGAGGCGTCATAGCGATATGTGAAAACCTTTGTAAGTGGGTCCTGAAGGACCCACTTACAAAGATATGAATATCTTTTGAACTGCGACTTCGACTTTCGACTGCACGGTTGGCGCGTTGGCTGGGCAACTGGCTGCCGCGCAACGTGTCGCGGGTTCGATTCCCGCACGGAACAATTCTTTGTGTGATCCATAGATTGTTGTTCCGGGTCTGGGTGTCATGTGTATGTGAACTTATATGTTTGTAAACGCACCCACGACACAGGAGAAAATCCTAGTGTGGGGCAACGTTTAAAAAAAAAAAAAAAAATATCGACATTATCGGGACATAACATATTGAAATTTAGTTTTATGTACTTAAATATGATTTACATTTTATAGGCTATGGAGTAAATGACTTGATGGTAAGGTATCAGCTCCACCGATGGACTTCCTGTCAACCTTACATATATATGATGGGGATATGTTCAAGCTCCATTTGACTAACTATGTGTT
The DNA here is from genome assembly GCA_038387885.1 of Spodoptera picta. Classification (NCBI taxonomy): domain Eukaryota; kingdom Metazoa; phylum Arthropoda; class Insecta; order Lepidoptera; family Noctuidae; genus Spodoptera; species Spodoptera picta. The sequence goes on along the minus strand of JAZHFQ010000235.1, from coordinate 1,688,742 downwards.
AGGCAATAAAATATTACGTGTTGTATTCTTCTTCCTTTATCTTTTATTTAATTAAACTGACAACTTTGTATACATTTTTAGACCAAAAAAATCAGCCTACCAGCCTGCAGGATGAAGAAACGGGTGTGCAATATAAAACTGAAGAATTGCACAAGAAAATGTAAAAATAATAATTATTAGAGAATACAGAAGTTAACCTCACTATGGACGCAGGACAAAACAACTCATGACTAGGATTGTGGATCCTTTTGTCCTTCATTTGTTATAATCTATCACGGGGACCCGGTGAGCCCGCAGAGTGTATTGGATGCATGGGGTCGGGTCGCGATGGATGGACCCTTTATATGGTGTTTGTTAGCTATCGTCTAACCATTTGTCTTCTTACACTTTTTGGGAATTGTTTTTAAGTTTCATAGGAGAAGAGTAGGGTTATTAGGGTTGTATGCATAGTCAATTTGTTTTGATTTCCTTGACAACGTCCGAGATTTAATAAAAATGACTGATGATGAATTTTGTATAGCATTGCTAATTATATACACATTTGCGGATAAAAATATTAAATATTTTCTTTCTTTGTTTTACGTACATGTTCTAGGTCCTCAAAAATAAACCAGTGACTAATCCAACAATCAAACGCTCAAAACAGAAAATAAAACTTTACATTGCAATGTAGCGAAAATTCTGTACCAGACTCGACTCAAAGCAATTTGTATTGAAAACTACTCGTAGCGCGTCTACGCGGCTACGATGCTACGAGGCTACGAGAGCCGTAGCGCTACGTGCCGCCAACTGCACGCTACGAATTTACTACGATCTAAACAGAATTTCTACTAAAAACAACAATATATAAGCACTTAAATCTAGATTTTTGTTTATATTTATGTGATTAGGATACAAATTAATACATTTTTGGTTCCATATTTAAAGATGAATCGCAGTATTTTATGTGTAGGAGTGTTATTTTGTAAGTTTAATACAACAGTACTTCTGTTCATAACTTGTTCAGTCATATGCTGTGAAATCGAGGTGCCTTTAGCTGCAAAAAGACCTTGACTGAGCCGTCGAACAAGCTGTTCTAAATTGAGCTGCTCAGGTGTATTGTGTGTTTAGCTGATTTTTGCTTGTGAGCATTTTTCTAGAACGAAATGTTGCAAGGTTGCTGCAACTTGCATAAGTTAGGAAGAGAAAATGTTGAGTCTATTTTAGTCAGAGACTTGTACAATGTTGTATGTGATGCTCATATATTGTAATACACATTTGTGGAAGACTTTATTTCGGTAAATCATATTTCAAAATAAATGATCGTGAACTATAAATAAACTACGTGGTAATGTTGGATACCATTAATTTTCTTTATTTTTTCTTTTTTATCGCAATGGTTTCGTAATAAAACCTTGTCTTTAAATATCTTGAAATCTTTCGTATTTTAATCTGTCGGCAGTCAGGCACCGCAGCGGCGAGTCAGCAAGTAGATGGACTCGCTGACTTGCAGATATTTTCGCTAAGGCTTGACCTATTTAATACTTAAATGTTTCCTGTCGATAAAGAAGAAACAACGTTTACAAATTATTATTATTGAGATGCTTTTATAAAATTGATGAGATTAGAAATAACTTAACGTTTTGTATTGCATTATAAACTACTTATGTGTACAACATCATACTTGTTATTCTACCTGATAATTTCTAAATAGAAAATACCGAAAACATTTTCTGGGGTGAATGAATATAGATATATCTCCGTTTAAAAAAAAAGTTGAAATCGTGAACTATTCAGTAGGAAACCAGGAAAAGAACAAATCTCTTTACCAGAACAAGTTGTAAGAAACTTGTTTAGAATGCAAAATCGTTCTCGTTTATCGATATTCAACTTGAAAGTATAGACGAACGATTTTTCTTGTTCAAACACAAGTAAATCATTCGGCAAATTAAACGAGCCTCCGAAACGAGCGCCAAGGAAAAAATACAAGGTTTATGGTTCCGTATGTAAGTATTCTTAGAGGTTTATAGTGGGTTCTTATCTAGGGAACTTTGTGCGTCCAATATTTCGACCAAGTTTTCTGCGGACTGTCCTTATCATGACTGATTTTATGTTCTGTTCTCAGATGAGGTAAGTACTTAATTTTAGTTGTCAATGATTCATTGCTTTTATTTTATCTTTAGACAGTATAACTAACGTGGCTGCCTCGTTGACCGAGTGGTCAAGTGCGACTGCTGGACAAGGGGTCTCGGGTTCGATTCCCGGGTCGGGCAAAGTATTACTGGGTTTTAAAAAAATTCTCAGTAGTAGCACGGAGTCTGGAAATATGCCCGGGATATGGCAATAGGCTGACCCCCTATTACATGGGACTCATAACATAAATAGTGAAAAGTGGGTGTTACATTGTACAGTGGCATAATGTACACCTCTACCTACCCCTTCAGGGATAAAAGGTGTGATGTTATGTATGTATGTAACTAACGTGATTTTAATTGTTGCATAATCCTACTAATATAATAAATGCGAAAGTTTGTATGTCTGTTTGTTTATTACCCCTTCGCGTCAAAACGGCTGAAATGATCGGGGTGAAACTTGGAACCGGGGTAGATTATAGCCTGGAATAAAACATATGCTAAGGGAACGCGGGTGAAACTGCTGGCAGGTCTATTATTTATAATATTATGACGAAAGGTTTCGTTGAAACTATGTAGTCTATTCTCCACGTAAAGAACTTCACGTAACTTCAAATAGGTAAACTTATTATAAAAGTCAATGTCAAGCTGGCCGTAACGTAAAAGTTTCTTAAAACTGAATAGGTTGCTATCTCCTCCGAAAATGTTCGTAACAAATCAAATATACCGCAGAACCCTCTATGCCGAAATATAGTTCGCTCCTCCTTCGAATGTTTTTTCGTCCCTCACTTAGAATTCCGCGGCATCACTGTGCGAACGGCATTAGCGTCCCAGCGGCACCGACTTCACAAGAACTCAGATTTTTATCAGTTAAGAGAATACCGACTCTTTCAGGGATGTCTCTGTTTTGTACACAATAATCCCGTGACTATACTTTTTAAATTCTGCATGTCATGGTAGGTAACCCAGATATTTAAAGAACCGTTCTTATAGAGATTTTAAAGATAAAGATAAAGATATATTTATTTAGTAAAACATGAGTAATTACAATGAAGGTGTTTTTTTGGTTAGTACAGAGTCTACATGTTTTGCCATTGATGGCAAATTGAAAAAAATATTTTGAAATTGTATCAGTAACTTGGAAGCAGTTATCTAGTCATCAGTTTCTATGCTGGTTTGGCTACACCTTTATGAATTTTAACTGTCGGCATCAAAAAGTTATTTGATACATAATATAAGCCGAGTGGTCGCAAGTGGGACTGCTAGGCAAGGGGTCTCGGGTTCGACTGCGGGGTCGGGCAAAGTTTGATAAGGATAAAAGGCGTGATGTTATATTATGTAATTTATTATTTTACAATTACGCGTAAATCCATACGTTTTACCAACATTATCTACAGAAAAATAGTTACCTACAGTCAACCCTATCAGAAGTGAATAGAACGCATCGTAAAATTGAATGTGTGTCGCTATCAACTGCTACCTGTGTTTAGTCGCAAGTGTACACAACTGCTATCGATATGTAATTATCTTGAAATAGTGGGAAATTATTATGTCACAGAATGTATTTTAGTTGAATTTGGTCATTTGTATTTTGAAATGAGATACACACTTTAAATCTGACTTTTTATTGAAGACGGATTATCTGATGGTAAGTGGTCAGCGCCGCCCATGGACACCCGCAACACCAAAGGAGTCATAGATGCGTTGCTGGCCTTTTAAAAAGGAATACGTTTCTTTGTCTTTTTTACTGTTACAGAAAATATTAAAGAAGATTACAGTATGCATCTGTCATAGAGGCTACGTAGAATTAAATATAGCATTTTAACTAGTTACCAGCATCTTTGGCAATACTTTCAGGGTAAATAGTTGCTTGTGTGTTATTCCAGACATGTAACTAGGTTTTTTATGGGAGAAGCCATCGGCCATGGTAAGCAATCGGCGTCGCACATGGAAACCTAATATATCAGAAGCGTTACAAGTGCGTTACCAACCTTTTGGGGATTTAGAGTTTGAGGATCGTTGGGGATTTAGGGATTGGGGAAGGAGAGGGTAATCGGGCCTCCGGTAACCTCACTCACATGACGAAACACAACGCAAGCGTTGTTTCACGTCAGTTTTTTGGAAGGACGTGGTATCACTCCGGTCGAGACGGCCTATTCATGCCAAAGCAGCCACGATTTGGCATGAATACCACACTTTAAGGTGAGTAGGTATGTGTATAGATTTGTAATAATTAGGAAGACGATTAAATTGAGACTTATAGACAGCGAAGTACATCAGTTGCTACTAATTTGAAACACCTCATGCCAATCCCAAGTATCATGTAAACTTAACGAAACTAAACGGAGTTAATAGCTCAGCTCGGCTTAGCTCGGCTAAGTTCGGCTTAGCTTAGTTCATTGAATTTCATATGCGTGCGCTAAGCGCGGGCTTACACTTGCCGAGCCAGGATATTAGGCAATGTACAGTCAGCTTTAATAGAATATCCAAAGTGACATCATAATGTCCATGTATCTAGGATGCCTTGTTCTCAACTTAGATAAGCTGTTTATTTATATCATGTCATTGTATATTTTTTATTTCACCTGACCTACATTGCACGTATGAGAAGCTTTTTGTCCTCTACCCAGATCGTGCACAGAAATTGCACTTAGTTTATTCTTGTACAATTTAAAAGTCTTTCTCTTTCTCCTTTCTTGTCTTTCTCGTTTACATTTCTCCCGTAATCCATATTTCAGCATGTTATAAAAAGTCTGTAGTTTCGTCTACAGTTTTTTATTTTAGCTGTTATATTGACAATACAAATTTTAAAATGACTTTTTTTTGTGGCGTAATCCGGTAAACTAGCAGACGGATCACCTGATGGTAAGTAATCGGCGTCGCGGGGCGTCGCCCATGGGAAAGGGGCCTCCGGTAACCTCACTCACTCGACGAAACACAACACAAGCTGCGTTGCTTCACGTCGGTTTTCTGCTCGGCCGTGGTATCACACCGGTCGAGCCGGCCCATTCGTGCCGAAGCATAGATCTCCCACACTTCGGTTTATTCATTTCTAATTTTCATAAGCCCTCGCCTTGAGCAAATTAATATAATTTGCCTAAATAATATAGAGGCTGAGTGTACTACTCTATGAATACGGTAACATTGTAATTGTTGAATTAATTGGCGATTAGGCCCGCCATGCTATCAATTAATATGTTTTTACTAAAACCTTGTATTTGCACCACTCACTAACCCCTCCTGTATATTTGATAATGAATTTTGATTGTTTTTGTTTGTAATAGGTGATTTGAAATCTAACTAGTAACTCCACTAAGGGTTGTTTGGTTGTTGGTAGTCATAACATATACAATAGGCTGCGTAGAGTTTTTGTTATATATAGCTGCTTTATTTTGATTATTTTTTAATCGGAAAAGCTCTTGAAGTTATTTACTTACCATAATTAACAATGATTTTTAATGTCTTCAATAAAGTATATTGTATATGTATAATTCTATCTTTTCATCCCGTAAACCAAAGCAAATCGCTTTTTTTCTCACTCTTTTATTTTTACAAAACAATAAACTATTATAAACAAAAATAAAACAAAGAATTAGTTAAATCTTAAAACTAAAACCACAAACATACAAAAGAAGTAACAATTATTTGTACATTCAATTTATTTTATGATAAATGGCCATGATTCCTTTTCATAAAATTTAACAAAACCGAGTAAAGCCTAAACCAAAACAAGCAAACACGAAGCACTACATATAACTACAACAAATTACTTCATTCATTCACAACGAACATTTGACGCTTTTGTGCGTCAAACTGACGGGCGCTGATTAATGTCTCTACACCGCAAACGAACACCACCTTTACAACGCAAACAATACCGCTTATGTTCCTTTGAATTGCTCACCGCAAAATAAGACTACAAGCGAACACTTTACAGAATTGTGAGCTTTAGAAATATGAATTTAGAGGTGATAATTCTGTGGTGGGTGTAGAATAAGGCTAGACACAATGCTTAGTAAGACCCAAGGTTTGATTTATTTGGGAGGTATTGGCCCATTGTTACCTGTGACTTTTCCGTAGGGACACTATTGTGGCAGCGCTCTATTAAACAGGTAGTTTCTGAGCGATAACATTTTGAAATATGGTTCGAATCAAAAGGGAATTTATATCGGGAATTCTATATATCTTATTATCTGTATTCACTGGGTTTTTGGACATTCTTGTTAAATAGAACAACCTGCATTGATGTGTCCTTCGGGACAGTGAAATTGTTGGCTATTTCTACATATTTTGACGAGAATATAGTCGTTTGTAGGTATTGTTAGTTATCACTGAAAAGTATTAATCTTTGTTTGAATATAAAACTGAAAGAAGTGGAACACCTATCGTTTGTGATAGACCCTTACATAATAAACGCAGGTAAGTATTTATACGCAGCATAGTACACAACGAAACACAGTTATTTTATAAACTAACCACTTTCTTTCCAAAAAAAGAAAAATCACGTACCATAACACACACAATAACGCAAAACGTTTCAATAAGGAACAGCCATTACGGTCATTATGCTCACATTCCTCACACATTTACCACGAACAAATCGTATCGTTGGGAAAATCTTCGAAAAGAAATTTACACAAACGTGGTCCCTGTGTCCCGATATTTCAATTTATCATTGGACCCAAAGGTCCGTTATTATCTCACCAGTTACATGATTACCTCGGGATTATTTTCTTTCGTGCTCGTCCGATAGTGGTCTCGTCACGTACGAATAGTTGCTCGGGAGATGGAAAGAAACGACAGGGTTGCGTTCTAAAACGAGCCCGCCTGCTCCGTGACCGGCTCGAGAATTAAGGTGAGAACGTTTTACTTCGCTCAGCCAGTTCATAATCGCTTAGTATTAAAAGATTTTAAAAATAATTCACGTGTAGTGTAAATGTGTGGTGCATTCAAAGTGAGTTCAATTGGCCTAAGATTAAGACATCAAATTGGGCTGTTCTTTGGATCACCCACGAAATGGAATCATTTTCACTTAGCACCCGCGGCTTAGCTCGCGTCACAAAAGGATAAAAAGCCAAAGTGACATATACCAATACACACAGCGCCATCTATACCAATACTTTTGTTTTCCCTCGGGAATATCAATATTTTCCGGGATAAAAAGTACCCTATTATTTAATCCGGACTTCTAACTATACATCTGCAAAAATTCAAAGCAATCGGTTTAGTATTTATGGCGTGAAAGCGGAACAAACAAACAAACAAACAAACTCACTTTCCGATTTTAATATGAGTAAGGATGTCCCACGTGATGAGATGTGTTGAGACTAACATAACATAACATCACTCCTTTTATCCCTGAAGGGATAGGCAGAGGTGCACACATTACGGCACTTAATGCCACTGTACAATGTAACATTCGTTTTTCAGTATTTATGTTATGAGTCCCATGTAATAGGGGTTGAGCCTATTGTCATATACCGAGCACAATTCCAGACTCCGTGCTACTACTGAGAAGATTAAAATAAAACCAGTAATACTTTGCCCGACTCGGAAATCGAACCCTAGACCCTTGCTCAGCAGTCGCACTTGCAGCCACTTGACCAACAAGGCAGTAAAATGATAACCTATTATTTCCATGTTTGCAAACAAAATAATATTTTCGAGCGAGTTCCCATAAAACAGTTTCTTAAAAGATGTATCATATTACATCCCCAGTAAATTATTTCCTATCCATCTGCCTCTATTTATGCAATACAAATGCAAGCTTGAAGCAAAGTTTATTTAACTCCAATTTTCCTCTCAATGGTCAGATTGAGGCCAGTGTATAGTTAGATCTGTATAGTTAGATCTCGACGTGTACGTCTGTACGTCTCGTTTGTCAATATCTACCCAATTTACATATGCCAGCAAAACCAGAACAAACATTACGTAGAAATCAAATAATACGAGGTATAATCGGTCTTACCAAATATTGGTCTTAGTGGGCGGGTCTTAGGCTAAGATAAAAGATTTAGTAAAATAAAGCTATTTAAAGGTTTTATAAAACTTTCTTAAGCTTAGCTTTTTTCTAATGTTTTAGTAAATACAAGTAAATATTTTACGTAGGCCATTAAGGCAGGCTTTTATTTTCATATTATTTTTAGTAGGTATACATACAATCACAAATCTAAACTTAGTACTAAGAGTGTCATTTTAAAAACCTTTATCTATAGCTTAGGATTACAGAAGCGACGAGACACATTGCCTTCATTCCATTACCCACGAATCCTTTTAGTGCCTCAAAAAATGACCGCTGACCTCACGTTGACCGCGCAAAAACCTCTCCAGGTACTAAAACATCGGAATTAAATTACGGCATCTTCAAGGAAAACGTCTTCAAACTAATGTTGGTGTACGTGTGTGATAGAAAATGGACCGAAATAAATTGTAGCATTTGTTTTGATGGCCTTCCAATGTACTGTCGGACCTCACGACAAATCGATCGTCGAAATGTACTACAAGCTTTGGGTAGCGTTTAATCTTCCTTCGATTTTATTAAGTAACCGAAAGGTATTTGTGTTTTGTTTCTAAGTAGGGAATATAATTTCGATATGTTTCGGTCAAAATGAAATTGGTTTATGAATTACGAATTGGATTTTGGTACTTACATTACACGAGTGTGTTCCACTAACGTATATACATAAAACCCTTACGATCTCCGGCTATCGTAGGCGCGGGCCTGCGGACGGCGAACATGGGTGGTTCGCCGCCCGACCAGAACCAGACCCGAGCGTACAGCGCGTCGCGTTCCGCGCACGAGTCAAAGAGCCATCAGACCACTACTGACGGGGCCCAATAAGGCTGATCCCGATACGGAGCCACAGAGAACCTAACGGGTTACCGGGGCCCCGGCTCGAAGTCCAGGAGTAGGAACGGGGTGGTTTTTAGTCAGTAAGAGTGACACATCTCGCCACACCCAGGCGGGAGTAGTCATTCGATGATCTTACCCCTTAAGAAAAGTACATAAAACCCTTTACATGTTTAAACAAATTGAATAGAAAATGATATGACTATAATCATGGATAAGAAAAAACTATCTACAATAGTCTCAAAGCTAAAAAATCAAATCAAATCAAATCAAATCAAATCAAATCATTTATTTGCTAATATGGGTAAATTAAGTTGTTAGCAGATAAGTAGATACAGTTCCAACCATACTACGCCTTGAGGCATGCAAATTACAAAATTTACAAAAATTACAGTTTTACAATGTTATTTGGAAAAAAAACAAGTACCTTCAAAATTCAAACTTTCATCATAATTATTGAAATATACGATAATTCAAAATATAATGTCACCAATTTAATTAAAATTTAATGTCAATAAAACGTATTTGTCAAATAAAATGTCATGAATTAGATTAAATAAAATGTCATACAAAGGACAATGTCCAAAAATGTATCGGATTCCACACCGATTGGTTTACATATCCTATCAAATGCATGCAAAACTTACAAGATATAGAAATTTACTTAATAAAATCTATACAAATATCGCATACCTACTGGACGAACTGTCACTTACGTTGATTAAAAACACTATTCATGTCTAAACGTCTAAAATTTAAACGCGTTTAAAACCAAGTTGAGTTCACATTGAATAAATAAACTCAATAATCCAACAACCTATCTAAAATAATTCTTTATTCCTTTTTTCTTAAACCTCGTGCCTGATGTGAAAAATAAATAAATACGTTAGAGGGTCACGTCTTCGTCTTCCTGAGGATCCATGTCATCATAATCAATAGTCTATAAGTGGCCACTGCTGAGCATAGGCCTCGTTTTACACGGAGAAGGTTTGAGCATTAATCACCACGCTTGCTCAATGCGAGTTGAGCATTAATCACCACGCTTGCTCAATGCGGGTTGGCGATTTCAAACTTATAATTAGAATTACAATGTAACACCCACTTTTCACTGGAGTCCCATGTAATACGGGGTGAACCTATTGCCATATACCGGATATACCGGGCACAAATCCAGACTCCGTTCTACTACTGAGCACCTCTGCCTACCCCGTCGGGGATAAAAGGCGTGATGTTATTATGTATGTATTAGAATTAGAAGTCAAGGTTTCCCCACGATGTTTTCCTTCACCGTTTGTCAGTGGTGTCTAAATAATCTTAAAAAGTACATATAACTCAGAAAAAGTCCCATTGGACTTGCCGTTGGTAGGTGACGAACCCGCACCCTCATGCATGAGAAGCGGGCGTCTTAAACCTAACGCTATTCATGTATTACAAGCTGTATAGATTAAACTAAATGGTTTCTAAGCAAGATATTAAACCAGTAGTTTATGTTGTTGCACATTATGCTATAGGTAGACGCTGCATAATCTTAAGGTGATATGTGTACGCACTAGGTGGAATGCACGCCACATTTGTTCTTCCCATCAGATGATCCGTCTGCTCGTTGCCTCCCTATTCCATGAAAAAACAAGATGGCCTAAATATTCTCGATATCTTCGTTAGCAGAGTAATCGATGCGTCGAAATTGTAACAATAAGATGATTAAGTGAAAATAATATTATAAACTTCTAATATTAAAAAATAATATTATAAAGTCTACTATTATCATTGAAGAATTCAAAATTTCATTGCAATAGTAAACATGGTGTGGTATATTAAAATGAAAAAAATCAGAAATTAAATATGCCAGTATGTTATCCTATATTCCACGCTCCACAAACCGCTGAAAAACCGCAGCAGTATTACAGCGTACTGCGTAGTGTAGCACACGCAGTACGCCGCGTTTGATTATGCTAATGCATGTTTGTGCACGTGCCTTGTCGTAGCGAATACGCGCGTTTACCAAACCTGATGACTTTACTTATGTATTTAGTTTAGCTGAAGCCTAAAATAGGACAGTTATGCTAATATTACTTTTAATAGAAATGTGTGATGTATGGGGTTCAAAGGTTATTTGAGGTTATGTGTAGAACGAACGCTGCTACATGGTTAACCAAAAAACGCGGGTTACTAGCTCTAATGGTTTCGAACCGCAGAGAGGTTCTTCCTCATGAGCAACATGCGCGGTCGCGGCTACTGTAGGCTACGTGACTTTGACGAAACTAGTAGAGCTTTTCTCAGTATGTTCACGTGAGTAACCCGCGATTATTAATTAATTAATACGTCTCACGATAGTTATTATAAAAACTGCTAAATAGTGTTAAGTTACCTAGGTATGACTAGGCATTGCAAATTAAATTATGACTTTTTATGTGATAGGGCAGCAAACGAGTCGAAACATCACCTGATGGTAAGCAATCGACGCCGCCGGTGGTCACCCGGAACGCGAAAGGAATTACAAGAAGCATCATCGATGATTGCTTAGTTACACCTGACACTACTACCAATGCATACAACATGTTTTTAATGTTAAAATATTTTGTTAATTTTATAATATCATATCGATTCTAGCGAGGCAACTGACATAAATAACGAAATATTTCCTAGCAACACCTATTATGACATAATTGGATGATATCGGCGCCATTATATTATCGACAAGACATACAACTAGAGAGTCGTGTGCTAATGTCATTACATTGGAACGTAAAGCCGTTCCATCGTCTCTTCAACATCAATAGGATTAACTGGAACCAAACTGTCATATATTCTAAAATCTGTTCTATAATAATCATATTTAGTCTAAACGAGGTTCTATATAAAATATTATATTTGACAGTTCGGTAGTTTAATTAAATCTTATTGGATGTATGTCTTACAGAAATGAATATAGTTTCCTTAATAATATATATATTTTTGGACTGAAATAATATTTTTATTATAAGTAAATTAAAATAAACTAAGAGAAACTTTTTTTTGTATATTCAAAATTCTATTATTATTTTGTTATATTGTGATGTTTTTTGTTCTGATCTCTATTCTTGTAAGTTTATTATTAGTATTTTGTTTATATATGAATTGTATTTTTTATAATCTTTGTTTGGTGTGCTAATTGCCAAATAAATGATATTTTCTTTCTTTCTTCTTTCTTTCTTTCAGATGTAAAGATTTATTACCACTAAAATTCTATATTTAAGTGACCTCGTAACAAGACTGCCTAAATCATAATTGGGATAGATAAATCGTATAAAATGTGAAAAAATACTTCATAATGAAATATTGAAGGAAAGGAAATTTATTCGTGGAACAGAGCGCAATTTGTAGAGCACCCTAATAGGGGGCGAAGAAGGATCTTATATCGATATACAAAATTGATTTTTTGCTAAAGCAGAAAACGGTCACCCTGAGGCAACAGACCGAACTTAATATCGACAAACAAAGAAGGAAAACAAAGGGAACAAGAATATATAAATTCACAACAAATCCTACATTCTCAAAATTGTGTTTTCTCCACTAAACGAAGCAACAGAGAAGAAAGCAAAAACAAAGTTGAATATTCCAAAATTCATTGAGTAAGGCTTAAAATTCCCAGCAATTTTGTTCAAGTGTTTCAAAGAAAACGTTATTATTGAGGGAAGGAAAAATTCAGAACAATAATTCCCGATACATTATAAGCATCTTAGAAATTTCCCTTTGAATATAATATAATCATCCGATATCGATACATTTGTTTGTCGTAATGAAATTCCAAGGTTTGTGCTTGAGATAAATTTGGGGATGTGGGTACTACTTACGGATACTTTTTATTGTAGGAAAATTGATACTCCATATTGATGGGAAGTGTATGAGAAGGTAATTTATGTAAAGTGGCGCACTGGAGAAACACGAGCAGATGAGATACTGACTGCTGAGTGCTGAGCGACGAGGTAATGTGTACCTACCAATGTATGGAGTATTCAGTATGGAAGTGACGAGATGAATCGATAAATATGATTCAATGATGTTCTCTTGTACTCATAGAAATACTACTACTCCTAGTAACTACTGAGCCAGCCGTGTCAAAAATACCTAGCCACAGGTATTATTACTTCATCTCGGTTCTAGGACTTGTTAGACTAAGAATATATTCTAAGAACTTGACTTGACCCAGTAGATCCCAAAATTAAGTTTACTAACACGAATTTAGTTTGTATTAAGTAGAAAGCAAAAAGAAATGTAATTTATCTCGTAAAGGTCGATTGGCATTAAAACTATAAATAGCTACTCTTCGAACGTACAAGTACCATGAATTTCTCGTATAGTTTTAGATCCTAAAAATCCTGCTGGAGTCCGTCGATCACAGCTAGAAATAAGCACTTAACCCAATTTCTCTAGTACATTTTTGGTCTACAAAATCTCGAGCAAGTCCGTCGATGTAGGATCAATAATCCGAGTCGGAAATGATTCGGTTCGCATTTGCCGTGTCCTGCTAAAAAGACTCACAAATATTCCTGTGGCATGGCCTTCCCTCAGTACGCAATTTGGTACAAGGGACGAAATCTTGGCGACGAAAATGTTTGCTGACGCTCTCCGCCCTTTAATTTAGGGTAATTTATTTTCTGCATTCCAAATCGTCTTCAGGCCTTTATTTATTATTGTCTGTTTACGGAAATAAGAATGAGTTTCAAATACTCGGTAATGGAAAATCGATATCAAATCAAACATTTGTTTGAGAAAGATACAGCAGTATTGGCATCCGTATAATATTTCATCTAGTCGCAGTAGAGCACATGATCCATTCTCCAATCAAAAACTGCCACATCCATCTCGCACGTAACTTATCCCTCGCACAGGTTCAAGGCAATGAGATTATGGCCAGGTTCCACCGTGTCCGGTGCTCGCCAATCTAATTTTTCACTCACCTCGAGTATCCTGGATTAGGGCGTCGATATTTCGTTAGCTTGCAACTAATCTGTCGGTTATTGAAGCGTACATCTTGGGATCGATAACGTCGCCTCGAACAGTTTTAGGTTATCTCTAACATTGTTTCAATCGATGCTGCTACAGTTAAGGCTTGGTTCGTTTACATGCCAGCTTACGTCAGCTTACGAAAACTGAGAAAATAAGAGCACGTCTGATATTTTACGTTGTACCAGTAAATTATGTGACAAGCTATAACTAAAGTAATATTGATGGAACAAGTTTTACGCGACAAATAATTCCTGAAATAACTCTAGGAAAAGGTAGAAAAAGTAAAAAAGCAACTCAATTCAAGTCTAAAAATGTTATGAATACGAATACAGCTTCGAGAAAAGTGACTTTCCCAAATTTTATTACGCTGCGAAAATTGGAGCTACAAAGCTACATTCAAAGAGAATAAAGGTAGTTAGTTGAATATATGCGTTATTTATGTATCTTTTGCCATTACATCAGATTTTTTTGCTTGAAATCTAGAGAGTCCCACAGATACAGCATTCAACAAATATTATGAGAGAACTATTCGGGTAAATACCCATATATATCTTTCAGTAGATTAAATAACTGTGATTTATTACGTGAACCGAATGTATAAGGAATAAATAGTGGCGCGCGAGACTCGAATGCGTAATAAGATACGTCTTCTGACGAGAGAAAAAAATTAAATTATCAAGAGGCCGTGTCAGAGCAACTCTGAAGAAAGTTCGGTTTGAGGTAAATAAGTACTTTTTGGGACCAGACTTGTTTAGCGTTTGTTTATTTTTTATTTGAAAAATTCCGAGGCGCAGGCTGAATATCAATTTGCTCGGGGAACTCGCACTAAGTGGCGAATTTCTTTAGAAGAGATGTTTTATTTATTTTAGTTAAGTCAAGTCCTTGCTTAGCTGGAGAACGGACGAGCTGCAGTTTATACTTGAAGGCTTTCAAAATTCACCATCTTTCGAGTTTATATCCTAGCACACACATCCTGAAAAATAAATAAAAACTTTGCAGGATGCAGTACTTTATTAATTTCAGAGCATATTTTAAACAAGTCACTTTATTTAAAGGTAAAATATGCGCTTGCAGAACTACCATTTTTACTTTTGTTTGCGAAAATAATATTTATATCACGTATTCCTGTGCATTCTACACCTTCGTTACCTGCTACAATTTACTTACACCTCAATTTACCTGTCCGACACAAAACACCGCATCATCGTCTAAAATCAGGAACAAACCTCCATCAGAAATCATTGCGAGCGGAAAACGGTAAAGATTTACATTGTATTTACTTCACACTGATTTTCACAGTAAATGTTTTTGTAATAACACGAGGTTTTTCCATAAATCATACACTAGTACCCCATTACACTTATACAGGTTTACGAGTTATGGCTCCACCGTCGAGTTTGAACAACTAGAAGTGGCTTCGTCGAAAATTAAAAACTTGTCGATGACCATCCTCTGGCTCTGGGCGCTGGCATCCGAAATAAACGGAACAGTTTACCAAAATGTTGACTGAAGTAGTCTGGTAACTCTGAACTGAATGTCGAAGCTATTTACTTACCGTTGATTATGAAATGTCTATCACTAGATATTGGCTACGAATAGGGATGATGACAGGGCATGAAAATTAAAATCTAATTATTAGACACGTATTTTTTTATTTTGTGATATAAGAAAACAATACTTAGATAAATCGAATCAAAGTTTAAGAGTGGGAGGTAGCTAAGTCATTTTAGAGTATAAATCGTACTCAAAAGTGATGTCATGCGATATTTCAAATCAATATATCTTCGA
Organism: Spodoptera picta; assembly: GCA_038387885.1. NCBI lineage: Eukaryota > Metazoa > Arthropoda > Insecta > Lepidoptera > Noctuidae > Spodoptera > Spodoptera picta. The sequence continues at coordinate 1,673,004 of JAZHFQ010000235.1, read as the reverse complement.
AACTATTTGTTTCCGTAAGAGAATAAAAAATATGTGTTTAATGTTTTTACATAAACTACTAGACGGACATTAAAATATAGAGGTAAATAAAAATTAGTCATCCATTCTATTGCGTGTTATTTTATTATGATGTTTTAGAGAAAATAGTTGTTTGTTGTCAAAGGTGCAATAAATCCTTGACCTATGTTAAGATTTTCTCGTATATTTTATTGGTTTGTGAGTTAAAAACGTTCGTTATCCAGTAGCCAGTTGTTCAAGTGTGTAGTGTCAGTTTAAACCATATCATAACTTTAGAAAGTATGCAATGGTATGTGATGGCCCTTCCATTCCGTGTATATCTACACAATCGACTGGCGAGTGCAGTTAATCACCCCTCGACAATGTGTAGTTAACACCAACATGCTGTGAGGCAATCACTCCGCACCCAGCCAGCTGGAACAACATTACACTTGTAACAACAACCTTACTTTTTACTACACCCTGCTAGTCTAATTCCTAATTATAATTACTGTACATACAATTTTTTTCATTAAACATTCCTAATTGAGTACAAAAACAAAAAATATATACTTTTCCCCTTCGTAAGCAACAGGACAAAGATTTGTAAATATTTTTCCGACGCTTCATTTGAAAGTGCTAACAAAAATAAACGTAACTTCTTCATTTTATTTCGTACCAAATTTCGGAATAAACACTTCAAAGAAATATTCTATATAGCTTTACTTCTACAAAGTCACACAAAACCAAAACAAGGAAAGCGAGAATTAAAGTGAAAAAATCCCTCGTTCTACATGGAACGTATTTCCAAGAAAACAAGCGACCGGGCCGCACCTGAGGACAAATTACACCAATCCTCTGCGACAAATTACGCGATTACCCGAATAAATTACGGACTCACTTACCTCCGTGTAATAGTTTACTAGGGAGCGGTGACGATACATTGCCGTATTATAATCATAACGCTCGCGAGCTCCAACTTGTTATTTTTCTTAGGAAGTTGTGATGCAGAGCTTAGTAGTTGGGCCTTAAGAGGTTTTATTACTAAGCACACCTGTATCCGGACTCAAAATGAGCCACTCGTTGTTTTATTTACAAAACCTCACGACAAAAATGTTTTAGATAAAAACCTAAAACACTTTTTTATTCTTAGGACCATATTTTAATTCAAGTTCACCGAGGGATCCCTTATAATCATTACTTACAGAATTTAAAAGATATTTCTAATAATAATACATGTCGAATTAATTAAAATCAAAAGGTTTCTTTGTGTGGTAAGTTAGAGAGCAGACAAAGGTAGACAAGTAATTATTGTCAAAAATTTGGTCCTTTTTCTTGTCTCAGATCTAAGGACCAAACAATAACATACCGAAATAAAGAAAGCTTGATGATGACAAATGAAAACCAAGTCTCATTATTTCTGTTGTCAACGTAATGTGAATACTGACTTAGTTCAAGACACACCGCAGTTTATTTTGAACCTCTCCTTCGTACGTACATTTGTTTGCAAAAGAATATTCTCTTGTAGAAATCGCTGCATTTTCTTGACCATTAACAAAAGGAGCACTTTTATTGTGGTCGTTATCCTTTTTAAAGTTGGACCGTGGCCATCATACATATGAATGTGGAGTCTTTGAACATTTTACTTTCCTTAGAGATCGGTAAGATTTATAACATGTCACAACAAGCTTTGTGGAGATTAGTTTGGGTCGGATAAGATTAACATATATATTATGTATGTATATGTAGCTTGTTTCAAGGTTTCCTCCTGTGAGACTATTGTAAAGGCTTGCTTTGTTCGGAGAAATTGATCCTTCGTATTCATACCTAGGTCTTATTACATAATTATACATTTTGTATTTAGAAAACAATTTTTTTAAGTAAACACCAGCTTTTTTTCATTTACATTCTACAAACGATTAACTTGCTGAGAAACGAATAAAACCATCCAGCGTGTTCCGAGAATTTGTCTGGAAATCCAAAATGTTATCTGCAGCTACGAACTGAACCAAACAGCAAAGGCTATTTCGTTCTGAAATCATGTTCCCATGAAATTGTACCTACATACATAGATACTGAAAAGCAAGACTCAAAGGTAAGATGTGAAAAACCGATAGCCGATCTACTAACTTAGTTAGTGAACACTCGCTCAGCTTAATATCCTCACATTCATCCTCTACACACCCTAACACAGTACTCTTCAAAGAGGAAAGGTAAGCAATTTCTAAATTACACATATTTTCAAACTAATTAAAACTTTCCAGAGGGCTGCTTGTACATTACTGCGGCCGTACATAAAAGAAGAACGAGCTCAGCTTAGGGAGGCACTAATACATTGAAAGAAATAAATATCAGACCATATAACAGATTATTCAGGTGCTAATATTTACGTTCACCAACTTGTGTTTACGGCTGCTCCAGCCTCTATCTGCTGAGCTATAAGGTTCGATTTTGATTGCAAGAGATATGTGGGTATACCGTCATTTTATGGTGAACATTTATAGGTTCTCGGAATCGCTCAGAGATATTGCCTTTGAATATTATATTTTACAGGTGGAAGCGAGATCCGTGAAAATATTCATATTTTTATGTAATGTAATGCTTAATTTTGAAGTGGCATAACTGACTGGTGCTTCAGGGCAATTCGTGGTTCCGAATGTTTCTTTATATTCTTGTTTGATTTTTTTCAAGCTTTAAGTTCACACGATGTATGTTGATTGATCTTTGCATAATAGAGCTGGTTTTTTGAATATTTTTATTACAAAAACGATTCGAATTATAATCATAATTGCAATCTGTATGGAAATTAAATTTTTAACCTTTATAACTGCATCTTTATTGGTTTACTCACAATCTGACATAAAACCAATTAATTTATTGTATTTAGACAATCCGCAACTGATTTCAGAGTACCCCAATTAAATCATGTCTTCAAAATGTCAGCAGCGTCGTAGCTTTCTAATCCTCTTGATCACAGTGTCGTCACGATTCAAATACAGAGTAAAACCAGAGAGGGCCGACACTTAATCCTTATTCCTGCAACGACTTGGACTAACTGACCTGTCAACTAGGATTACCACCGGCTTAATAAAGTAATTACGAATCGAAAAAATTGCTAAAGTCGCTGATACAGTTTGGGTATTTATATAAAATGATTAAGCACTTTATTTTCCGTTTCTTCTCTTATAACTTGGTGAGAAGTCTCTATCGAAAATCCTACTTTCATTCATTAAGCACCCATATCACTACATAGTATAAAACAAAGTCGCTATCTGCCGTCTGTCTGTCCCTATGTATGCTTAGATCTTTGAAACTTCGCAACGGATTTTGATGCGGTTTTTATTTAATATCTAGATAGAGTGATTCTTAAGGAAGATTTATATGTATTATATATGCATACTGCACCCATGCAAAGCCGGGGCGGGTCGCTAGTTAATTTATTAACAAATATGTATGTGGGCTTGTATGGCAAAATAAACGAGCACTAAGAATTGAAACTTTTATTTGTGCAAACACGTTATAAAAATTTGGCGTAACACCGTGGCTGTTCGTCGTAAAACTCGCTATCGCCATTTCCCTACCCTCTCACTCGCACACATACCTCTCTCTTTCTTTCATCCGTTGCTTTCCGTTTTAACGCTTCTGATAATCTGCGTTCTTTTAAATAGGTACAATGTTTATCCCACATGTATAATATTCTTTTATAAAATACGTTTAAAAAACCCGACTTCAGCCCCTCTTTTTTTGAAGTCGGTTAATTAATAATACTATTTTTTATAAGTTTCTGGAAACTGTATCAAAATCGTTTCAGACAACCGCGAGACAATTGCACACAAACATACATTTTGCACACAATGCAAACAAATGCACACAAACAACAAACATACATTGAAGTTAAACTGAGAACCTCCTTTGTTTTGAAGTCGGTTAAAAATACTCTACTACACACAAACCCTATAATTGTTTTTGAGGCTTCTTATAAAGTAATCATGCTGTTACTAGATCTGTCACTGCACAGGTCAACGACCGCAGCATATACTGAGTAATAAAATATTTTAATGCAGACTGACTTAAAGATTTTTCTTTAATAATATTGACAATCACAAACAAAGACAACGGATAAAGATCAAAGATATTAAATGCAAAGCATGTATTAAAATAAAAGATATTTACTTTAAACAAAGCCAATATGCTGATCTTTTGAGAAAAAATAACAAATTTTGAACAATAACATCTTTATGAAAGCAAGACTTACAAAACAATTAAAATGCTTACTATAGCTTGCCTAAAAACAGCTTAAAACATACAAAAACAGCTATAGGTGACAGGTTGGGCAAACAGTTTATTCTCATTTACGCAAAAACAGATTGGGGATAGCGATCCATCAAGAGGGATTAATCTCCTCCCCTCCGGCAACAGGGCCGGATTTAGTTAGCTTACCTCTGGTGCAAACGCTCTAATTGACGTCCTAACTCTTTAATAATTAATTTTATATATTGTTTGTCTATTTTGTCGTAGTTGTTGACTTTTTTGTTATGTTTCATGACTTGTTAATGGTGTTAGGCGTTTTGGGTGTTTTTTTTGTAGTGTATGATTTTGTTAAGTAAAATCGCGGGTTACTCACGTGAATATACTGAGAAAACCTCTACTATAGCTCAGTGAGCTGCGCGACGTTGCCGCGACCCCGCACGCTGCTCATGAGGAAGAACCCCTCTGTTGTTTGAAACTAGTAGAGCTTTTCTCAGTATATTTACGTGAGTAACCCGCGATTTTACTTAATTTACTGTCTCACGATAGTCATTATATGATTTTGTTGTTATTTTCTTGTAACACTAGTTATTAGCAGTGAATGTCGCTAGAAATGTACCGCTAATATTATTTACTTCTTCCTTTTAAACCATAGGTACATACATAACATCACGCCTTTTATCCCCGAAGGGGTAGGCAGAGGTGCACATTCTACCACAGTACAATGTAACACCCACTTTTCACTAGTTGTTATGAGTCCCATGTAATAGGGGGTGAGCCTATTGCCATATACCGGGCACATTTCCAGACTCCGTGCTACTACTGAGAATTTTAAAAAACCCAGTAATACTTTGCCCGACCCGGGAATCGAACCCGAGACCCCTTGCCCGGCAGTCGCACTTGCGACTACTCGGCCAACGAGGCAATCAAACCATAGGTATCGCAAGAATAACTATTTTTAAAAAAACTTACAAATACTTTTTCTCATACGATCACGTTGTATCACTCAACACGATTTTGTGGAATAAATAAAGATACAAATCTGAAGCTCAGACCTTGGCCTCGATTCAGAAAAAAATACCATCATCTTTCTTAATACCGTACACAATGTAAAACCTTTACACGCTCTGGAAACTACAAAATAAATAAAAAAAGATGAAACATACCTCAGTAGCTACACACTAGAGCACAAATTCCATTTCCATTTTATTCTTTTTTTGTTCGTCAAAAAGAACATTTTGCACCCAGTCATGCACCCCTAATTCCGCAGCGGCCCTGTGACACACTCCCGAGGCCCGAGAGCCTCTTTTTGTAACGAATGTCTTCTCAAATAACGCGTCTTGACAATTTTAAGCCGTCTCGCCAAGCCCGGATTCGGCGTGTCTCTGTAATTAGCCTAGTGCCTTTAATTAGGGTTCCTACTATCTTTCTTTGTTTGTGGTGTGTTTGAAACAGAAGAATTATTATGGTGTGTTTCAAGGCTTTTGTGCGAGGAAAGCGTTATATAGAGGTAGAGCTGAAGATGTATGAATGTACGGTGTCGTTTTTACTATAATTTGTAACTTGTATTTTGTAATTTGTAACTTGTAACGCCTCTGGTGTTTTGGGTGTCTATGGGCGACGCCGATTGCTTACCATCAGGTGATCCGTCTGCTCGTTCACCGGCTTATGTCACAAAAAAAAATTTAGTTTCAAATAGTGAAGTTTATATATTAGGAATGTTTAAGGACTATCCCAAAAGCATCGTTATCTACATTATCAGAAAAACTAATTTCAAAGAAATGTCTTTAATATTCATCTTATAATTTGCAAAATCCAGACTAATCAGTGACAAAATCCTTCGTTTATAAGCACTCAGTAATCCCTGGTTGGCTTCCCTTGTAATCCTCGTAATAATTGTAACCGCTTATAATATGATGACGTCACGGGTGCCGTACCGCCGTACTTGCCCGACTCGGGCTCAAAACTTGCCCCATAAAATTGATGAGCACGAGTTTTCTCCAAACACCGCCATTGTCTCAAGATTTTTAGGTTGTGGCTCAAGGGTTGAGCGATGTCCTTCGTTTTATAGAACACGAACTAGTTTAATTAACTTATAAAGAATAAAAAGATTCCTGTCTAGAAATAGAGATAAATTAAAATATAAAAAATACAGATTTGAAGTAGATATAAAATGAAATGTAAAATCAAAATGCTAAGATGTTGACCGAAAGATATTTCACAATATTATCTACAGGCAATTATTATTGTTTTTTACCAAAAGTACAACAAGTGAACGAAAAAAAGAAAAATCATTTTATTTGACAATTGGCACATAAAACAAAGATTTGTGTTCGCCTTCGCTCGCCTGTACCTTGTAACTTAGTACCTAATTATCACAATAGCATAGCTGGCAGAGTTTAGAATTTTAATGGTTTTATTGGTCGCCCATTCCAACTTTCAACGTGTCGTAATAACGGGTTAATTGTTTAATGGTTAATTTAGGTTGTTTGTTACCGGCCGATATTGCCTTGGAGATCGACTGAATTGGTTTAATTAAACTATGAAATTATTTTCGCTGTAGCTTGCAGGGACAGGAATATTTAACACAACTTTCTGTCATACTTTTTAAGCTCAAGATTTTAGTGAGTTTTTATTACGGACTACATAAATGAGAGGTTTTGCCTTGACCCGAGCCAGCTCGTTATTGTTGGGAAACTACCAAGGGATTATTATCAGAGTACTTTTTTCTTTCTTAAACGTAAGCTTATAAATTCGCTCTTTTAGACAAATTATTTAAACGTATGGTCCTTTAGGTAAGTATTGAGGGTAGAGACAAAAGAACAATGGAGCTATTATCTCTTTTATTTGAATTTTAGGTGAATAAGGTAATTGTTTCATCAATTTTATTGGGTTCCTAGTACAATGGTGGGCTGAAGTCTCGCAATATCGGACACAATAAACGGTCAAGAGGGAATAGTTATAATCACTCGCTTTGTGGTCCTACATATTGAATGCATAGCAGTATGGTATTAATGGCTGGGAGATGGACATGCTGCTCCTGATCACATAATCTGTTAGTCAGCTTACAATACGATTGCTGTATCACTTTTCCGGGTATCGATAGCTATCCGTAATTTGTTAAATCAAATGCACAGTTAGACTCGGATATGCAGGGACTATCTAATATGATGAAACGTACATTCGAAGCTATGAATTAACGCAGCCAAAACAATAATTATGTGTAATCACGTTATTCGATTGTTGTGTTGACAAAGGAATAATATTATGGAGAAATATTTTTCATATTTGGTTTTACAATCCCTATTGGTTACGTTATAGAAACCCTAAGGATTCGTCGAATGAATCCTAAATCACCACTTTTGTTATTTAAAAACATAATAACTATTGGAGCCTTTTCTTATAGAAGATAATAAAATTATTATAATAATCTGACAGAAAGCTAGTGATTGTACATTTATTAGAATTTCTTGCCATAAAATCTTGTATTTATTGAAGTTTTATTCGAAATACTAGAAAAGTAATTGGACAAAGAAGTCCCCATTATTTCCGATGATGTTATGTTGGGTATTTATTTAGCAATATTTTTTGTCTGGGAATAAAGTAGAATAATAGTTTTACTCATAATATTGCTCACTGTTTCTGTCTACTTAAGTTTTGACAGCGTGGCCTTGAGTGGGTACTATATTTTTTAGAATTTCAAGAGGTCACGTTTTAGGTAACTACAGGTAGTTTTCAGGCTTATATCAGAATTTATGTTGAACTAAACAATAATCAATTATTTTCCAAAAAGGAATACCTGTGCTTACTAAAATCGCGGGTTACTCACGTGAGTATACCGAGAAAAGCTCTACTAGTTTCGAACCACAGAGGGGTTCTTCCTCATGAGCAGCGTGGGCGGTCGCGGCGACACGTCGCGCAGCTCACTGGGTGATATATATACCTACATATTCACATGAGTAACCCGCGATTTTAGTTAATTTAGTATGTCTCACGATAGTTATTATAAAAACATGTGTGCTAACTTTTCAAGGAGAATAATTTTCATTTACCTACAAAATTCTATTTTAAGAGCTTCTTTTAGGAAATTTTGCAAAACTCCAGACACATCTATAAAATTCGTCCTTTAAGTCACAAAAAAGTAGGCTAAGTTGAGCACCCACGAGTTTTTTTTTCATGAATATCGGTTTTTTCCTCATATTTTTTGGTAAAATTGTGACAGTGTGTGACAGATGTAGGCAGGTGGCACTCGGTGATGCATCACGCGGTTGACAAGCCCTGATTGAGTAAAAACTTTCACGCCAATATTTTATTCGTGTAACAGATACTGTAGAGGTATATTGTGGATAGTAACAACGAGTAGTGTAGAGTAACCAAACATAAGCTCCATACCCTGAAATTCTTTAAACTCTTATCTGCCGATATTTGACACACGATAGAAATAACATGGTGTCTTGATTAGCTGCGCTCCGACACTCCATAGATCAAAGAAGAAAAGATAATTAAACCCGTTAATAATCTCATTATGCTCATTGTAAATATTGAGTGAAATTTAGCAAACGTCAGAACTCTATAATTATTTTTAATGACACTAAACTCGAGACCTCATGACGAATAATCACTCTTGCGATTAATTGACCAATGACATCATAAATTTATGAAAAAGTTAAAAGTATTTAATTTTCTAATCACCCCCAATTTAATTTTAAAGAAATTAATCACCCTTTACAATTAATTACACTTGATTCTTGCATCTCCATAATAATATGCATAAATTACTAAGGCTCCTAACATTAGGCACTTACCAAACACCGGCTATAGGCACACACTGTGAGTGTAGCACTCTCAGGGCGCCTAATATTGCAGCTCACGACCCCGCGCCATCGCCGGCGTGCAAATGGATTCCACTTGTCGATTGTCCACTAAACTGGATGGATTCTGGAACTACTTGGTGATACTGGAGCAATAACGTCGTCAGTTTTACCGGCCATAGAGACAAAATTGTAACAAATTTCACATGTTGACCAGAGTTAACATTAAAGACTTCAGATCTTAGATTATTTATAGCTAAATATAGATAGTATACAATTTAAGAAATTTATAAATCTATCGAGTTACATAAAGTTGCAGACCATAGCAGATATGAATAAAATGTGGAAATTAGTTTGTTACAATTTGATTTCATTTCATATGGTGATATGACTTTTAGTAGTGATAGGTCTGAGTGCCTCGTTGGTCGAGTAGTCGCAAGTGCGACTGCCGGGCAAGGGGTCTCGGGTTCGATTCCCGGGTCGGGCAAAGTATTACTGGGTTTTTAAAAATTCTCAGTAGTAGCACGGAGCCTGGAATTGTGACCGGTATATGACAATAGGGGGTCCTATTACATGGGACTTGTAACATAAATAGTGGGTGTTACATTATACAGTGGCATAATGTGCACCTCTGCCTACCCTTCGCGCATAAAAGGCGTGATGTTGACCTACATACATGTATGTAGGTCTGAGTTTAGTCATAGGCAAACATTAAAAAAAACGTCTCAAAAATTAAAGAACAATGAAAGTAAATATGAAAATCGGCTTTCAAACAAGTTCCCAATTTAATTATGAACAACCTTCCAATAGTCACTGTTCATTGAATCCGAACGTTTGTATTATTAGACTGCGTGGAATATTCCTTTTACCAATTTTCACGTAAAAATATTTCAACACCCAAATATGAATAAAATGAAAAGCATCAGTTTTTCATTGTAAGTATATCAATACATTCTACCAGCCGATCCGCTCAATTAGCTTTATTTACATCTCTTGGAATTTAAATAATATGGCAAATCAAAAACGTACATACTGTTAAATAACAAGTCAAGGAGGCTCACTTTACACTTTTCTCTAGTCAAAATGAATCAACAGTTCTTATTTATAGTACTATTAAGTAATTTTCAGTCAGTAATTTTAAACGAAATTGTCAGGCATGTGATGTCAGGTTCGTTACTTATGATGTGCAAATTAATATGCATATACATACAGATACACTTCACGCCTGTCTCCGATGGGGGTAGGCAGACTATGTAACTCCAATTACTACGAATCCTACCTCTTTCGCTTCATCGACAGTCATTAGTCTTTACATCTGAAAAATGGACGTGGAATTGAGATTTGTTTATGGTCTAGTATAAACCAATCTAGGATTAAGTAGGTGATACATTTAACATGCCTAATACTGCCCTAATAATGTTATTTCTTAAAAAGAGACAAGTAATTTTTCCAATTGTCAAAATGCAGTCACCAAAATACATTGGACAGGTGAAATGTACAATCGAACAGTTGACTACATCTGTTGTATTGTAATATGGAGCTGAGAGCAACACGTTTGTACGGGGCAATAGTGCACAATTATTGCCAGATCAATGGGCTCAAGCGAGCATTTAATTTCAATTGAGGTATCCTGCGCCATCTACCCAGGCTGTGGTAAATGAAAACTATTGTTCAACGAAGCATAGCAATTAGGTTCGGGGTTTAGGTAATAAATTGCGTTAACATCGTATTCCATTGAATCAAGTAAAATTTTTGTAGACTATTTTGTTCTTTCTTTGTTAGAATTATCATTGTGTTCAGTGTTAAACCATGTTATCTGAAGGCTTTGTTAGCTGACTATTCACCTCATTATCAAAGTTCTAAAACCTTTTCCACATGTAGTTAGTCTGGATCCTAAAAGATATGACATCACCAAGAATGGACCAATGAGCACTATCAGTAAATTCTTGGAGAGTTGCGGTAAAAAGTTGTTCTTAGACGAAATTCTAGCCTCCGCTCAGGTACTTGCGTACTGAATTACAGTGTTACAGTGTTACTCTCAACTTGGTAAGTAAAAGTTCTTGAAAAGACTTCTTACGACTTCAGTACACTTTATATCTGGCATCTTACCTACGTGAATTTTAAATGCATTTTTCTCAGCAATAGATATTCCTAAAATCGCGACATTCTCAAATAATACGTCCACATACAAAGCGTCCAGAATAAGGGTGTATACAGACTGCGCCGGCAAACACAAGAGCGTGGGTGGTGCGACACGGCGCACGCATTAGCGAGTGCCGGCGACTCATACACATGGAGTGGCTCGAGGACACTTGTGTACGCTTCACGTGATTGACTATCTATAGACTATTCTGATGAGCTCTTAGCCGTAGGTGTGTGCTAGGCGCTAGGACTAAGCGCCGAGTGCAACGGTATCAGCAAATTTTAAATTAAGAATTCGCCTTTATATTCTTATATTAAGAATTGTTTTAAACATTAAACTGTTTCGTTATATGGTGAGTATAAGGTCTCATTTTATTTATTTTAAGTAGATAGCAATGGTTATAATTAAGGTATATGAAATAGTAATACTTAATCAAACTGATGATAAAGACAAGCGTGCTGATACTAAATCTATGTTTAATCATGAGAAAATATAAAAAAGCTGTTGATGAGTATAGTTTCTATAGGCAACACAAACCATACAAATACATTAACAATGATTAAAATATTAAGCACCACACCAACCTAATAGAAATACCAGATAACCCAAAGCTTGGAAACACACAGAAATCTACATACATCAAACGATCCAAGTATTTAAAAGCTAACTGTACTAACAATGACGCACGTACATCCACGAAGTCGCTAGCTGTGCAATATGGCCGGGGACCTGGCCCACATAGTTCCACAGCTATGCGCGAGAGTTTCCCTTCAATGAAATAGTTCCCAACTTTCTCGTCTCCACGTTATTTACGTATGTTATGTATGTAAGTTCTGCGGCAATAGGTGTTATGGCGTGGAAACCAGTTTTATAGCCACTTTGTTGGGTAATTGCTGTTGGAAAATTAAAATTCCTGTTGTCGGTAATAATATCTATCATAGGGGTTTAGTCTTCTAGATTTTTAGGTAGGTAGGTCGGGGTTGATATGTAGTTAGTGGTTAGTGTGTTGTATCGTATGACTGTTATACTCGAAGTACTTTGCTTGTGATGGAACGGACTGTATCACCATAGTAAGTAGATAATAAATAAACAAAAACTGTTATACAAAAAACTAAACGACATTAATTACAAACAACACAGCACATTACAAAGCAACAACCACAAACGTCACTCGAAAAGAAATTGTCAAAACGAAAAAAAAAATTTAAAAAGTTAAGCAACGGAAATGGTGCACGGCAAAAGGCTCTGCTCTATTAAATTATTCCGTTTGGTCGACTCAAAATGGCAGATCTTAATGTTGCCGGCATTGAGAAGAGGCTGCCTGAAAGGCCACCCTTTTTGCTTTATTTTCGCACTGTGGTCAAGTGCGTTCGTGTGGACGAATTGTTGATGTTACATTTCACAATGATGCCTATTTGCTAGACTTACAAACAACATTGTCACAGAAATTTAATATAAAACCTAGCCTTAGGGTCGCCTTAACATTTAAGCTATTATTTTAATTCTTCAGCACATGATACTCGCGTCAGAACTCTTTCACAAAATATTTTAGCAAACGTGTATTACGCCCACACTTTTACCTTTCGACCCACATAATTGGGGCGAGCCTATTTCCATAAACCGACAAAAACCTGACTCCGGGCTATTATTGAGAATTATTGGAGATGAAAAATAAAAGTACAGGGCTCTGTGAACAATATTTTCTGAGAGAATACACCGCGAACTAGTGTTTAGGTGTGGTCACGTTAAACGCCACAGACAGAATAATTGATCAATAGGAGCACTGGCCCTACACCACAGATCAATTATTTATTTAGGCTGTGGTTTATTCGACTGTAAATTGATTTGGAAACAATCTAAACAAGCACGAATTTATTGTGCTATTGTAAGCTCGGGTAGCGGGATTTAATCAGGTTTGGTCGCAATTACACTAATTAATTAACGTGTTCATTTGGCTTCTAGTAATATTACTCGGTGTAAACGTGTCTCTCTCTACCTTGTAGCTAATAGGCAAACACCGAATTATTTACCCATGTAAAGTACTCATTTTGTTCTAGATTAACATAGTTTGTAACGCCTTGTTGTTACATATAAATTCTATACTCTCTTAGAACTTAATCGCTGCAAAAGCAATCAATCATCACAATCAAATTCAGAAGTAAATTAAAAAAAAATAAAAATAAAACATTGTACACAAATGTAAAAGTAATTGTGTAAACGTTACAAAAATAATTAAAGACACGTGAAATAATGATTACAGGGCCCTCACTCAGACGTTGTGTAGGAAGCAATTAAACAAAAACAAAATATACACAGACAAAACATTTGCAGCGAATTAAATGTAATGTATCATAATTTATTCACACACCCTCATCATTACCGGTCATGTTGTGTCATTCCCAGTAGCTTATAAAGACCCTTTATCAGGATTGAGATATTAAAATGATTTATTATTCACCTGCATACCTTGTGCTGTGAAACTGTGTAGTATGTGGACACCAGCGTCATACGTCGGCACTGAAGCTCGTTGATTGAGTGTCATGTTCTTTTCTGGTAAAATATGTGTTATAAACTGAAGAAATAATACGTTGAAACTTCAACAATGTTTTAGACTGCTAAACAAGGTGTTTATAGGTTTCTTAAACTTGCAACGCAATACAAGAATATTTTCTTCTATTACGTATAAAGTTACATCATTGTATTTATATTAATTTTCCATCATGAACTTATATTCCTAAAACACATAGTTATAGGTATTGAAATCAAGAATCGATAAAATTCATTATTAAAGACTAGATTTTGTTTCGCTTATTGCTATCGATTTTCAGTTACGTACTCAACAACATACAACGAAACGATGGTACATAACACTCGCATTACTTACAAAACCATAAATCCGCGAACCTATGTTTTAAAACCCCATAAACATGTACACAGCATACATAATTACGAGCTCAGTCCGTCATTCGGATGCGACACATATTGGCTCTCGATAAACCATTGAAAAACAGCATTTGCGACAATTTACGTTCGCCAGCGATTCACCGCGATGAGATATGTATGTAGTGCGTGAGTTACGAGCTCCGATACAATGGCATTTGTTACGTGACGTACTTCGAACCGAAATATTGTATCATACAGTATTGAATATCGATATGTTGCGGCAAGAAATGATATTGTGTCGATGAATTGTGAGAACGAGCGGAGGAAGGAGAGTGAACGTTTTCAAAGTAATTCTTGGTCGCTTTGTCTGTTGTGTTGGTGGTTAGCGAAGTTGTATTCGTTTTGATCCGACTGTAGTAATACTATGAGAGTATATTTTTTGAAACTAGTCGAGTTCCTCGTCAAATTGTTACGTAAGTAAGCCGAAAACATAATAATTTATTTAGTATGTCTCACGAAGGTTACATTACCTAATTTGAAGATAACCCTTGTTTGTGTAGTTTTATTGACACCTATTCAGTTAATAAACGCTTTTCACTATAGTTTTCGCGCATTTACTGATTAGCACAAATAAAGGTTTTGAATTCCTTGTAGACAATATAGAACTGTCATATTCGAATAAAATATTATCTACCACTGACTGCACGGTTGGTACGGTGGCTAGGAACCTGGGTGTCGCGGGTTCGATTCCCGCACAGAACAACTCTTTGTGTGATCCACAAATTGTTGTTCCGGGTCTGGGTGTCATGTGTATGTGAACTTGTATATTTGTAAACGCACCCACGACACAGATGAAAATCCTAGTGTCTAAAAAAAATGCAGCCATAAAAAACCAGGCGCTAGTCATTGAAAAATTTTATCTAAGCTAGTTACGTAAAAAACATTGAAAACGTAGCTCATACAGAGATGTAATAAAAAGTGTGTGTTGGTGGGAATCTGTCGGTGGCCGCGTAATAATCCGCCGCTGGTGGTGGGTGGCGCGCATCCATCAACCAGCATTAACGCGTCACGATGGGGCGTGGACGCTTATATAGCGGAATCTTAACTTAGAACTTAGTACCACTAACTTTCTAATGAAGTAAGACTAAGGACATAAGATAACTTTATGCCTTTTATCCCCGAAGGGGTAGGCAGAGGTGCACATTACGCCACTTAATGCCAGTGCACAATGTAACAACCTCTTTTTACTATTTATGTTATGAATCCCATGTAATAGGGGGTGAGCCTATTTCCATACACCGGGCTCAATTCCAGACCCCGTGCTACTACTGAGAATTTTTAAAAACCTTAGTAATACTTTGCCCGACGCGGGAATCAAACCCGAGACCCCTTGCCCGGCAGTCGTATCTTTTTTATGGCATTAGCCGGTAAACGAGCAGACGGATCACCTGATGGTAAGCAATCGGCGTCGCCCATGGACATTTGGAACACAAGAGGCGTTACAAGTGCGTTACCGGCCTTTTGGGCATTAGAAGTTTGAGGATCGTTGGGGATCAGGGATTGGGGAAATTGGAGAAGGAGAGGGTAATTGGTCCTCCGGTAACCTCACACACACGACACAACACAACGCAAGCGTTGTTTCACGTCGGTTTTCTGTGAGGCCGTGGTATCACTCCGGTCGAGCCGGCCCATTCGTGCTGAAGCATGGCTCTCCCACACTTGCAAACACTCGGTCAAAGAGGCAGTAAAGAGTAAGACTAAATCATTTTGTGACCTATATTAAAGGCATGTAGAACTAAATCGTCACGTCTTTTTAATTCCCGGAAGAGTAGCTGAATTTGCAAATAATACCACAAAGAATATACCACCCGCTTTACACAAATTGTGTTATGAGTTTCCTATAGTAAGGGGGGTAAGTAAACAACAGAAATATATATCAAAATTTCTACACATTTATGAAAATTTTACCACAATAATTTAAATTTTAGGTTACGATATGAAACAATCGCTATCACTGGCACCCTACGACGGTACAACAAACTTTTTTTTACATCAATATGGCGCTTCGTGTAGACATTTGCGGCATTTTGGATTTGGAACGTCACAAGGAAATCTAGTATTTAAATTGCCTGCATTGTTGCATCCTGCTATAGGTGGTTATACAAAAATGTACTTTATTCAAATGACAGAGGTACTGTAATGAAGTGCGAAATTATTAATTGTATGATGAGCTCTTATTTTGGAGATTATAAGCTCCATGTCGTATATCCGGGCTACATTAAATACAAGAAAATGTGTAATTTTAAGTTTATGAGTATTGAGTAAAATGTGGCAACCAAAGCCAGTACAATAGGTATATGAAAAAACAATGCGTAAGTTTTAATTCATGAAAATTGTAGTAAACTAAAGTTAGTGGTAGCTATATGATGATAGATAGGTAACTGCTTCGTTGGCCGAGTGGTCACAAGTGCGACTGCTGGGCAAAGTGTTTCGGGTTCGTATAAATGGGTTTTTTACAAATTTCTCAGTAGTACCATGGAGTTTGGAATTGTGTGTGTTGTAATCTAGGTAAGCTACCCGTTCGGATGAAAGGCGTGGTGTTATGTTATGTCTAGATAGATATAAGTATATTTTAATGGAGTAATAAGTGAAGAATACTGGAATGTTTGTGACTTATTCACTTAGTTTATGGTCGGTTGACGTCCAAAGGCTAATTATTTCAGAAGCACCAACATTAAAATAAAATATTGTTAGGCGAGCCTCGAACGGCCACCGTGGTTACCTATTTACGACTTTAATGACTTTAATGGTCGGAATTGCGGAATTTATCGGATGTTTAGTGAATTTACATCGCAGTGTGAGAATTCAGAGTACGTTTCTGTGAGTTTAATTTAGAGAAGGGCGCCATTTTAAGAGCTATTTTCCTTTGTTTGAAGTTTTGGTGACTGCAATTAGTACAAACCCTAATAAGTATTAGATCTATGTCTTCATTTACCTAGGTACTGTAGCAACTAGTTCTACTTGCTTTTACCTGCATTTGACGTCGTTTCTAAATTTTAAACTGCCTCGTTGGCCGAGTAGTCGCAAGTGCGACTGCCGGACAAGGGGTCTCGGGTTCGATTCCCGGGTCGGGCAAAGTATTACTGGGTTTTTTAAAATTCTCAGTAGTAGCACGGAGTCTGGAAATGTGCCCTGTATTTGGCAATAGGCTCACCCCCTATTACATGGGACTCATAACAACTAGTGAAAAGTGGGTGTTACATTGTACTGTGGTAGAATGTGCACCTCTGCCTACCCCTTCGGGGATAAAAGGCGTGATGTTATGTATGTATGTATGTCTAAATTTTAAAGTCTTGAAAGTTCAAATATTAGTACTTAATACAGAACAGTCCTATCAGCATACTAAAGAAAGACTGCTAACCGAGAAGAGATAGGCAAGTAGAGGTAGGTTTTTGGCCACAAAATATACATCATCTTCTCATCAACAGAAGCCTCTTCTCACCCGGAGAAGGTTTGAGCATTAATCACCACGCTTGATCAATGCGGGTTGGCGATTACAAACTTATAATTTTTAATTATATCGTATCGTATCAAAATAATCTTAGAAAGTATATACAAGGTGTAGTTTTGAAACCGTGTCATTTCTCGGGGGCATCTCACAGAAGTCATAAAGGTTCAATATAAGAGAAAATTTCGGGCCAGTAGTTAAAAATACGGCTATAATAAATCGTTTAAGTTCGCCAGTATTTCAGAATAAGCGTCATCAATGTTTCTTATTGGAGTTTTATGGAATTAGGAATAATATCAATTACGTGTTTAAGTTTGTGTGTGTTAAGCCGCTTTATAAAGCTGGTTATAAGACGGCGGCGTGTACTTCGCATTTACCGATTTCCGTAATTCAGAAAAATGAAAAAAATTTACCTACAATTTTTTTATTGATTCGGACTCAGAATCGATGCCCGAGTTACCTCCTAGAAAATGATGCGGCTGTAAAACAGCACCTTGTATAACTCGTAAAAAATCACGTTGATCGGTCGTGGTGGCCCGGAGGTTTAAGACGGGTGACATGCGGGCGTATGGGTGCGGGTTCGAAACCTACCATCGGATAATACCAAAAGATACATCATGTCATTGTCATTAAATACTATTACAATAGGAAGCAAACCAAAAGCTAAACACAAAGAGACGTACCATTTGACCTCTTTGACCTATTTGAAATTCAATAACAATACTCATGCATAAATACTACTGCAAAGTGTTAATAAAAATCCAGAGACAATGCGCATAGACACGCAGAGTTCCAAAAAGTTCAACAACTGCACTACGCCCCGAACTGGCACGAAAAAATACACGTTTATTTTATAAAATATATGTTCAAAATGACATATTCCCGTTGCACATACGTTCGTGAAACAATGTATCATTGGAACACGTCGAGTTTTCGAAATGAAACAGTAAAAAACATTTTTACCAGATTAAAACAACATGAGGACATGAGTTGGGATTATTTCAACATATTATTATTATCAGAATGTGGATTGACGTTTTTCAACATAGCACTCCACTGTTACATAATCTTTGTGCATTTAATATAATGTTTTTACCACTTCTTTGCGAGAATTATCACTTTAAAAAACAACGTGTATCGCATCCGCAAAACCCAATGCAGATTAGTGATTTCCAACTCCTTTTAAATAAGCGGATTGTATTTTTATGAATAAATAATGATATTTCTTTTAAAATGACATAAAAAAGAAAAAAATTAGATTCTCAGTTCGACTTATGTTTGTGCAATATCTCGCGATTGGCTGAACTGAATTTTATGTGGTTTACAGAAAAGTGTTTGTTACTCTTTGGAGATTGAAGATTTTAGTATATTAATTAACCGACTTCAAATAAAGAGGGAGTTGAAGTCATTTTTTTTAAACGTAGTTCCGAAAAGAATTATTGTACATTTCTTCTACATGTACGTATAGTTCACAGGCTGTGAATCACAGCCTTATATTGTTCAATAACTGCTACATATTTTCCCTAACGGGTAACCGGGGCTCCGGCTCGACGTGCAGGAGAAGGAACGGAGTGGTTTTTAGTCAGTAAAGAGTCTGACACTCCCTCCCGCCTCACTCAGGCGGGAGCAGTCATTCATCAAGGATGATTTCCACCCTTACAAAAAAAAATGTATATTCTGACCATGTTGCATTTCTTTCTACTTAGTGATCATGGTGTATACTTGTATAATTTAATTTTCTTTTGGTTTTTCATGGAAATCTAAGTACATTGTATTCAGTACCTCTACAACTTTTATACTGCACTTTTTGACTGCACGGTTGGTGTGGTGGCTGGGCAACCGGCTGCCGTGCAACGTGTCGCGGGTTCGATTCCCGCACGGAACAACACTTTGTGTGATCCACAAATTGTTGTTTCGGGTCTGGGTGTCATGTATATGTGAACTTGTATGTTTGTAAACGCACCCACCTAGTGTGGGGCAACGTTTAAAAAAAAAAAAAAAAAAAACAGTGAGAGGCAATAACAGTCATTTCGGGTATACATAAAAACAAAAGTTATTATTATTCGACGCTACTCCATAACATTATTTTATATGCGTTCACGAAACTAGCAGTCAACACATACATTGAATAAAATTACTGTCATATCGTTACTACAGCAGCAATTTTCTCGCCATCAGACGAATATAAATATTCGTACATTCTTCCTCTAATCATTTGGGTTATGATAATGATGTTGTCTTTACAAATATTACATTACCGCTATACACGTGTTACTGACTTATTATATTACAAGTTGATATTTTGTTTAACAATGAATTTTGTATATATAGAGGTATATAAGTATCTACCTCTAAGTCTACGTGATCGGTATTTTTAATTCTATAAAGGAAACTTTCATGTATTGAATGTTGAGGCGACTAGCAGTCGTCTTCAGATAAATGATAAGATGAATTGAGACATAACAGCACTCCTTTTATCCTCGAAGGGGTAGGCAGAGGTGCACATTGCGGCACTTAATGCCACTGTACAATCTAACACCCACTTTTCACATATAATAATCACAATTCCAGACTCCATGCTACCAGTAAGATTTTTTTAAACCCAGTTGTACTTTGCCCGACCCGGGAATCGAACCCGAGACCCCTTGCCCAGCAGTTGCACTTGCGATCATTTGGTCAATGGTAATTATAACATACCTGCATAATGTAAATTCTGTACATTAAAACTATTAAAAAGTGGCAGTAACTAGAAAACTGACTCCCGCGCAACGTGTCGCGAGTTCGATTCCCGCATGGAACAACTATTTGTGTGATCCACAGACTGTTATTCAGGGTCTGGGTGGGATGTATATGTGAACTTGTTTTAAAAGCACCCACGGCACAGGAGAAAATCATAGTGTAGAGCAACGCTTTTTTAAAAACAAGGACTTTATTGTAAGAGAATCTGGTATATTGATTTGTTTATCAATTTCATTTGTCTAATTTGTCTATTCAAAGCATTTACAAAATGGTAATAATCAGCGCATAATTTCACAATATTATAACAAATTTAATAATAGAAAATGGATTATAAACCAACACACTACATAAGTAACAAAAATACACGCTTCTTTACGTAATTCAAACAACGATCAAGTTTCCCAACAATCACTTTGGCGAAAGTATCAAGAAAACATAACGACACCTAAATTAGGGTTGTCAAACTTAACACCGCAAGACATAGCGCAATACGAGAACAAGAAAAACTCTTCGAAATCACTGAGGGAAACGAGAAAGAAGGAAAGAACGAAAAAAAAATAGGTTAGTTGAAAGTATAAATAAAGAAAGATTTATTTCGTGAGGCGAATAAAGTCGGTACAGACATGTGGTGTTGAATGTAAAGTAGGCGAGTACGTCGATTCTATTGTTCCCACTGTGTTGTTTTAAGTCCTTTATTTTTTGTTTAATCTAATTTTGTATGTTGATTTGGGCATCTAGTGTGCTCTGTGCCGAATTTGTGGGGACGTGTGCTCCACTGCGAAGGTGATTATGTGTGCACGATGACTAATGTAGAGCTGTGTGGGTAAGCTATAGTTCACTTTTTTTACAATCATAAAAAATATATATAGTTTTCGTCTGTTTCCCTGGGGGTAGGCAGCGACTATCGCCAATTGCTATGATTTTTAAATACCTCTTTCGCTTCATCAACAGTCATCAGTGTTTTCATGCATGCTCGTCGGTTAAGGGTACTTTTAATTTGGCCCATCTATAATATATCGCCAATCTGGTCGTTGTATGCCTTAGTCTAAGGCGTCCTCTACCATCGGTTAAATTCATATTCACTTTGTATACTTCTTTCATAACTCTGCTGCTGTTGTTTCGTACATTCTACAATAATAAAATTAAATGTTTTTAAGTATTTAAAGGGACAACGTCTAGATTTGAAATGTTTATTAGACATTCTTCAGATTGACAGAAAATGACAATATTCATTTATAGGCCATGATGACAAGTCTGTTGATAAAAGTCTAGGTTTCTATCCTAGATTTAGACTAACATCCTTTGTCTACATCGTACCTTTGTGTATTTATTTTCTTTAAATAGAATTTGTTTAAATAAACAACCATGAAAAACTGTGTATGAGTAATGCTTTATTAGAATAACTAGGGGTAAAAAGTAGCCTGCGTTTCTCCATGCAATAATCTACTTCTGGTCCAAATTTCATCTCGGTCCCTTCAGCCGTCTTGATGTCACTGAGTTTGTTATTCACACACACAAACTCACAACTGTTTATATTTACAATATCGTTTAAAGCTAATTTCAACCATCAGTCCTACATTTACAGCGTAAAGTCCACTGCGGACAACCTAAAATTCGACAAACTTATATTTGCGTTTGGTACATTAATTGTGTCTAGGTATCGAGCAGCACAATTAACTTTGTTTTTTCTTGTATATACTTTTTCAGGATAAAACGTATCCAGTACTATGCCTATGATATTAAAGTATAATCATACCAAATTTCATCGTAATCAGAACAGTAGTTTTTGCGTGATGCGTGAACATACAGAGAGACAGAGCGACAGACAAAAACCTTGTTAATCACATTTTTGGTTTCGGTGTCTATCTAGTAAGATCTATACCTACCTACTATTTATTTTTTTAATATTTTTATTGTACAGAATTTACATTTCTACAGAATTATTATATGTACACGTATGTTATAATTACTGCCTCATTGGTGGACTGGTCGCAAGTGCGACTGCCGGGCAAGGGGTCTCTGGTTCGATTTCCGGGTCGGGCAAAGTATTACTGCGTTTTTAAAAAGATCTCAGTAGTAGCGCAGAGTCTGGATTTGTGTCCAGTATATGGCAATAGGCACACGCCCTATTACATGGGACTCATAACATGAATAGTGAAAAGTAGATGTTACATTGTAATGTGCAGCTCTGATCATCATAAACAACTTTATTGACATTATACTAGTAATGTTCCAAAAGACCCTTTATTTTTTGTATAGAATTGTATAAAATCGCTTATAACAATAGTCTAAAGTAGATATTGTGTTTGAAATCCTATTAATACTAATTATATAATAACATTAGAATATATTATACGGTGGTAGTAAAACTGAATTGAATGTGTTCAGTTATTACCCACAACTGGGGCGATGCAGTGTACTAAATAATGATGACGCTATTCTATATATTATGCCTGATTTATATGAGCTGTGTTATTTACACTAAATATACTATGCGGACTATTTATTCACATTTTGGGAATAGTGTAAGACTGACATGGAAACGTATTTTATAATCCAGTATAGTTTAAATGGTGTAGTGTGGGAAATTTAAAAATGTACAGTGGCTGTTTCAATTTCGAAATTGTTAATTATAGTGTGGTTGCTCGGGTTTTGTTTCATGTAATCAAAATACATTTAAATGAAGCTTTACCGATTCATGATGGATGTTCCGCCCACACGCTTCGCTTCAAGCTTCCTTGTGCGTACTGCTAAAGAGTGGAGTTCTTTGCGAGAGTCTGTATTTCCTGAAGGGTATAACCTGGGAGTCTTCAAGGCTAGGCTCGAGTGAATAGGTTGCTTATGGGTCGACGTGCTCCATCGTAGACCGCATCATCGCTTACCACCAGACAAGATAGTGGTCAAACGTCGCCCCATCAAATATAAAAAAAATATATATATGTTCTACTTTATCTACGTGTAACAGCGATCGCTAATAAACCTGAAGATTTTAAACTGTAATCTGCAAATGTGGAGGTTCTTATATGAAAGAAGACATGATTGACTACATCAACTGTATGATTAACGTGGAATACAGGAAACATTACGACAATATGGTAATTTTACGAAACGACAAACCACAGTAACCAAAAATCACATCCAAATTTAATTCATGTAAAAAATGAATACACCACAAAACAAGCATGGTACACAAAAATGTAACATCCATTAGCTGAAGCAACTGAAAATAGAACAAATGAATGATGGAAATAAATAAAGCTGTAGGTAATTAAAGACGAAATTAATACACAACACGATATTAACAAGCTTCGTTCTAAATTACTTTTGTTTTTCACAAAAAAACTTTTACGTAACGAATTCTGAGAGTTTTTTCTCATTTGTTCAAAGTGTACTTGTTTCGTTTTACGGCGTGTTTCGAGTTTCAGCGGCGTGTTTAGGAAATAGAAGGAGGCTGGAGCACCCCTTCAACTAGTATTGAACGACCTGCTTAATTTATTCGAGTTGTTTTACTAGTTCTCTGTCTAGCTCATCTCCATATATTGTGATGAAGGTACTACATATATATGTTGTAGTGGTGGTGGAAGTTTGGACGACATAGTACTTTTTATGTTACTCTTCGAAAAGGTAGATATAGGTAAAGAAATATACCTTCGCATTATCATTAACAGCCTATAAGTGGCCACTGCTGACTAAAGTCCTCTTCTCACACGGATGTTTGAGCATTAATCACCACGCTTGCTCAACGGGGGTTGGCTAAAATTTTAAAGATCTTTGTACTTAAACTCCATCATACATTTTTCTTACCACTTCTCGCTAACAAGGCAATCACTGAATCTGCAATCAAACGCAAAAGGCATCATACTTAGCGCATTCACATACAATAAACAGACCAGATCTCATTATTCACAAACAAAACAATTTGAGTGTAATCACAACTGACATTGTTTTACATTCGACGGCTCGTTACGCGGACCAGCACGATATCTGCTGACCCCGCCTGACACACACTTCATGCTAATATATTATGCTAAACTGATGGGGGGATGGTGAGGAACGAAGTATTTGTTGGCAGAAAAATAATTTAAGTCATGTTTTTTTCCTTTTGTTCTGTGTCATCATCATCACAGAAGCAATAAAGTTCGAAAAAATAAGGATTTGTAATATTTTTCATTTTTAGAGATTTCGGCGTCTTTTTTTTAAAGGGGGGAAATCATCGAATGACTCCTCCCGCCTGGGGGCCGGAGGGAGTGTCAGACTCTTACTGACTACCACTCCGTTGCTTCTCCTGCACGTCGAGCCGGAGCCCCGGTAACCCGGTTAGGGGAGATTTCGGCTTCTAGTTCTTGGTTTAGCTCACAGCATAACATTATATACTGAACTAAGATTACAAAAGCAGAGTGCATTGTGTGAGTTACTATTTTGTTTCCTCCTTACACAATATAATACACACCTTTCATAGCAGTAGATAAATAAAAACATAAATAGAACTGCAGTTTTAAACCGATGTCAAAATATATATACCTACTACCAATCTAATACTTCAACGAGCAGTGATATACACTAAAATCACTGCAATAAAACCGTTTCAGATTCGTACCAACCGATGGCGCAGCAATCAGTCGAGGTAATATGCATCTAACATAATTGTTGGGCCATTGCAGGCTTTGTCAAAATATATGAGTTTACCAGCTAACTGCTAGTTTATACTCGTTTTATCAGCCTAGTGCAGCTGCCCAGTGATTGTATTGTTTCACAAACCCAATCGATTAACAGGTAAACATTAATTATGCTAATTGCCTATTAGTATTAGTTTATATATTGCATATATAGGACCTGTGATTATGTTATATATTATGGTTCTGATTTACTAAATCGATGGATTTAATTATAGTTTGTGCAAACCGATTAATAAATAATCTAATGTTCGAATTGTTTATCGCCACGCAATGTTACAAAATGTGAATTTATTTCTCTCTAGTTATACTAACTTATAGTAATTTGTACAGTGAGTTGGTACTCTGTTACGGAATGAAAATAAATGATATAATGATTGTATGATTATGTAAATATTGTATGAATATGTATGTGATTATGTAAATGTTCCAGAAAATTAGAGGTATTGTGATAAATAAAGTCTAATACCTAGCATTCCAAGTTTCTTGAAATCACAGGCATCATTAATTTAGTAGAACTGTACGACTAGCATATTACAGAAAATACCTGAAATTTCCAAAAACCGTTAGGTACTAAGAAGTCTATCCGAAATTCGCATCCTGTGTAGGCTTAATGTTCCACAAAATATTTGCTTCAGTGGAAACATTAATTTAGCAAAATGTCGTATTTAGATCGAAATATGCGGGAGTCGTGACAGTTTAATTATAAACTCATCATCCCAGAGAGACAGACTGCCATTCTACCTCTATTTAATACACTCTTCTAAATATTCTTCTTCAATATCTCTTTCTATTCGATGAGTTTTATTAGTATTGCTTTATATTTATAGGAAGACATTTCTTTTAATGTCGTATCCTGTTATTTCCTGAAGGGGTGGCTCAACGCGTGTACCCACTTACAATATATGATTCTGATATTGGCTCTGTGTGAGTATCAGGATAAAAGTAGCCTATGTTCCTGACTATAATCTAAGTATATAGTATATTAATGGAGGGTCAAATTAAAAGTACTCTTAACCGAGGAGCATTCATGAATAGACTGGTGATTGCTGATGAAGCGAAAGATGTGTAAGTAAAAGATCAATTGGCGTTTCATAGTCGCTGCCTACCCCCATGGGACAGGCGTGAGATGTAATTTAGGTATATCTGTTCCATTTTTTAGACAGATTCGTCTAAACAAATTAACGTGGTTTCGAGTAACAACCATCCTCCCAAATTTCACATGACTTAGTAATGTTAGTATGAATTAGTCTCATAGTGACAGGAAGTAAGTTCATTTACAATCACCGGAAACATTTCAAGAAATTGTCACTAATGGGAATTTCGACAGCAATGATCCAAAGTATGGTTCAGTAAGAACATACCACTTATGGCTAATTTTCAAAAGTACCATGATATATGAATTTCAGCCTAGTGTAAGAATTCACTTCGTATTAAGTTTGGTTCATACCTAAAAATTGGCAGAATGCCAACTTTATAAGTACACTGAGAAAAAGTCGAACGAAAAACCAATATATTCTAGTTTTATGGAATTATACATTTGCCACAATCTGTTACGTTATATAAAAAATATAAATTATATAAAAATAATATAAATATAGTCTCATATAATAGACATAATAAGAATAATAAACATATTATATCACCTAATTTGTCTCATTATCGCATTTGCGTAGAAATCGCAACCTAATATGACTGTGTGGTCCTAGAACAACTTCATTTTTGAGCTTAAATTAACGAAGTATAGGGTAGGTTTTTTAAGTGTGGGACAGCCACGCTTCGGTACGAATGGACCGACTTGGCCGGAGTGACCCCACGACCTTACAGAAAACCGACGTGAAACAACGCTTGCGTTGTGTTTTGTCGTGTGAGTAAGGTTGGAGGTCAATCCCCAACAATCTTTAAGTTCCCTTAATAATAAAATACGTCTTGTAACAACTTGAAATAACTTTTTAAATATTTTTATTGCCCAGTAAAAGTAACTTTATCTGAAAATTCGAGATATGACCGTAATAGCAGTAAATTGTGGTGAAATTGACGTCATTATTGTTAGCAATTTAGGTATTATCATATCAGTTCAAGTTAATAGCAAGAGCAAAGTGTCTGACTTACAAAACTGAAAGAAGTGTGGAATAAATACATTCATACATAACATCACGCCTTTTATCCCCGAAGGGGTAGGCAGAGGTGCACATTCTACCACAGTACAATGTAACACCAATAAAAGTATTTAAATAATATATTAGAATTTATTTAATATGTATTGACAAATATCCAAACTTCTAATGTGTCTTATTATGTTATTCACTTAATAAATTGCTCAAAATAATCATCAGGTTTGGTCCTTCCACTACAAAGGACCATTTTCTAATTGGCCCTTCTTCACATTAAGGTTGAAAATTCAACTTCGCCTACAAAAATCTATTACAACATCAAGTGCTACCGGATCATTACTTATCATTCAAAAAGCTACCCTAAAGACTGGCTCACGAAATACCAGTGAATTTCCTTCTACCCGAAAATTTACGAGGCAACAAGACATCGCGGTAATAACGGCAAATTGCCGTCAAATTGTCGTCGCTCACGGCCAATTTACTGGCCGCAGTGTAGATGGGTATGGCACACTATGGCTCTTTGTCCTAACTGACGGAATATTGCAGGCTAATCTACGACTACGAGCAGGTGACATGCGTGGCCTGGAAGACGGGGCGAAGATTATTGTGCTAAAGGCCGAATTGGGGTTGCAGTGTTTGAGTGCTGTACCTATTATTGGAATAGAATGCGAATAAAATGTATCTAGAGACAGTTGAATGAACATGATATCATGCCTTTGACAACAAAAAGGTGAAGCAAGGATACAGATATTACATACTCGCTGGCAAATACGTATTGAAACCTTTGTATAAATGAACACTACTAAAAATCTCTTACAATATCCCGTTTTATGTATGTGAGCACTCGATCATCGATTCAAATCATATTTACAAAATATTATTAATAAAGTAGCTAAAACTGCACATATTTTATTCAGTAGTGATCTTCATTTCAAGTTGAAGATAGAAAGTGTGAATTGTATCGTAAAGGATCAGTCTTGGGAACTAGCGAGCGACTGATACGATCGCTCCAAACGAGATGCATTCAATGTGAAGATAGAGAAACTAGATATACACTGAGAATGTGATGAGATGATAAGTAAAAAGAATATAAATATATGCACTTAACTTTATTTCAGTGTGCTAAAATGATACATAATGACTCATTATGTACCATTTTAGCTCTAACTTTAAAAAATGTTGTACAAAAGGTCATAAAAATAAAAAGAAAATATTCTTGATATTCATATTTTGTACATTCATTTATCTATGTAGTCGTATATAACAGACAAAAGGATGAACAAAAACCAACATCAAATCAAGAAATTTTCAACACAATAGTCAGTACAAGTATTTTTAACGATAGTATTAGTCCAGTAATCTAGAGGCTGTTGAAATTACTTTAGTCTACACACGAGACAAATACAATAATCAATTTATGTACCCACAACGACATAAGTGTTCAAATGAAAACAATCGAAACAATCCCTTCAGAAACAATAACAGAGAAATTCGAAAATGAAAAAACCACAATAATACTTGACCCAACCTAAACCCGGACCTCCATTACACTTATTTATATAACCAACTAAACCAAGACCGTACTGAAATAAAACCTATATCATATAATATGTTCAAGGAATCTAAGACACAAAATCGTTATCAAATCCCGATTCAGCCGCTTACCTGAAAGGAAGGTTGCCATTTATTTCCTGTTTCCCCCAGACGTGTTTAGCAGTTTTTTCAGGCGAGCTTTTCGTCTAGAAAATACTGAAAAATGTATTTTGTTATTTTTTTAGTATCCGTACGTAGGAAGGCGTTGGAGCTTGGATTAGCAAATAGACGTAGCCAGAGCTCTATAATACTGCTGGAGAGTAATGTGCTTTGGAATAGTGCTCGTATATTATTTTGAAGCTGACAATAATATTTTATGAATAGAGAGTATAATAAGTAATGAATGTCTTTCTCGTTAATGTGCATTAGTAAAAACCTCGGTTTTAGGTTTTAGTAATTTGCAAATCTAGCTGCATAAATATAGTTGACGTCCTACGTTCAATTTTCCTAACCTTTCTAATTCCTACGGCATGCGGCATTAAGTTCGTCTATACAATCTATCTTTGCACGATGTTACATAAATCAATAGTAAATAGTCGATTTACGACATCATCACTATCACAGATGATAAGTCGCTATTTGGGACACCATTGCCTAAATTTATAACAAGATGAGTAGAGGTTAGAACAAAATTAAATTACTTAGATTCTTTCCTCATTTCGTAACAAAAGATGAATAAAGATTTACTCGCACTGAATTTTCTATTTCTTTAATAAATTGTTATTTATGTACAAGTCTACACTAACAAAAACAGTGACTGATTATATCATTACCTCCACCATCGACTCACATTTCACGATACTTACAAATTGCCCAAAGAATATATAAAGTGACACAAATAGATATGATATCGCAATTTAGCTCTCAATACATTTTATCGTAAGAAGTAAATTACATCACATTATTTGTAAAAAGATCCCATTTCATCGTAAGTATATTATGTAGATAGGGACATAATATTGTGGGAACATAAAACGCTTGTGTTTAGGTGTACTTTATATATTGTACTCATATATATATAGGTGTGTATATATAGAGGTATATACGTGTATTGTATCTGAACTGTTATTGAAACGTAGGGCTGCTACAGATTCGTAAAAAACGTTTGCGATTTTTCGTGGAAAACTGACTGAGTCTGTTGTAATGAGTTTGTTGATATGTGTATTTTGTATGGACTAAGTTAGTATATTTTTTATTAAAGTGATAAACATACAATATTATGTTTTGTATGTCAGTTTTTCAAGGTTATATATGAAATCTTTTTCTTCATTGGATTGGTTTTATCTCCCAACCAAGTTTTAAGGATTATTAATTGTACTTTTATTTAAAGGTAGTAGTTTGTAGTTTAAAGTAGAGAAAACTATGTAAAAGAAACATTAAACATTACTTATGATAACAATTCCAGTTAAAAAATTTGTTTGACTACATCGACAGTGTTCCAACAAAACACATTGTTATTGCAAGTTTGTAACGCATTTTCTCATTAAACTTCTATTTAATCATGGCATTCAAAGTTTAAATATTGATGTTATCATACAAGGAAGTTTTGTCCGTTTGTTTGTAAAAGTCACTAAATTACTTGTATTGATTTTTCTGTTTGTCGTTGTGTAGGTGGACGTTTGTAAATAAGAAATTTGATGTATTCGTCAAACGTCTAACTTTCTATATTGTATCATTATCTACATTATAACTTGCGCTCATATTTTCAAAATTTTAAGGTATTTAAATTAGACCTTATAGAAATTAATATTATAATGTGGATCTATCAATCGTTATTTATGAAATTGTATGGGTAAATTCCTATTAAAGGAATAAGCTTGATACAACAGTTAAAACCTCAAAGATGATCGTTGAGATGGAAAATAATTCAATTCGCATAGAGCTCATAAAAACAAAAAATATTTACACAGCTAGAGATATCTACAGTCAAACTGTGATACGGAGAAAACCAATGACATATATAACACTTTTAAAGTGTGGGAGAGCCATGCTTCGGCACGAATGAGCGGGCTCGACCGGAGTGATACCACAGTCTCACAGAAAACCGACGTGAAGCAATGCTTGCGTTGTGTTTCGTCGTGTGAGTGAGGTTACTGGAAGCCCAATTACCTTCCCCTTCCCCAATCTCCCCAATCCCTGAATCCCCAACGATCCTTAAACTCCCAATCCCCAAAAGGCCGGTAACGCACTTGTAACGCTTCTGGTGTTCCATGGACATGGGCGACGCCGATTGCTTACCATCAGGTGATCCGTCTGCTCGTTTATACTAGTTATTACCTCTATTATAAATACTCTGTATTTATACTAGTTACGTTCGTATATTATGAAGTTGAAAAAACTCAGCGCCGCAGCCCTGTCGCGCCTCGTAATCCGGTGGAGGCGGTCGATTCCTGAGATTGTGTATTCAATTTCCTTTCTGCACTGAAGCGCAGACATATATTTGTGTTCAGACATTCATGTACGAAACTTAAGAGGTTGTACTTCTTAAGTTACCCTAACCATAACGTTGTGGTTCAAATTTTATGGTGTATAGATATTTTGTAGCAGACTTAAATAATATGAAAAACATAATGGTACAGTCTAGAGTGTATTGTGTATAGGATCGCTTCCTACTAGAAAAACTTCCACCATGAATTGGGATGATGACAGGATATGAAAATTAAAAATCGAATTAGTCCGTAAGTTAGGTAATTAAAAAATATTAGACACGTATTTTTTTATTTTGTCGTATAATAAAACAAATACTTAGATAAAACGAATCAAAGTTTACGAGTGGGGACTAAAACGTCATTTCTACGTATAAAATGTACATAGAAGTGACGTCACGCGATATTTCAAATCAATATATCGTCGAAAGTATTCGTTTCTGTAAGAAAATAAAAAATACGTGTGTAATATTTTAAAATAATCTACTAGACGGACATCAAAATAAAAATTAGGCATCTACCCTATTAGTTGAAGTGTTCTTAATAGCATACTTTCATACTATGATGCTATGTACATATGATAATACTGTGGTGTAAGTAATAATGATATATAACGATTATATTTTGTTAAAAGTTATGACGGGGTTGGCATATGAAAAATAAAAACGCCTTAAAAAAACAGATAAAGAATAATAATACTGTAGTGTCCAAAGATAATACGTATTAGATAGTGACATCATGAATGATGAATTAAAATAACTTTATTATCATCCAAGAAAATATTCAACTGTTATCTATGTACTGTAAGTGTAGTATCCTTGCTCCCTCGTACAGCAATGTACCCAGAGATTTGTAGAGAAAACGTTCCCTGAGTATAAATTCGCACCGTATCGGCGAAACAAGTGGTTTAATTACACAACCTCGGCCCGCGGCGTTACTCGTCTCTTTTACAACTTGTCAAACAATTCTCACTGAACTTGTGTCTTTGATTTAACGTTTAAACAGAAATATGACTTCATTAACTCTCTTGTGGCATATTTAATGAATATATGATTTCACGTAAATGAATACTCAATTTTAATAAGTATTTGCATTGTAAGTTGTACGTACTTAATTATTGTTTGAACATTAGCTTGTTAATTATTTCTTGAACTTTGATTTCAAAATGTTTGCATTTTATTTGCCATCTAGAAAACTAATACATAACATCACGCCTTTTATCCCCGAAGGGGTAGGCAGAGGTGCACATTCTACCACAGTACAATGTAACACCCACTTTTCACTAGTTGTTATGAGTCCCATGTAATAGGGGATGAGCCTATTGCCATATACCGGGCACATTTCCAGACTCCGTGCTACTACTGAGAATTTAAAAAAACCCAGTAATACTTTGCTCGACCCGGGAATCGAACCCGAGACCCCTTGCCCGGCAGTCGCACTTGCGACTACTCGGCCAACGAGGCAGTCTAACTAGAAAACTAACTTGGTTAAATTGTAATAGTACCTAAGGTTATTAACTGAATCGTTGGTGGAGTGGTCGCAAGTGTAACGGCCGGGCAAGAGGTTCGATTACTGGTTCAAACAAAGTACCACTGGGTTTTTTTTTAATCTCAGTAGTTGTACGGAGTCTGAAACTGTGCCCGGTATACGGTATATTATATTGTTCTTGTATTATCAAAGTCAAAGTACTAACTTATTTATTTCAATAACTATCCGAGATACTTTTGAAAGTCAAATATAAATAAATGTGTATTTGTGTTTTAGCAAAGCTTCGTGACAATATGTACCTAGATACTTAAAAAAATACGAATGAAACATCAAATCATACTTTTTTTTCTTTTATTTTTTTTTAATCATACTTACCTACTAATTAATAATAAAAAAACTATGAACTCGCGTAATTTGATTGGCATTAATTATTCATTTAAAGTTATATAACCTATCGATTTGTATAGAAAATAATATCAGACGAAAGTACCCAATATAAATTGCTAAGTCTTATAAAGTTTTGCCTTTAAACTAGAATTTGACATCAGACTTGTCAATTGTGAAAAGAAAGGACAATGAGCAAAAATGTATGGAACGTGGTACCCGCTCCAATAGTCCTCATTAATATATCATTGAATAGACATTTTGATGCAGAAAAACGTCTACCATGGCGCCTGTCCCTATTCACGTTTGGAAAGCAGTAATCTCACTATCTATACTTATTATTATAAAGCTTTAACCTCAGGAACTGCTAGTCCGATTTAAAAAATTCTTTCAGTGTTAGATAGCCCATTTATTGAGGAAGGCTATAAGCTATATATCATCGCTACGCTACGACTAAAAGGAGCCGAGCAGCAGGGGTGAAACCACGGGGAACAGCTTGTGTTTTATAAATGATGAAGAATTTATTACAAACTACTTATATAAGTAAAATAAAGCTAGAATAACATGATATAACACATTTAGGATTCTATTATTAAAAGAAGTAAGAAAACAAGCATTCTTTAAATACAAAACATATATTTTATCAATAAGTGAGTAGATTTGAAACATTACATATCGGTATCAACTATAACAGCATTGAGGAAAGAAAAAAGTAAATCCCGTATGCCTCGCATAGCCTAAGTACCATACGATGGACACTATATGTGCACAAGTGCCATACAAGACACTGTATGTATATATCGCCGGGGCCACGAGACTGTCTAAACAGGTTACTGTGGCCCTGGAAAGCAAAGGGAAACTGAAGGAACAGGGTTTTTATTAGTTAGTAAGACTGTCGTTTATCTTCAAACGCAATCAGATTTGAGAGTGGCGGCTATAGTAAAAATTGTTCCTCTTGGTAAGACCTTTTAAACGACACTACAATCATATCTATTGGAGCCGGGTACCATTTTGCTCATTCTTCTTTCAAGTGTTCATTTAATTTACATTTATTTACGTTTATTTAGGGCTCGTACACAAATTTGCGATGCGATGCGATGCGAATTCGCAACGTGGCGTCACACATGAACACCTGGAACGCTAGAGGCGTTACAAGTGCGTTACCGTCCTTTTGGGAATTACGAGTTTGAGGATTGTTGGGGATTCAGAGATTGGAGAGATGAGGGAATAGGCAATAGGGGTTCCGGTAACCTCACTCACACGACGATACACAACGCAAGCGTTGCTTCACGTCAGTTTTCTGTGAGGTTGTGGTATCACTCCGGTCGGCGGCCCATATATGGATCTCCCATACACTTAAACAATTGATGACTAAGAATGATTGACAAAAAACATGCTATATTTACACACTACCATTAGAAAAATCAAGTAGGTATACCACTCAACGCAGAAATAAAATGACAAGCGCATTAGTTGTAGGTCTGAATGTCAGTGCGTCCCACGTGACCTTAGCTTAGCCTAGACCTAGACGCACTAGCAAATTGTCTTATAAATAAAATAATAAATAAGATTATCCATTTTCTTTGAAGGAGGCGATGCAAAAAAGTCTAGATACACACTGGAAAATTTTACGTAAGTCAAGTTTGATTAATGTTAGGATTAATGGAATGATCTAGAATTTTGATCGCTTTATTTAATACGATAAGTTGACATATTTATAGATGAAAGGTAACAACTGTTTTCAAAGAAAAATTAAAACGCTGTTTGCGCTTGACATTATGTCAACAAACGAATTATTTTACGTTTTAAGTTTCAACAGACAATATCAGGCGATAGTTTATTTTTATTAAATTATCATATAGAGGTAGAGAGCAATTCATTAACCTACCACACAAACCAGATTATTTATTTCTAACTAATTTGAGTTAAAGGATTTAGGGTACGGCACGATTTTAGGAAAACTGGAAATCTAAACATATTTTTAATGAATATGAATTTTTTTTAAACTTTGCCTCATTTTAGGGTTTTCTCCTGTGTCGTGGGTGCGTTTACAAACATACAAGTTCGAGACATACAAGACATCCAGATCCGAAACAACAATCTTTGGATCACACAAAGTGTTGTTCCGTACAAGCATTTGCTTTTAATTTTACTTAACATAGGAACTTGAAATCCATGCAAGGAAAGGTAACCATAATACTTTGCTACTTTTTTCATATTTTAATGAAATAAAATAGTTCTAAGTAGAGTTTTGAAATTTGCATTTATTTTCTACGACTAATGTAAGAATAAGCAAGAATTTTAGTACCTACACATTTTAGTGACAAAGGAACTTCGTAATAAGATAGTTCCATTATTTTGAATGTCAATGACATCACGCTTTTTACGTTTTTTATTTCTCAAAAGGGTATTGATAACGAAATGAACAATAAATTCAAATTATTCACCTTATGTATTATACAACAAATACAACATGAACTCTTTTATTTTAAATTCTCTTATATAAAAACTGCCAAAACCGTATCAGCAGGCCGCTTCCCGCGATGATTCCATGTTAGTTCCACATTACGTACATATGATATTCCCCATCTAGCCGGGTTGTACGTCATATAAATATGACAAGTTGCGCCGCGATGTCACAAAGCCACAAAATGGAATTGGAATGTCGTTGCGAGCGACAAGCGACCGTGCTTGTGTTGTGGCGGACAGAATAAAGTGCGCACTGTGTTGAAACTGGCATGCAATTCAGTTTAAACTCACTATTTTTCTAGTATTCCTTTTTAGTTATGTGCCGAGATGAGTAAGCGGATGGAAATATTCGAGTATTACGTTTTTGAAGCTTAAAAAGAAATACTGCTACTGTTTGCAGTCGTCTTTTGTCTGTGTCTAATAAAATGCGAGCAACGTGCTCTCTAATTCTCTAATAATAAAGTCTCTCTTTGTAAAATATATCAGTTGAACACAAATTTAACAGAATAACAAAAAAATCACTTTCAAAATTGGAGGCTATTCAATAACAGTGTAATATCCTGCTTTACAGCTGCAATGCGGTCCCATAACATCATATTCATATGCCATTCCCCAACAAATAAGTAATTCAATTTCCAATACACACACGTTCAACTCGACACCTAACATCGAAATTACAATTTCGCTCCAATCTAAAAACAAAATCCAATCTATAAAACAAATGAACGGGCATAAAACTTAATTTTATAGGTGCACCTACACTGCCGCTTGGCCTACAGTGTATTTGGAAAAATTCGGTGGCATTTTAGGTTTGTCGATACGGCATCGACGCTCGCTGCTCGCGCCCGCACGGTCGACGGACATCAACAAACCTAACTATGCGTTTTACAATAAAATAAAATTGAACAGAAAGCTTTGTCGATTTGTACGGATTCCCGAACCGGCATTTTAATTCGTTGCTCAAATATCACAATGGGGCCATAGAGGAGACGAGTCAGTAGGGCAACTTGTGCTTTTCTATCCTTTTCTGTTTTACTGTTACATTGTGCTAGTCAAGTTGTTACGGTTTAAAATGGTTTACGTATTAACAAAAGCCAGTATTAGGTAACCTATATCTATACATATAGAGGTAATAAAATTGTAGAAAAGTGCTGTCTGTACATTGAACATAAAAATTAAAAAAATAGCAGGGGCTATTGTTATGTCGATGTCGAACCCAAAAATTTAACTAACTTTTTTTTTGTCTGTTTGTCTGTTTGTCTGTTCACGCTAATCTCAGAAACGGCTGATCCGAGTTGGATGCGGTTTTCACGAATATATTGTGGTATGCTTCAGTTATGCTTTAGTGTTTGTTTCATGTCAATCGGTTCATAAATAAAAAAGTTATGTGAAATTAAAGAATCACGTCGAACACTATTCTATGCTTATACATACATCTATCTATATCTATATATATATATATATATATATATATATATATATATATATTTAACAGGGTGCGGAAAAGGTGATAGTGATTTTATTCCTCAGATTCCTCTCATTCCAAAAAATTTTCCGTTTAATTTTAAACGCATTCAGTTTCCAGTGAACCTATGTTTCGCCATGACAATTAATAATAATAAGCCCGCAGGGCACCTTGAGGCGAGGTGACGGGCATTAGCAATCCCGCGGGCTACCATCATCCCGAGTGCTCCAAGGAGAAGTCACCGTTCCTTCTTCTCCGGCTTGCCTTAATTGGCTGGCTGGAGTGAACGATGACAAGGAACAGGTCTCCCACCTCTGGCTTGCCTTCATTGGCCGTCCAGAGTGGAGTCGCGAGAGCAGTGATCCTGCTCGGAGGGTAAGAAACTATCCGTAAGTCGCGAGTGGGCCAGGGATGCAGGAGGCTTCGGCTGGAGCAGATGATCTGAGTAGAAAGCGGTGGTAGTTTCTTAACCCTTCAGCCACTCACATTCTCGTTGCCCCTATGTTGCTATATCTAGCAACCATTCCCGGGGCCCGGTCGGTGAGTTGGCGAGTCTCCGCCTGCCATTTTTACGTGTAAAAATTATATTGTTTCGGCAGGTGCCATAGTCATCCATAGTTCCCAATTTACCAATCCACAGTAACCCATCCATAGCCCTACCTTTTTTTTTCCATTATTCACAATAGTCCTACACTAACCGGGGACTGTCCTTGGGTGCATTTCCATAGTGCATACAGGGATAGTCGCCGGTTTGTGTCTCCATTACATTTAGATTAAAGTTGTCTAAAGGGCCTCTGCGCAGTTGGCTTCGGCCCCTCGTACGCCTCCCAAATGACCGGGACCCTGTGGTCCCGTGAATGGTAAAGACATACATAATAATAATAATAATAATAAATAAGCTTTATTGTACACCAAGTAAGTAATTACACATATTCGGATATTATAAAGAATAAGGAGGGTACAAGGGCAGCCTTATCGCTAAAAGCGATATCTACCAGGCAACCTTTGGGTGTATGGAACGATGGTTAATTTAATAGGGTAGTCCAGGCATACATAAATATTAACCACTAACAAAATAAATAAACAAACATATATATATATACTAAATTATATACACATACATGCATACCAAATATATATATAAATAAATACATATACATAACCATATATATACAATCTAAATAAGTATCTAA
Organism: Spodoptera picta; assembly: GCA_038387885.1. Lineage (NCBI taxonomy): Eukaryota > Metazoa > Arthropoda > Insecta > Lepidoptera > Noctuidae > Spodoptera > Spodoptera picta. The sequence goes on along the minus strand of JAZHFQ010000235.1, from coordinate 1,634,870 downwards.
AGGAGCTAATACGATTCATGACGTAGACAAATAATAATCTTTAACTTTAGCTTTAAAGGAAGCAAGTGACTGTGCTTGTCTCACCGACACTGGGAGTGCATTCCACAGGCGAACAGCTTGGATCGTAAAAGATTTATCATATGCCTTAGTAGAATGCTGAGTCATCCCAAGCCTCAACCTCTCCGACGCTCTCAGGGATCTTGAATGTGTGTCATGGTGGCACTTGAAACGTTCTTTAAGATATTTAGGGGTTAGAGGATTATACAGTATACTGTAGAGTAAGGACAAGACATGCATATTCCGGCGAAGGCGGATTGGAAGCCACTTGAGTTTGTTGCGATATTCGGAAATATGGTCATTTTTGCGTAAACCAAATATGAACCTAATACCGAAGTTTTGGAGCCGCTCAAGCTTATTTAGCTGTACTTCAGTAATGTCTAGATAGCTGGCATCGGCATAGTCAAGGATGGGCAGAAGAAGTGATTGAGCGAGCGCAATTTTGGTAGCAGTAGGAAGAAAGTTCCGCAGTCTACGTAACGACTTCACCGAAGCAAACATCTTCCGACTGACCTCCCCCAGCTGGGGTCCCCAAGTAAAGTCCCGGTCTATAATAACACCCAAATCCTTCACTGAGTCGCTATACGTTAATGTAGTGCCATCGAATACAACCGGTGGGACCTGCGACCAAATTATTCTTGAGCTCAGTCGAGAGCTACCCACAACAATGAGCTGGGTCTTCGAAGGGTTAACCCGTAGCCCATGAACCTTACTCCATTCCGAAATTCGCGCTAAATCTGTGTTGATCATTTTAACTGCTTCGGAGAATTCGTGAGGAGGTGCCTGTGAATAAATTTGCAAATCGTCAGCATACAAGTGGTAGGATGATAGAAGGTCGTTGGAGATAGAATTTATGAAAATTGCGAAGAGTAAAGGAGAGAGAACGCCCCCTGCGGTACGCCAGCAGTCGTAGTAGACCAAGAAGAAAAGGAGTCTTCAATATGGATTCGCTGCCGGCGGCCACACAGGTAACTACGAAACCAATCAGTCACAGCCGGAGACATGTTAAGAGAGTTCAGTACTCCCAGCAGTATATCGACGTCAACGGTGTTAAAGGCATTGCTGAAATCCAGCAACGCCAGAAGAGTAAGATTACCGTTCTCAATGCCAGATCTAATGTCATCCGTAATGTTGACTAATGCTGTAGTGGTACTATGTCCCGGACGAAACCCGGACTGGAAAGGATTGAGAAGATTGTATTTGTTGAGGAAAACACTAAGTTGCTTGTGGATGAGGCGTTCAAGGACTTTTGATAGGAATGGTAAGATAGAAATGGGGCGATAGTCGGAGAAACTCCCAGGTTTAGGTTTTTTGGGTAGAGGAGTAATTAGTAAATTAATAAAGCTCAAGGTCAGACTCTAAAAGTTGTGGGTGTAGATCTAAGTATCAGCTGTTTTTCGCACGGTCAATTGTATGTGGCTCTGTCCCGTGTTAGCAATCCCCCCCGATGGCCATACGTCTAATATTGTATATAGAGAAGCATTACAGTAAAGTAGGTTTTTTAGCTACCCAAAATGACTGTGATTATGATCCAAATCTAAAATAAAAATAAGTAAATATTTTAAAAAAATCGCTGCTCATAGTCACTATTCTACGCGAACGAAGTCGCGGGCACAGCTAGTATTGAAATAAAAGTATGATTGTTTCAGTAACACGGTACAGAACATTAATAATCAACAGTTAACAAAAATCCCCTCCAGCTGTACGACGTCGGCTTTGTCTGCTGTGTTTTATATTTTAACGTAAAACTGAACTATTTTGTCCATTGTTTTAAAACTATTTCGAAATAATTATTTATACTCTTCTGACTGAATATTATTCATCGTGAATTTTAAGCGATTTAATGTATAATTAAGTTTTCAATTTGTTATCTTTTTGTTTCTTTTTTGATGCACATACATAAAGAGGTCTGCGAACGAAGATTAAAATTGCTCTTTTGAAGATTATTCAGTGAAGCTTATTACTTTTTCGCAGATAATTTATTGGTCACAAAAGATAATCAGATTTCTTTTAAATACTAGCTTTTACCCGCGGCTTCGCTCGCGTCACAAAAGGATAAAAAGTAGCCTATGTGACATATACCAATACATACAGCGCCATCTATACCAATACTTTTGTTTTCCCTCGGAAATATCAAATTTTGCCGGGATAAAAAGTACCCTATTATTTAATCCGGACTTCTAACTTTACGTTTGCAAAAATTCAAAGCAATCGGTTTAGTAGTTACGGCGTGAAAGCGGAACAAACAAACAAACAAACTCACTTCCCAATTTATAATATTATAAGTAAGGATATTATCAGAAAAACGTTATTCTTTATTTTATAAGTAACTGTACTGAGTGTGAAGTACTCACAACCAAATGTGGAAAATATACAAGAGTTGTCGCATATCTATGACACGGAAAGACAAAGATGAAGCATGTCATCTGTCTGACTAGTCCACCGGAAAATGGTCTGACAGAGTACCGGCTGGCTTCACCTAGGGGTCACATTCCCATATATTAAAACAGTTACACTGGGATGTTGACATAATTGTCGCTTGTGTACATGAACGTTTATTTAAGCGGCAGCTCTCCCATCAATCTTCATCGAGGGGACGCACTCGATTGACAGGGAACGCGCGCAATGAATACAAATGAACTTACCCTTAAATTTGTGGTACATGCAATGAGATTTGGAGAAAAGAAAATCCTACAATATTACATACAATTGTGCATAAATTCAGTGGCTAGGCAACCCTCTGCTGTATAACTCTTCGCGGGTCCAGTAGCAATGGAGTTTAAAAATTAAACAGTCTGTCTAAACCAGGTCTATACAAACATTTAAGACAGCTGTGAAGTCTTTTTTTTTGTAAGGGGGAAATATCATCGAATGACTGCTCCCGCCTGGGTGAGGCGGGAGGGAGTGTCAGACTCTTACTGATTAAAACCACCCTGTTCCTTCTCCTGCACGTCGAGCCGGAGCCCCGGTAACCCGTTAGGTTCTCCGCGACTTCAATTCAGCATCGGCCCTGTTGGGCCCCATCTGAAGGCTCTTTAAACTGTCAAACACCAAGCGGTCACTGGTGACCGCAACCTATTGTTCTACAATTGTGTCTGTAATGACGGTACTCGACGAGCTAAGGCGCGCGCGGAATGCGACGCGCCCTACCTACTCTCGGGAGTTTTGACGTCTAGACCTGTATTTTTCTATACTATAGACCGAAGTGCTAAAACTAAATACTTAATATCTCAGTTGGTAAGTTGTTGAAGGCAATAACTTCAAGTAAAATACTGTCATCAGTTATTAAGAGCCCAACCCAGTCGAGTAAAGAACGAAGACCTTTTTCTTAATCTCTAACACAGCTTAAATCACTCGTTCCTCCCGATCTCATAGTTAATACGTGAGGGTCGAGGACTAGCATTACTTAATAATTTATTTAGTTACGACAACAACCCGAGACCTCCTCGAGGGACGATATATAAATATTTTTCGTCTCACCCTGACTCTCTTGTGTTAACATCTAAATTGAATATGAAATGAAATGTAAGGTGTAGATTGAGACTAAATTGTTTATGTTGGTACTTATTTCTTATATTTTCTAAATTGGTCTTCGAGTAAAGCGAGGGCTCCTTATTACAACTACTAATGAATGAAACCTAAGAAGCATGTAAAAGGAAATTTTTATTTCTTTTGTAAATTAGTAAAAATTTATAGGCGTTTCTATTTTTTTATATGATTTTTTTTCTTTACACAGAAAGGGCAGAGGTGTACATTATGCCACTGTACAATGTAACACCCCCTTTTCACTACTTATGTTATGAGTCCTTTGTGATAGGGGGTAAGCATATTGCCATATACCGGGCGCAATTCCAGACTCCGTGCTACTACTGTGAATCTTTTGAAAAACCCAGTAATATTTTGTCCGACACGGGAATCATCCCTTGCCGGCAGTCGCACTTGCGACCACGAGAATTGTAGAAAAAGTGTTTTGAAGGGTCAATATAGGACAAAAACAAAATAAAACGAAGGACAATCGCTTGTAACTTGAACCAATGTCTAGACACGACGATGCTCAGCTCACAGAAATCAGTCTTGGCTGGAAATTACAGAGAATTTTCATTAGAATGGGCTCTTAACTGATAACACCCCATTTATTCCGGGAAAGTACCGTCTAATACATTATTGAAGCGCTTACTTAGTCCGTTTTAGGTTAGTTTTTAGGTCAAACAAATGAATAAATTAATCATGAGCCTTAATGTTATATTAATCTTATTTGTAAAATTAATCTCGTATCCATAATTCTTTTCTGTGTTTGCAACACAGGGGTGAATATACGAGATAAATAAGCCTATTAATTACCTTCGCAAAATATCATGTTACTTTGTATAAAACCGTTTAACTTTCCATTCCGAAATGGAATAATAATAATTAAACGCGCAAGAATTTTTGAACATATTCATAAAACATTTTATTGGAGAATTCGAACATATCTTTGAAAATGTAAGTAAAGAATATGTTAACTTACAGATCTAGTAGATATCTAGGTAGTTTGGTGTTAAGTGGGGGATGCAGCATAGGAAAGTTATAGTTTGGAACGAATAATATAAACTAAATAAATAATATGAAAAAACCTTCCTAGTAAATAGAGTTTCAACTGAGTGGACAACTGTTTTTATAATAACTATCGAAAGACATACTGACCTGAGTTAACTAAATACGACGATTTACTCACATGAAATATACTGAAAAAAGCTCTACTAACATCGAATCACAGAGGGACTCTTCCTCAAGCAGGTTGCAGCCTACTGATGCCTCATGAAGAGAGTCCCTCTTTGACTCGAAACTTTTTTTTTTTGCTTTTATGGAATACATAACCCGGTAAACGAGCAGACGGATCACCTGATGGTAAGCAATCGGCGTCGCCCATGGACACCTAGAACACCAGAGGCGCTACAAGTGCATCACCGGCTTTTTGGGGATTAGGAGTTTGAGGATCGTTGGGGATTCAGGGATTGGGGAGATTGGGGAACGGGAAGGTAATTGGGCCTCCGGTAACCTCACTCACACGACGAAACACAACGCAAGCGTTGCTTCACGTCGGTTTTCTGTGAGGCCGTGGTATCACTCCGGTCGAGCCGGTCCATTCGTGCCGAAGCATGGCTCTCCCACACTTAGAGTACTAGAGGTATACTATACAACTAGTAGTTTTTCTCAAAATATTTTACATAAGTCAACTGTTATTTTAAGTTAAATGAGTAGATGACAACAATTATCCTTACTAATATTATAAATCGGAAAGTGAGTTTGTTTGTTTGTTTGTTCCACTTTCACGCCGTAACTACTAAACCGATTGCTTTGAATTTTTGCAGACGTAAAGTTAGAAGTCAAATTATTTTAGGAAACGAAATTATTGGTATAGAGGGCGCTGTGTGTATTTGTATATGTCACATAGGCTACTTTTTATCCTTATGTGACGCGAGCGAAGCCGCGGGTAAAAACTAGTTCATAAATAAATGAAGGATAATGGAACCGTATGTGTGTCGTTTTGTCATCAAACTATGTGTTTACAAACAGGACTATAAATAGCAACGTTCCCTTGGACTGAATAAATGGTATTGATTCATCAGGTTGTTTTGTTTTACCAACGAGTTTAATGTAACAGGAGTCGAGTAAATTACCGTACCTCGGACGCAATAATAATTAATATACGTAAATATTTTGTTATTGAAATTCCATTGAAAGCGAACTACTACCTTTGGTACTTTAAATAATATGTTTAATCAAAGTTCAAACAATAACAATTCAAAAACACTAAAGTATTAAAGATGAAGTACTGAAATTGTGATGCCTAGATCAACTACCAAGCATTGAGATTACGACAAGCCCTCTCATGTTGAGGGGATCCACAATCCAGTAGTTAGTGTTTATTTTATTGATGGTATCGATAACGATTTCAAACATTGCAGCCGAAACCTTAGTTTCCTAAAAACTTACGAAATAATCCGCCTTGAACCATTCTCCAATACAGCCAATGGATTACACACTCCCACATGTGTAGTTGCGAGTGAGACAAAATGCTCATTGAATTTCATAAGACCCCGGATTGCAGACCAGACCCACCACCTTTAGCTTGTTGCAACTTTGTTTTACGGCGGCCATTTTGTTCGGAATAATGGGACTAGTTGCTGAATACTTTATAATCTTGTCAAGTATTATAACTTGGAGTTCTTAGTATTATAATAACTTTGTTCCTTTTATTCCTGGAAGAGTAAGTAGGGACTTCTGTCAAAGGTTTCTGCATTTAGTTGCGTATGAAACAGGATACTTATGAGCCCCGAAAAATATTATTTAATATTTTCTACTGTACATACGTTATAGTGAAATGTACAACTGAGTTAAAAATATCATGTTAATCAGTTGTAATTTTAGTTTAAAAAAACAACACTGTAACTCAATGGACGCTAATAGTTCCTGTACCCTCAGGGACATGCTGTTTGTTTGCTAATTACTACTTAACTCTATAATAAAATTATAATATCATCATATATCACTACCTAACAAAACTAACATCAACAAGCAATATTGATTTCAGCTATAACACACTTTACTCTGTAAGTACTGGGTTTGTCATTGATTAATGATTTTTTATACCTCTAGAAATAACCGATAAACGAGTAACATTAATTTATTCCTCATGTATTAAATATTTTCGACATAACCAAATATAACAATCAGTCGTTATTTGCAACCATTATCAACTTATTTCATAGCTAACCAAGAACCAAAAACATAGACCTACCCAGAACCAAAGTTTGTATCAGCGAGTCCCAGTTGGGCGGCAGTAAGCAATGTACTACAATAATTTGTAAAGATTACAAACAACAGGTGTACCTAACGATATACCTTCGTGTTTATTTGTGTACCCTTTGGGCATAGAATATTAGCATGCGTGGAAAGTCCGCTTTAATAACAAACGGAATGAAAGTTATAATTGTATGTATGTACCTGCATTGAGATTATCTCTCTAGTCAATGTAGGTCGCGAATATGAGCTCGGATTATAATATAAGGTATTCAGCTATAGACTAAGCTGAAATTTAGTTTGTAGAATTATAGTAAATTGTAATTAATTATAAATGAGAGAACAGTGCAGAGAAAATCTTGACTTAATTGACTTGACTTAATATTCTGTCTCACCTAGATGGGGCAGAGCGTTCACTGATGTTCTCCATCGCGATCTGTCTTGAGCTTTACACTTCACCTCATTCCACGTCATACCGATGCTCGTCGCTTCTGCCAGTAAGGTGCGGCGACGCCAGGTTTGCCGACGACGGCCAAGCTTTCTTTTCCCTTGAGGATTCCAGTCCAAGGCTTGCTTGGGGCTATGGTCGGAACCCCTTCGGAGCATGTGGCTTATTCATTCCCACTTACGGCGCTTGATCTGGCGGTCGATTGGTCCACAGCATAATGTAACAGAAGGAAAGTACAACATAAGATACCACATTCAAAACTATACCACTCTTAGAGAAACAGCGATGAGTTTCTGGTCATAATTTAAAACTTAGACTAATGTCACACACCAGCTCTGTCGATTAAATGTCACTCCCTAATTGGGAGTCTAAAATCTAACAGGACAAAATAAGATGACAAAAAGTATAATTATGATATCCGCTTCAAGAAAACTGGCGTCTGTCTTGTATACCTTATACCTAAATACCAAGAATTCATAATAAGAATTCAGAATCCCAGATTTAACATTTATAAAAAGGTTTCTTACATCTACCCTGAGGCACTACAAGGTAACTGGAAATGTCACTTTTGTACAGTTGTTCTTAAATTCCCAGGAAGACAAGATTTTCTTCTATATTGAAAAGATTCTGAAATTAATTTCAATATTAATTAAAGTGATATAAATAGTGTTTTCTTAAAATTTAATTAAGGAAAAAAAACCATAACATCATTCCTTTTTATCCCCAAAGGGGTAGGCAGAGGTGCATATTACGGCACTTAATGGCCACTGTAACGTAACACCCACTTTTGACTATTTACGTTATGAGTCCCGTGTAATAGGGGGTGAGCCTATTGCCATATACCGGGCACAATTCCAAACTCCATGCTACTATTGAGATTTTTTAAAACCCAGTAATACTTTGCATGAACCGGGAATCGAACCCGAGACCCCGTGCCCGGCAGTCGCACTTGCGACTACTCGGCCAACGAGGCAGGCAGGCCAAAGAAAATAGAAATAAGTAGAAACAATGAAAACGAATAAACGTATGGATAAGGCATAATTGTTTAGTTATTTCTTCATTATGCCATCCAATACGCATAAACCAATTTGAAATATATGTTTAATTTTAAAAAATGCCATTATTTCGTTCTAGCTTCTGCCCTGCTGCGCCCGCGTTACGGTGGAGAAAATATAGCCTATGTATTATTCTGGACCATGATCTACCTCTCTCGCAAAGTTCATTCCAATCGCTTCAGCCGTTTTGACGTAAAGGAGTAATAAACAAACATACAAACTGTCGAATTTACAATATTAACAGAAAACAAAACACTTTTAAGTTTATAAATAAAATGTAATGCTATTATTATTATTTCTACACCGGACACGGTTGTGTATGTGAAACTGCTGTATTGTTAAGATCTGTGTGCACCATATACTGAGAAATAAACGATATTATTATAAATTATTTAAAATTAAATTAGATTAATTTAATTTATTTAGCTTTTCTGAAGCTTTTTCTGTAGCCATTGTTGTTTCGTACAACGTAAATCTTCACAAAGCAATGAATTGAATTTAGTTATTAGGTATGTTTAACTGTATTCGTTTAAATAGGTTTCCATCTAATGTTTTCTTTACGATTTTTACAATGACATTATATGTCACTCTCACAAAATGTAGTCCTCCATTTAGCGGTATTATGTAATATGAATAGTCTTTTACCGTGTCACTAAAGCCAAAGATCGCTATTTACATAACGATCGCTTATCGAGCACCATCACTGCCTCGATCCCAAGTCCCATAGGTTAATAATCGTATAAATTCAATATTGGGACGTTCCAACTCTACGAGTTTGGACTGTGGCCAATAGTAATGATTTGCCTTAGCACACACTGAACTTGGCACTTTAGAGTTGTTTAAATTTTAATGTGGGGATAAGTTGTAGTCGTAAAATGTATTTAAACAGCCAAAGGGTCGATCTCCAGAGGCATTTTTTTTCGTGTCGGGCTGGATAAACCCATTTTAAAATCGAAAAACGTTTTCAAAATATTTTTTTATAGACAGTTCAGTGTCTAATCTACGTGATACAAGGCTAATATTATGAATAAGTTTATTATAATAATTTAAAAAAAATCTTAAACCCTAAAATCCTGATCGCTCTGGGTTGACCCAACTCCCGATTGAATGAAAAAAATATTTTTTAACTTTTTAATGAGAAGGTTCATATAAAACAACTTGTTTAGATTACATAACAAATAGTTAATCTTCATAGTAATAAAATATTTGTAGTTATATTAACAATACTTTTGCCACAATTTGAATTTAAAATCGTGACCGGGCATTTTATCTCATCGCTCTGCGCTGAGGTAAAACATCGCGCTCATCCCTAGTTACGCCTTATAGACACTCTATTCCCCTCCCGCGGGGCAACGCCAGTAGTGGTCTAACGGCCGAGGAGGATACCTGTGTGCCACGTTCTCGCGCTCCAACTTTACGAAGGTAAGTTTATGATTGCTCTGGATTTGGTTCTCGAATTTTATGATTGCTATGGCACGTTATTTAAATTAAATAGTAAGCTTGTGAATGTGTTTGTTATATGAATTAAGTGATCGTTATGATGTTCTTTATGAGACGTAATCACAACTTTCTACTGCTTTTAAATTCGGCTATATTTATGATTTTGTGACTTTTTCTGATCGCTATGGCTGTGATTGCTCTGTCCAAAAAGACCAGAGCGATTATATTTTGCATTAATTGTACGTTATAAATCTATTTTAAGTAGTAGTACCGGACTGTAACAATGACAAACGATGAACTATGCACATAACCTTTAATTTATAACCTTGCCTGGGTTTCCTTGGATAACCTAAACCCATAAACAGATTTTGACGTATTTTACCTTGATGATATTATTATATTGGCATTTAGCTAACCACAACTAAAACCCTTTCTTCTTTAAAATTTAATGGCAACTATTGTTGCAGATTGAAATCATGCCTCGAAATAAATTATCTATTGAAGAAAAACGTCTTAGGAAGAAATTGGCTGAGCGTCGTAGAATGGCCAAAATAAAAAATGATCCGGATCTATACGCACAATGGCTTGTAAAGTCCAGAGAGAGTTATCAAAGGAAAAAAGCTCGGGGCACAGTACTACCAATGAGTGATTTAACTCCAAGCCAGCAAAAGGTTCGTAGGAAGAAAAGTAGACAGAGTTCTCGACGATATTATTTAAAGAAAAAAGTGGATAAGTTATCAGCAACTGATGAGCTCCCTATAAATGAAGAACCTATCTATATATCTGAGAACTGTGATCCTCTTTCAAATGTTCCTCAATCATCTCCAACTTTAAGCACCAACAGTGTATCAAAACATAGAAAGATACTGCAAACTGTAACACAGGATGTTGAAAATGAGTTTAATATTATTAATCGTGTAAAAGTTCATTCTCAGACAAGTTCCTGTCTTCCAGAGACCTTTAAAGAATACGAAAATTTGTCTTATTTTGATTCACCCGCGTCACCGGTTAGTAGACTTAGAAGAATAACAAGGTCTCAGCGGCTATCACAAGATACTGAACGAACGAACGAACTAACATGCATTGGCAGTGCTTCCTCCAGCATCTGTCCCTGTAGTCCACAAAGCTCAATTAGCAACATATCACATACGTCTCAAAAAAGTCTAGATATATTCCCTAAACATAAAATATCGTCAGTTACAAAAAAAACCTCTCCATGGAAAGCCTTATTAAGAAAGACGAAATATAGAGCTAATACGGAATTAAAACTAAAAGATCAAAAAATTCAAGAGTTGAAAATGAGTAATGAACGTATTAGAAGACAGTTGAACAGGTTAAAAAATCAAAGTAAAGAAGGTAAACGTTTAGAAAGAAAAAAAATTGTTTTAACTCCAAACAAAGATAACGTACAAGAATTAAAATATACAGTAAAACAACAGTTAATAAAAGATATAAAATTGTTTTTTGAAGATGACGATATTAGCCGCATGACGTCTGGTAAAAAGGAGTTTATAACAAGAAATAAAATAAAAAAGCAAAAGCGCTATTTAAATGATAACTTACACATTTTGCACCAAAAATTTTCATTAAGATTTCCGAAGCATAATATAAGTTACAGTTTCTTTTGTAAGTTGCGATCTATGTTTGCCTTTTGGGCCGTTTTCCCAGACGCAAAATGCCGTGATACATGTCTGTGTGTAGAGCATGAAAATATGGATTTGGTGACCCTATCATTGAAAAAAAACTGTATTATTAAAGAAAAATCATCAACGGAAATCCTAACCTCCTTAACATGTAATTCGAGAAGTATAGACTGCCTTACAAGATGTTGCATTATGTGTAAAGATAAACACCTGGAATATAAAGAGTTTGATAACAGTAAGCAAATTGAATATTTAAAGTGGGCCAAAATCAAGAAAACTTACATGAAAAATGGAAAAGAAATGAAAACTTCACAAACCTTAAAGCAAAAAGTCGAAGCTAATCCCAAGGATGTTATTGATTATGTTGAAAATATATGCACCTCATACATGCATCACTGCGCTAATATTATAGCCCAGAATAGCTACATTAAAAAACTTAAAGCTAATTTAAATTACGATGAGTGTTTAATCCACTGTGACTTCAGTGAAAATTATAACACAAAATACGCGACTGAAATTCAATCATTTCACTTTGGCGGGTCGCGCCAACAAGTGACCTTGCATACCGTAGTAATTTATTACAAACAAGATGATTTACTCCAGTCATAGTGCTTCTGTACGATTAGTGAGAGCCTGAGACATGACGCTGTAGCTGTTTGGGAACATTTGACGCCAGTCCTCCTTCATATAGAAAACATATTGCCTAGAGTAACGTCTTTGCATTTCTTGTCGGACTCACCTTCGGGTCAATACCGGAACAAAAAATTGTTTCATATTATATCAAAACTACACTGGCAATATCCAAGTATACGCAAAGTTATATGGAACTATTCGGAAAAGGGACACGGTAAAGGTGCTCCTGATGGTGTTGGAGGAACGCTTAAGAGGACTGCCGATAAAATGGTGGCTCATGGATTAGATATACCTGATACAAAAACGTTTATATCTTATCTCAAAACAAATGTGTCAGGAATAATCCTGGAAGAAGTTGCAGAATCTGCCATATTAGAAAAAGATATGTTAATTCCGCAAGAAATAAAAGAATTTCAGGGTACTATGAAGGTACACCAGGTAATTTGGTCAGCAAATACTAAAAACGTTTTGGCTATGAGGCGACTAAGCTGCGATTTAGACAACTGCTCACAAGAGGCTGTACAATGTCCTCACGGCAAACACTTAGGCTTTTACCAAATTAATAGCGACTCGAACCAAAACATCTCAAAGACAAACGTGTCACGGGCATCAAGGAAGACAAACCGACCTTCGCTGGTTAAGCGTTCAAAAAAATGCAATCAGGAGAAGCAAATTGAGCTCCCACAAATGCCAAATAATACACAGACTATAACTGCAAATCAAAGTCAACAATCATTACACAACTCGGACCTGCCGGACAGTTTTTGGGATGAAGTCCCATCTATTGACTATGAAAATTTAATTACTCCAAGTATTTCCGAGGTAGTTTTATCTTCGTTGCAAACCGATAACACCTTGACAAAGGTTGCTGCAGCAGAAGATTTACCCGACTCCGACTCTGATGATTATTCAATTTTCTGAGATTCCAATAAACCTTATTTTCTTAGTTTGCTGAAAGTCTTATAGAAATTGTATTTTTTTTACTTGGTGTTAAAATTTGTATCATTATAATTTGCAAACAATATTTTAATCTAATCTGATCTTCTTTGCATTTTAATTTGTGTTGTTCTTTTTAATTCTTTACTTTCTACTAAATATATAGTTAAGGAATTAAGTCATTATTACAAATATCTTAGATAATCTTGAAAAGACTGTATTTTAGTCATGATTCTAAGTCCTATTAAGCATTATGATGATTACAAATAGTTAAGTTTATAAATTGTTTATTTTTTAAGAATTTTATTTTGTTCTTTATAAAAGTTAGTTTTCTTTATTTAGTTTGTCTAAGTCATTTTATAATTATAAAAGACTGTAGGTATTAATAGTTGATCTCAAAAGGTTTTTAATTTTGTCTCATTTACCTAGAAGTGATTTAATTAACTCCAAATAAATGGAACTACCCCGAAAGTTGATTTTTATAATTATGTTAATTTGTTATTTTAGCAATTATTTTATATAAACTATTCCGTATTTTTTATATGTATGACTGATGCCTTGACCATTTTCTAAAAATACATTTCTCTTATATATATCTTGTTACACGTACACTGAATATGACTGAAAATGCCTAAATAAATAATATTTTATCAATATATTTTTTTTGTTTCACTGATTTCACCATTTATGATCGCTCTGGCACCAATTATGATTGCTCTGGTCGCGAAATTTTTTAAACTTAAATATTTCCATAACTGTTTGTGTAAATTGAAGGCCAATAGTAAAAAAATACTATTTGAATATCATACTTTTTAATGATATGCATAATTACCATTAAATATCAATATCTGAAAAGCACCAGAGCGATCACACGAATACGCCCGTTTTGGAGATTGACCCCAAAACAAACCGAAGTTGGTTATTTTTGTAGACATAGGTAAATATCTAACTATATAATTAAAATGAATTTCCATTCCTTAGTCTCTTGGACTTGGAGGTCTTTTTTTTTATTAAAGGTGGAAAATCATCGAATGACTGCTCCCACCTGGGTGAGGCGGGAGGGAGTGTCAGGAAAGGTGAGAAAAGTGTTGTAGGCAGTACAATGTTTGTCGGATCAGCTGGTTTATGTAGAGGCATACAAACGAATACGACACTGCATGTTTAGCTGCTTCTAGTGAATAAACCTTACCAAAATGTTATGCTTCAATTTTAAAAATGAATTATTATCAGAGTCACAGGTAACCATTGTTTTAGTACGAGTGTCCTACACAACTTTACTAAATATTATGATACAATATCAATTTACTGACTGCCTCATTGGCCGAGTGGTCGCAAGTGCTACTGCCGAGAAAGGGGTTTTAGGTTCGATTCCTGGACCGAACAAACTTATTCTGGGATTAAAAAAAATCTCATTAGTAGCACGGAATCTTGAATTATGCGCGGTATATGACAATGACCTCAGACTCAACATAAATAGTGAAAAGTGGGTGTTACATTATTCAGTGACATTATGCCGTAATGCAACTCAACCTACTCCTTCGAGGTTAAAGGCGTGATGTTATGATAATGATGATAATCAATTTACTTAATTAATGAGCATAAATTTCGTCTTAAGTCCATAGTTCCAGTAACGAAGCTAGCCTAAAGCTAGACCGGGCTCTTATCCGACTGGAGACCGCAGAAGGAGGTATGTATCTATTACTTGTTTTGTTCCCAACGTCGATACATCAGTGTTAGTTTATAAGGCAGTGGATACGACCTAGTGGCTATATGAGCCAAGTTTATTGAATTCTGAAATTTATTACTGAGATCTGTTGTGTACGATTTGTGCTTGATATTAATTTAGTTTTAGTGTAATCTGAATCTAATTTTAGACATGGTTTCAGATATAGTGATCGAAATAGGACGTTAAGCACATTTATCGCACTATGAAACGAGTCCGACAAGGACAACGTTATTAAAGGGATTTTATACCGAAGTAGTGCAAAAATTTTCTATTTTATAAAAATAAAACTGATATAGAATAGAGCCGATCTACACAACAAGATGTTTGGGCTCGCTGCCATTGCAGCGGTAAGTCCCCTCTTTGAGGAGTGGCTTGAGAGACGCTACGGCGTCCTCACCTACCGCCTGACGCAAGTCCTCACCGGACATGGAAGTTTCGGGAGGTACCTGTGTCTGATGGGGCGGGAGGAAACGCCCGGGTGTCATCACTGCGAGGACCGCCCTGAGGACACGGTGGAACACATAGTGGGAGAATGCCCTGCGTGGGCTGAGCACCGCCGTGCCGTCAGGGAAGTGATCGGCGATGGCGACTTCTCGCGTCCGGGCCTAGTGTAGGCCATGATACGTACTGCGCGTCGCGTTCCGCGCGCGCCTCAAAGAGCCATCAGACCACTACAGATGGGGCCCAATACGGCCGCTGCCGATTCGGAGTCGCGGAGAACCTAACGGGTAACCGGGGCTCCGACTCGCCGTGCAGGAGAAGGAACGGGGTGGTTTTTAGTCAGTAAGAGTCTGACACTCCCTCCCGCCTCACCCAGGCGGGAGCAGTCATTCGATGATTTTCTCCCCTTAAAAAAAAAACACAACAAGATGTTAAATTTTTGTATTAAGTCATTGGGTCGATTTCTATTCGTATGTGTCTTGCTCCCTTCCAGCTCATATTGAGAGATAGTATAAATGTCTTCCCGCTATTTCCATTCATGCTTTTTTGGACTCCGATTTCACAAATAGTACGTTTAGTGTTTTAATTTTTTATGTATGTTTGATTTTTAGGGTAAATAAGAATGGTTCTGGTTGACTTCTTATGACAAAAATACAGTCGAATTGAGAACCTCCTTCTTTTTTTGAAGTCAGTTTTTTTTTTTTTTTTTTTTTTTTTTTTTTATACCACGACGGTGGCAAAAAAGCACACGGCCCACCTGATGGTAAGCGGTTACCGTGGCCTATGTACGCCTGCAACACTTGGGGCATTACATGCGTCTTGCCGACCCTTAAAAAACCTATTCACCGCCCTCTTGAAGAACCTCATGTTGTAGCTCACTGGGAAAACCACGGCAGGGAGCTCATTCCACAATCGGAGGGTCCGTGGGAGAAAATTCCTCTGAAACCGAACTGTACGGGACCATTTTGGCTCCAATTGGTGAGCGTGAACCCCCTGTCGATGGCGAGCGGTGCGATGATAAAAAGTGGCCGTGGGCATCGTATCAAATAATTCCGCAGAACATAACCCATTATACAAGCGGTAGAACACGCACAAGGAGGCAAAATCTCTCCTTAGACTTAAGTGCTCGATACCGCTCGTAAGTATAGGATCATCAACAAGTCTGACAGCTCTCCTTTGGACCGCGTCAAAAGGTCCAAGCTGGTATGCTGGCGCTCCTGCCCAGAGATGAGAGCAGTACTCCATATGGGGGCGAACTTGCGATTTATATAAAAGCAGTCTTTGTCCCGGCGTGAAGTACCGCTTCGCTCTGTTTAGTACACCGAGTTTTTTAGATGCCAGCTTGGCCTTATCTTCTAAGTGACTACGGAACTGGACGTCACTAGATATGTCGACACCAAGGATACCTATACTTTTGGAGATGTTAAGGGTAGTGTCTTGGAATTTAGGGGCCACAACGAATGGGGTTTTTTTAGCTGTAAACGCACAAACTTGTGTCTTGGAGGGGTTGAACCGGACCATATGGTCCCGACCCCAATCGGAGACTCGACATAAGGTCCTCTCGATTTGAGACACGAGTTTTACGCGGTTTTCTTCCACAACGGAACGAGGGATGTTTGCACGGCCCGTGTAAAATGCGTCCCCGGTGCTATCATCAGCATAACAATGAATACCCTCAACAGACAGCAAATCATTGATATGCAGAAGAAACAGCGTCGGAGAAAGTACGGAGCCTTGTGGGACGCCAGCGTTTATGTCCATGCTTTCAGAGTAACTACCGTCTACGACGGCTCTTATGCGTCGGCCGGACAAAAAGCTACCAATCCATTTGCACAATTCCTCGGGCAGTCCGTATGATGGCAACTTCGTCAGAAGACTCCGGTGCCAGACCCTATCGAACGCCTTCGCTATATCTAGGCTAACTGCCAATGCCTCACCTTGACTTTCAATGGCCGAGGCCCAGCGATGTGTGAGATACACTAGAAGATCACCAGTCGAGCGACCGTGGCGAAAACCGTATTGACGGTCGCTGAGCAGGTCGTGCTCCTCTAGGTATCGAAGGAGCTTGGTATTGATTACTCGCTCCATCACCTTGGAAAGAAGGGAGGTAATAGCGATAGGCCTGTAATTCGTCGGGTCTGTTCTATCGCCCTTTTTGGGCACCGGATGCACGTAGGCGGTCTTCCACGAAGACGGTACTTGCCTAGTGTGGTAAGAAAAAGCGAAAAGACGCGTTAGAACAGGGCACAATTCAGGAGCACACTGCTTTAGAACCACTGCCGGTATGCCGTCGGGCCCGCTCGACTTATGAACATCAAGACTTAGCAACTCCCGCCGAATGTCTCTTTGTGAGAAGCGAACCTCCGCCATAAAGTGGCCGCAATGCGGGATGGTAGGTGGTATGGTGCTTTCGTCGACGTTCAAAGTCGAGTTAGAGGCAAAAAGAGTGCCTAACAGATCGGCTTTCTCCTTTGCACTGTGGGCCAGTTGGCAAGAAGTCTAAAACCATTTAATAAATAAAATTCCTTGTAGCCATCTCACAACTGCCTCGTTGACCGAGTGGTCCCAAGAGCAACTGCTGGGCAAGGGGCCTCATGTTCAATTCCCGGGTCGAGTAAAGTATACCTAACTAGGTTTTGAAAAAAAAATCTCAGTAGTAGCACGGAGTCTGGAATTGTGCCCGGTATCCGTATAATGCCATCATTAGGCTCACCCCCTATTACATGCGACATTAAATGTTGTAATGTCCACCTCTGCCTTCTCCTCGGGGATAAAGGGATAAAGGGAGGGAAGGGCGATGTCATCTCAACACATTTACCATAGTTTCCCACCCCATGTAAACAGAAACTAAAGAACCGTCAGTATGTAAAACAGACAGTATTCGGTGACCTGAAAACCGTTGTCCGGACGTCCGGGCCGTAACACCGTACGGAATCAATAGCCGTAACATACGCTGCGATCGTACCATGAAATATGCATGAGACTATGGTGCACTTGCAATAGCTACTTTTGTTGTGACGCTACTGTAAATACTACATTAGCTTACCTTTTGTTGGTGGGCTCAAGATGGACTGTGTGGCCTTGGAAATGGACCTGTTTTTTTTAATTCCATCTTCGTCTATCACGGTCAGTTTAATTAAGACGCGTGGTAGAAGTCTTCGTTTAATAGTAACTATTAGCAATATAGATGATGTGTCATTCAGTATCAAAGACAGTACCATATTCTTAGTTCGGAAAACCAAGGCTTTTATTTTTGTCAAATATGATTATTTAAAAAAAAACATGCTCCACATGGATACGTTACGTATATATACAAGTTCACACATACACATTATAGACTCATTTATATCTTTCGATGATTGAAATTGTTTTGTTCTCAATCGGAGTAATACCACGGTCTCACAGAAAACCAACGTAAAACAAGGCTTGCGTTGTATATCGTCATGTGAGTGAGGTTACTGGAGGCCCAATTACTCCTCCTCCCCAGTCTCCCCAATCCCCACAATTCTCAAATTCCCAATTCCTAAAAGGCCTGTAACGACTTTTAACACCTCTGGTATTTCAAAGTGTCCATGGGCGGCGCCGATTGCTTACTATCAGGTGATCCGGCGTCTCATTTACCGGTTTATCATATATAAAAATAAAAATTTTGTAGCACGTATCAAATTACCTAGAACTATTGCTCTCCTGTCTATATTCCGGAGAATATGAAGCCCCCATAAACATAATTCAGTGTAGCCGCTTAGCAGCCCGGCCACGTATAGCCGATAGCTCACAGTTAATACGAGTCACTCTACTTCTTGTGCCACTCGGTTTCCTTGCAATCTATTGTAATGCCTGACTCCTACTGGACTGGAGATTCAGTAGGTAAGGTGTGAACTTGAGAGGTATGGTTTTAGGTTCATAGTTAGAAAGCGAAATGATTCTGTTCTTGTAGAAAGTCGATGGAAAACCACATCATTTACCCATTAGTATTTTGCGTTTGTTTTTCCTATAAAACTTTTCTCCAGCCAGGTTTCTAAAAATAACACTAACTAAAACACTGAATTTAAATAATTGTAGAATCCAATAAGATATATACGCTACCTATCATCACGCCTTTTATCGCCGAAGGGGTAGGCAGAGGTAAACATTACGGCAGTTAATGCCATTGTACAATGTAATACCCACTTTTCACTATTTATGTTATGAGTCCCATGTAATAGGAGGTGAGTCTATTGCCATATACCGGGCACATTTCCAGACTCCGTGTTACTACTGAGATTTTCTTTTTCTAAAACCCAGTACTACTTTGTCCGATCCGGGAATCGAACCCCTTGCCCGGCTTACTCGGCCAATGAGGCAGTCACACACTAGATTCTCAAAGTCAGGATCAAATAGGAGATAATAAAATCACATACCATGTATCATATTATTGAGTTCATTCGGTCCAGTCATTTAACTAATGAAGTTACTACGACCATTAGTACGGAGGTCAGTTCTAACAATAAATTAACTTAATATTAGGACCACAGAATACAATAATATCGCCTGTGGTCTAATATCCCAGTATCCGTGACAGTGTCGCACTGTGGGGCCAGTTTGTCCAAAACAAACACAACTGAACTACATAACGCGTTACTAATATAAAGCACTTTACAACGTTAGCTTCAGAATATTTAGCCTGGATGACCACAAATGAGTAGACCTAGCATTTCGCAGCTGTGGCTCATGTGGGACAAACTTCATACTATCATCTAGCTATACAAATCCCAACTTTAACTCTAAAGGTATAGAGGTGTCAGTAAGTGTAAATTTAACATGGTATTGTTAAATAATGTCATGGGCGCTGTACCCCAAACGGCGTATAAGTGTGCGTGTATAAATAGTTTGAGTTTAGTTAAAAACTTTGATCCCCACTAATGTTTGGCCCTGGTTTTGTTGATTTTGCAAAAGTTTTATGCGTTTAAAAATCGAAATTCTCTTTTTAAACTTTGCTAAGGGGAAAGTTTAGAGATCATCATCATAAAAGTTTGAAACTTCAAAAAGATCGAGCGGATCTTTTCACGCAAATTGTTGCTACTCAATTATTATTATATAGGAACATCTCAAAATATCTCGGTTATATAACGTTATACCACTGCTTTCCTGAAAGGAGTAAACCTTACTTCGATGTTTATCCTCATCGTACATTTGCAAAAATTTATTATCTTTAATAGAACTCAGCAAACCCGTTTTATTATCCCATTAGTGACAAGTTTGTAGACTAAAAGCGTACTAAAACAACACAAAATACGACCTTAATCTACTTTTTTGTTTGTCTGAACCAAATTCACAAACTACAAATTAGTTTGGAGCGTACAAAGCAGATTTACTTTCGGCACAAACTCCTCTCTGGTCGCGACACATACCTGTCAGGGTGCACAAAAACTATAATAAACGACACGACAACTTTACCCAATTGAATAAAGATCTATAACTTGGGGTATAAATCACGGCTATAGAGGAACGAGGAAAAATGCAGTATATCAGTCCCTCAGAAAGTTTTCAAGAGGGTCCAGTGTAACGGTCAGCCGAACAAGTCCTGCCTACCCCCCTGGGTCAGGGACTCATGTATATTTATTTAGTAAAAGTAGGTCTTCTTTTGTAAGGTCCAGAAACTGGTCGCGTCTGGTACATATCAGTTTTCTGGGTGAAGGCTTCTTATGTTTGAAAGTTTTAGGTTATCTTGTTTTGTGGAAGCCTAGATAGATATTGTGTATTAGTTTTCTTTATTTCAATGACTAAACTAAGTTATTGTTTTATTCATTTTGGTCATGCGCGTTAGGGTAACTTTGATAATATCGAAATGGTGTGATAAATAAAGCAACGTAATTCGGTTAGAAATTTCTGTAAATAATAATCAATCTTTAGAAAAAGCTCATGTACCAATTTTTGGTAATTTAAAAGATATTACTCCGGAGACTTCCCACAAAAACCATACCCAAACTACATTCCTATCTACCCAAACTTAAACAGCATATTTCAAAATTAAAACCTAATCTCGTAACAGTCTCCTATCTCAACCAGACTTAATATTAGAGTGCAACTTCTTCGGCGCAATATTACTCTTAATACTAGTCCTACATGTTCAGTTCCGCGGCACCGCCCGCCGGCGCGACACTATTTATTAGCTAACTTTCACAATAAATCCGACTGCTCGGCCGTGACGAATCAAACGACGTGCAAGTATATGTGGACACACAAATGTTTTGGCTGTTTGTTTTATAGAGGTAGTTTTTTTATATTAGTGGATCCGGTATATATGGTATTTCAGCTTTTCTGGATAAATATAGTGGTTCTTTGACCATCTGATGATTTTAAAACTACTTAAGGTGGTAAAGCAATCAAATGGCTTTTATGGTTACATATTTTGAAAATTTAAATAACTTCACGCCTTTTATCCCCGAAGCGATAGGCATTTTTTTTTAAGGGGGAAAATCATCGATAGACTGCTCCCGCCTGGGTGAGGCGGGAGGGAGTGTCAGACTCTTACTGACTAAAAACCACCCCGTTTCTTCTCCTGCACGTCGAGCCGAAGCCCCGGTTACCCGTTAGGTTCTCCGCGACTCCGAATCGGCATCGCCCGTATTGGGCCCCATCTGTGGTGGTCTGATGGCTCTTTGAGGCGCGCGCGGAACGCGACGCGCCGTACGCTCGGGTCTGTTTCTGGTCGGACGGGGAGCCACCCATGCTCGCCGTCCGCAGGCCCGCGCTTACGGTGGCCGGAGATCGTCCCGCGATCCCCGACGCCCGGTGTGTCCTTCGCGATGGCTGGGTTGCGAGGAGGCAGCGCTTCGCTGCCTCACGCGTCCCGCCTCCTCCTTAGCTAGTATGACTGCTTCGCAAAAGGAGGAGACGGCATCCCAGTCCCCCTCGCTCGAAGCGATAGGCATAGGTGTACATTACGACACTTAATGCCACTGTATGTACAATGTACCACCCACTCACACTGAGTTATGTACATTCACACTGGATAGTCTCCTATCTTACATTTACACATAAAAATTATTAAACAATATTTTATCATAAACATTTTTTTAACGTTTTTAATACCTGTCTGAATTTATCACGACTGCATACAAAACAATATTAAACAAAGGTAAACTCCTCTCGCGTCTTTCACATAACTTTAAATCAGAGATACAAAAATCCTGAGAGAAACAAAAACTGAGAGAACAGTAATCAACGGATAACAAAAACCTTTTTAAGTAAGATAAATCCGTGTGCAAAGCACTTGTCGATGCGGCAGTACGTAATACGTGTTTGGCATCGATTTATTCTGTGCACCTTGTACCTTAATCCGTTCCTTCACCCACTGGTAAGCAGCCACGTCTCTCTGACGACTGACTGGAATAATGCCCACTTTTATACGATTTATATCTCATACGACTTCAACGAATTGCCTAGAGTCTATCTCGATTCTAATATGTAGTTTTGTTATGGATATTATTGTAGTCAGTCATTTCAGTTGCGTTGATCTAGTTCGCAATTGTAAATGTAGGTGTTTTGATGATATTTGTGGTTTTACAACCACAAAATATTATATATAATTCCAGGAACTACGAAGCGACTATGTTGACGTAAAATGACGTACCCTGGGGAGGGCTTCATAAATACAGCAGCGAGATCCTAACGCCCAGGACTAAGCTAGGGTGTCGTTTAGTCGTTTCTACCGCCTCTATTGTATTGTAGCGAAGACAAATAGTTGTTCGTTGTAAAATAATTTCTATATTGTGCCACTAAAGATTCTATGTTGATATTGAAATAGGTAGGTACTATAATGTAATATTATCTTATGCTCAACATCGATACTTATCAGTAGCATACATTCATAAAAGAAAGAAACTCAATCAAACGAAGATAAATTACACAACCAGTTAAAAACAAATCTGTTACAAATAATTTGAAGGCCCTTTTCCTTATCCCATCAACTTCCGATAAAGTACTCAGTAAGTTTCAAAAGAACATGGCGATATGAAAATAACATTCCCGCATTTAATAAAGGGGCCCAAGAAAAATATCCTTTGATTTCCTCCTGTCAGATTCATCAGACGATCTTTTGTGTTTAAAAAACTGTCGTAATTTCATTTTGTTCCACTTAAGTAACGTATAAACCATCCAAATTGGAGTATGTATTCTCGGAAGCAGTTCCATCTACACCAACCTTTCAAATATCTTCAATGGATTATCAACTTTATTCTTTTGAATCATAGAGTCGAGAATGCTCCGAGGAACTGTGCCAGATAGGTGTACATTGATGTGCAGCCAAAAAAAAAAAAAGATTCTTAAGGAAAATGGTTTGGTGAGACGACGGGAAATCGTTTCGCTGCAACCCATTCATATGTGGAAATATACGAGGCACGGGCCGTATTATGCTGGGGAAACGTTTAGATATACATTTACTTTGAACACTGGCCATTACTCTGGATGTTATAGTTACTGATTGCTTTTGAATGTTGATGTTTAATGAGAGTGTGGCTTTGAGTGATTACAATGAGTTATTGATTATCACGTCATAAGATTTTGGACATATATTGCGTCTAAGTATAAAATTACATGTGAACCGTTTTTTAAAATCTTAAATGGAGGTCTTATCATCGTCCCCCAAAATCCCAATCCCCCCAAAATCGTAACTCCAAAAAGCCGGCAATGTATGCATCAGTTACTTACCATCAACTGATTTGTCAGCTCGTTCAAAATCCCATGCCATACAAAAAGGCAACTAAAATAATTACTCTTAAAATGCAATTCTAACATAATTCTATAATTAAGTAAAGTATCATTGTGCTACTGGTCCACTAAGTATAACCAACTTATTTACCTCCGACAATGGCATTCAACTGGTGTTCTGGTAAAACTCCGCAGCTTCCCTCGCCCTCACCTTGCCCCTTACATTCCTGGGACGACCTGCGCGCGACATTTCGATCGGCTGATATGAAAACAGGCCCTGATTGAATTGTGATTGGGGTTCAACAAACGGAGATGGATCTTTACAATAATTCCTAACCGGAATTCCTATTATTTTCCAATGACTCGTATTGTGGGAGACGCCCCGCTTAATATCTTTGCTATTCACCGCTTTGAAAGTCTTTTAGGGACGAGTGATATTCGAAACGCCGCCGTGGAGCTCGTGTCGTTTGCTGGTTAAGAGTGCTGCTGAGATTTTTCTTTATTTGTTTTTTTTCGTCTTGTATGTGATATTATTGTTTTTTTGAAGGTATATTGAAGTAATTCGTACATGAAAATAAAAATCTTCACGATCTTTCCTTTGTCTCGGGCTAGTGACGATCAATAGTGGCAACCGATTTAACCCTATAAATGATAAATACTGATTATTTACTGATGATGAGTTATCTTGATTAACTCTCTCATTCATTTCCTCATATCACTACAGAGTAGTTACAGATTAACTGACTACACCTTTAAAATGTTTTTTTAACGTTTTTTTTGCCCCACATTAGGATTTTTTCTGTATTGTGTTTGCATTTACAAACATTTAAGTTCACATACACATGACACCCAGACCCGAAACAATAATTTGTGGAACACACAGAGATATTCTTCGTATTGTATTGGAATCGAACCCGCCACAGCCGGATGTGCGACAACCGGTTGCCGCACAACGGGTAGCGGCTTTGTCCGTCGAAGAAATTGTCGGTTCTTCGGGGCCTCTTGAGGACGGGGGCCCTGGGCAAGGGCCCCGAGTGGCATTATGGTAAAGACGGGACTGATTTTATTTATTTTTATTTATTTAACAAAAGTACAATTTTAGGATTAACATGTTGTTCTTATAACTATAGATCCTCGCCAAACATATCGTTTAACGGCGAGAAGCGCTCATTTCTTATTCTTACTAGCTAATTAAGTACTTTATATAACATTAAAAGAAAACTGAAAAAAAAAAAAAACAAAAAATACACATTGTAAAAGATAGAAATTAAAGAATGCATTGCCTATGCTCTCTTAAGAAATTCTCCCCTTAGCCTCTTCTTCAACATAAACAAACCCATCTTATTTTCCTCTCTCAAGATATCCAATTTATTGAATATCTCTGGCACTATATATTTATTAGTTCTCTTACCATAGTAGTTTATTATTCTAGGTTTATTTAACATATGTTCTCTAGCCCTTCTGGTGTTATATTTATTCTCTATTATACATTTATATTCATTGCTATAGTAATACTCTAATCCTATTAAATACTCAACCTTCTTATCTATGGGCATATTTTACACAGTGGAAATAGTTTATCATAATCCTTATTGCAGATGTTTTTCTCTTTCTTACTCACTAAGTATTTTATCAGTCTTAATTGTAAATTTTTAATATCATTTAAGTAAGTTTGGAAAGTACGCCCGTATACTAATAGACCGTAGCTGATCAATGAGAGAGTTTCAAATCGACAGCCTATAAATAAGTCCCCAATGCTGACCAACTGCCTCTTCTCACACAGAGAAGGTTTGAGCATTAATCACCACGTTTGTTCAATGCGAGTGATTTCAAACATGTAATTAAAAGTTTTTATAAGCAATGAGAAAGTTAATGAATGAATACTAAACATTTATAGGGTTCAATCGATTGTTATCAAATGTATCTACTGTTATCCTGAACGTTGTATGTATTTGACATCCTTAATACCAATGTTCAGTAAACGCCGATTCAGCAGCACAGCTGTGAAAATCCTAAGTAACGAGGGTCATTCCCGGTTGAACCCTTTGTTCCAAGTTTGCAGACTTAAAACAATAAAATTTTACGACTATGTTTGGTTCTATAAAGTAGCCCTTTTTACATTTTTTGCTTTTGAAAATAAATTGACTTGGCTGTATTCAGATTTTGAAATCAATAAGGACCTTGTGTTTTAGATGTAGGGATTAGTTTTCAATAGCAGTTGTATTTTATTTCGAAATTAAAATCGAAATGCAAATTCTTTTGTTGTCAGTTTAGCTTCAGTCAGTTTAGCTTTAGCTTTAGTCATTTACATTCAAAGTATTTAAATGTCGAATTTAAATAATTTCAATCGACTAGAAAAAGTATCCATTGAATTTATATTCACACACACGTTTCAGTTATTGGGAAGTGATATTATAATGACAAAATATATTTACATTATTTTACCACAATCATTCTATGTATGTATTTCGCTTATACTCATCCGCAGAGGCAAGCAACGCCATCTATCCAGCGAAGGAGCGACTAAATGTTTAAGACGTAGTTTACTTTTTGTGCCGTAAAAGAAACACTATGTAAATTAGTATGTTAAAATGTAATTCAGTTGATTTATTTAAACAGGTTTTGTAGGTATATCTAATCTATAGATATGTTAATACAAAACGTTTAAAAAAACCGATTTAAACTTCCTCTTTATGAATCATAATTCCACATCATTCACTTTTTTGAAGTATAAAACCCCCAAGAGTTATAATTTCCCACCTGTTTTATGGTAGAAGCATGCTTTCCCCCACAAAAAGCTCCCATATTTATTCCACTAATACAGAAAATGCAGACAAACGAAGATACAGTATGACCTTAAACCGGCCATCATCGAGAGAAACTTGCGCCATTAATCTTGTGCTAATAAAGAGCTCTATTGTGGACTTGTTAATACATATCAGGCGGTGCTTAATGTTCCGTAAACTTCCACTAGTATTCACTGTCTGTTTGTCTGTACGTTGGTTTATTTAGATGCCATTATCTACTACCATACTTTAGGCATTTTGGGGTTCCATATCAGAGTAGAATATAATTTTGATACAACCGCGATTATTTTCGTGGATGTCGTTAGAGCCAAATAAGCGACAGACATTATTTTTAGGTATATATATTGGTTGACGTTTCAAAAGTATCAAATTATGGTTTAATTGATATAAATGCTTTGACATTGAATTTGACTTTGAATATAGTTATCAGAAGAATGGAGATCATGGGAAACCTCTTTTTTATAGAGGAAACCAATATAATAGTTCAATATTAGACTGTGACGGGCTGTTGACAAGGGTTCTTCAAGAATTTGACCCTTCAGACACAGAGTAATATTATTACAGTGTGTCTATCTGTCCGTCTATATCTTATACACAGTAATAACCAGAAAGTTGACATTTTCAAAATGATTTTCACAATTAGTGATAAATGTATTCTTTTCATTGCCTCTATAACAGCAAATACCAAAAATAAATATTTTAGAGAGTCTTACAAATACACACAACTGTGTCAGTGAGCTGCGCGACCACGGACACTGCTAGTGAGGTAGAGCCCCTCTGTGGTTAGAAACTAGTAGAGCTTTTCTATATTTTCAGTATATTCACGTGAGTAACCCGCGATTTTAGTTAATTTAGTATGTCTCACGATAGTTATTATAAAAACACAAACAACTGTATGAGACTATAAAACACATTTTTTTACAAAGAGTGCTGACGATGGAGATGCTTGCTCGTTTTTCTCCATTCGAACTACACTTTGGAACGAGCGCCTAGCTTTACTGACAGATAGACAGATGTAAAAATTAATTTTTGACGTTTTAAAACTGCTTAATTAAGGAATAATTGAAATAAATGCTATAACTTTGACAACAAAAATGCTATGTTTTTTTTTAAAAGTTGCTACGGATCCTTCATTCTGGTCTTATTCGTCCTTGACAGCAATTTTTCTACCTCTATATGATATGTAGTTATTAGCTTTTGTCTAAGCGAAGCATTACATTATAGTATTCGTCGTTATTGTATCTATAGTTTTTCTTTATTGGTCCCGGATCTGGTAGATGAAAATGGTATTGTTGGGGCCCGAGGATAATGTCTGTGATTAAGTATGTGCTTACTTGCGTTCTAATGTATATATCTATATGATATGTATATAACATAAACGACCTATAAGTGGCTACTACTGACCAAAGACCTTTTCTCACATTGAGGAGTTATGCGCATTAATCGCCACGCTTGCTCAAAATTATAAGTCCAGGTTTTCTCACGATGTTTTCCTTCACCGTTTGTTAGTGGTGTCTAAATAATCTTCTTAGAGAGTACATAAAATCACTCGGAAGAAGTCACATCTTTATAAATAAGAAGCGGGCGTTTTAGAACTTCGGGCCGTCTCGACAACCTCCGACATGTGTATGCTGTAGTGCTTAATACAAAATATATTGATCGTTAAAGTTATTCACTAGAACCTGGTTTTTAGCATCCTACAACAGCGATCAACCGCTAAGAGATGTACCTTTTTCTTAGCGACTCACTACCTTTATTAAAACTTAAGGTCATCGTATATCTATTAAGCACGGCAAGGCTCAAGCGGCATTTTTTGCTTTGGAAACAATACGAAAAATTGTGAGCCCACGGGCAGCGGCGCTCTTACAGCTTTCTTATATTGATTCTCATTATGAAATGTGTCATACGACATACGATTTATAGTTCATATTTAAAAGAAAACTCAATTATTGGACTAATGCCGTGCTGGAGCCGTGCTTGTCAGATGTCCTTTAATCTCACGTCACGACTCACACTTAAACAAAATTTTCAAAGCAAAGAAAGCTTTCTAATCATGTACCCAAACCATGACCTTATGCTAAGTGGTACTCCGCTCCTGGCGCGACATCGTGGTAGTTCACCTGTAAAATGTCACCATCACGCTGCCTTCCCCTCCTGCGTTTGTCATCTCCACGTCTTTTTAACCGACTTCAAAGAAGGAGAAGTTATTATACACGAGTGTAATACTACGTTGTTGGTCGGTAACTAACGAATAGGATAGATGACTAATTTTTATTTTAATGTCCGTCTGGTAGATTATTTTAAAATATTACACACGTAATTTTTTATTTTTTTACAGAAACGAATACTTTCGATGATATCTTGATTTGAAATGTCGCGTGACGTCACTTCTATGTACATTTTATACGTAGAAATGATGTTTGACCCCCACTCCTAAACTTTGATTCGTTATATCTAAGTATCATTTTATTATACGACAAAATAAAAAATTCGTGTCTAATATTTTTCATTACCTGAAGGACTAATTTAATTTTTAATTTTCATACCCTGTCACCATCCCTATTGTATTGTGAACCTGATTGAAAAAGAGTAACCTATGGAGTTTCACTCTCATTCTTCTCCGTAGGAATCTAGGTGTAGATTCCTATTGGAATGAGCGAATAGCTTCACTTGTTTTTTGTTTGTTGTCGTTCAAAAGTACCTTCCTGGTCTAATTGAAATAGGTAAATTTTTTTGACATTGACTTTGAATATTGGCATGTGTCAAAACAAGTTTTGGGTTTAATTCTTAGACCGTGCCTAAGCAAGTATTTTAGGTTTTTTGACTGTAGATAATTAAGTCTGTTCTGTATCTACAGAGTCTAGAACTGTGCCTAACTATTATAAAAAGTGTCGACTTATAATACTGAGAAGCTCAGAAGTGGTGTAACTTGATAGTTTGATTATTAATCTTAGGAAAATTTACAACAAACGTTTAATCTTTATTATTTTTTTATGGAGTAGGAGGCAAACGAGCAGACGGATCACCTGATGGTAAGCGATCAGAGCCGCACATGGACACCCGCAACACCAGAGGAGTCACAGGTGCGTTGCTGACTGTTTAAAACCGAATACGCTATTTTCTTTTAGTTTCTATTATTTAAGATGTTTCTGTTACATTTAATGCCTCAGCCTAACCCTTTTTAAATAGCATCATATTATGTACAATTAGTACAACTAGGGGCAGTAAATTCCTCCATGTTAAAAATCTTCAGCTGGGAAGCGAAGCGCACCCTTCCGTAAATTGTTTGGTAATTACATCGCTTTGTTGTTATAAACGTAATGTAAGCACTCTGTGTAATGTTTACTGTTATGTATTATTTGCTATTTAGGCAGATAGTGGTAGCTATGTCGGTATTTACAACATTAATTATGTCAACGTTAAGGTAAATGCTTTGAGTTATCGTCACATGTCTGAATCAGTACAAACAAGTAGCGACATCTATTGGAAAATCTACACTTTGGAGAAAAGCGGAGCCACTAGCGTTTTCTTTTGTTTTTCGAATAATATTTCTATTACAACCAAATGCTCTTATTTTAAAGGTAACGTTGCCTTTTGTACAATAATTTACAACGTTGCCAATTAATATCAGAAAAAAAATCAAGTTATTAAAAATAAAAGCATGTGTCTCCGTTTTTTTACTCGCCAGTCTATGTGTATATGCAAGATCACCACGGATGGGGCCCAATAGGGCTGATGCCGATACAGAGCCGCGGATCACCTAACGGGTTACCGGGGTTCCGGCCGGAAGTGCAGGAGAAGGAACGGGGTGGTTTTTAGTCAGTAAGAGTCTGACACTCCCTCCCGCCTCACCCAGGCGGGAGCAGTCATTCAATGAATTTCCCCCCTTAAAAAAACAGTCTATGTGATAGTCAAGCAAAAGTTTACATAGATTGTTTTTTTTTGGAAAGGCAAGTGATGACGTCACAATCCCTACGAATAAAAGAATAAACTCAAGTTAATTGAATGATGTCTGTGTTGCATAATGTTCCCATTGCAACCATAACTACGTGATCTCTCTAAACAATTTCATCCAGATTGAAAGCGAATATCAACAGCTACCCCACTGCTTACCCTCTATTATTTATTATGGGCATATTTTCCCTCAAACCGCCATTAAACAATCATTTGTAATTTCCCTTGTAATCAGCGCATTATTTGTTAAACTAGGTCACTGGGTTGATAGAATCTATGCAAGTGTGGATAACAGCCGATCAACATACACTCATCTACCAAAACCTATTATCAACTTTATTGCTTAAGCCATTAGGTCGAAAATTGCTTGCGATATTATAAAAAATGGGGTAGTTTGATGTGCTGTTCCGTATTTTGGCTAGAGGAAGAGCTTAAAATGCAAAGTGATTACAATAGCCCATGCCGGCTATAATCCCATTCCTGACGGGAGCCAGATCTCACCTTTCATATAAGAACCCATATATCCCTATCATTATGAAGCCGCTAATGCGTAGGTAAGGATTTTCTAATAAAGAGTATCTATCTGTAATTATGTTTTTTTTATGGCATAAACTGGTAAACGAGCAGACGAATCACCTGATGGTAAACAATTGGCATCCCCCTGGACACCTGAAACACCAAAGTCGTTACAAGTGCGTTACCAGCCTTTCGGTAATTAGAAATTTGAGAATTGTGGGGGATTCAGATTGGAGAGACTGGGGAAGGGGGTAATTAGGCCTACGGTAACCTCACTCACACGACGATATACAACGCAAGCGTTGTTTCACGTCGGTTTTCTGTGAGGCCGTGGTATTACACCGGTCGAGCCAGCCCATTCGTGCCGAAGCAAGCCATGCTTTGCACTTACTTCCCACACTTGAAGTTATTATAAACCTGGACCTATAATTTCAAATTATAAGTATAGAATCGCTCATCCGCCTTGAGCAAGCGTAATGATTAATACTCATACCTTCTGCGTTTGAAAAGAGGATTTTTATAGCAACAGAATAGAATAGAATATAATAGGTAAAACTTTATTGTACGCCATTAATAATACAGAAAAGGAAATAACAACGGTCGTTATAGGCCAATGATATAGTCGTAGTATATACAATAAAAAATATATAAGTTTTATTCAAATATAGTTACAGTAATTACCATCTATTTTCCATAATATCATTAATTAATACATACAGTCAGTAATTATATTAATTAGTATCAATTACTTCGCTGTATTTGTGGTGGGTATTGAGGGCTGTTGTTTCAATCAACTGGTTTTATAATAATTATATGTATACATCGGCACATAATTAAATCACACCGGGATCAAATTATGAACAGTGGTATCTTCTAACACCCTTAAATTTCAGTGCCAAAACATTGGCCCCTAAGTCTTGTACCAAATATTGGAATTGTAGCAAACTCTGTCTGACTGTCTGACTCATGATTTCTCTTAATTCATCCCGTAAAAATAAACCAAAGTTTTAGGGAACTAACTAACAAAGCAATATATTTATGTCATACCCTCATACATGAAAAGCGAGCATCTAGCATCATCTAGGGTTTTTTTTAAGGGGGGAATATCACCGAATGACTGCTCCCGCCTGGGTGAGTCGGGAGGGAGTGTCAGACTCTTACTGACTAAAAACCACCCCGTTCCTTCTCCTGCACGTCGAGCCGGAGCCCCGGTTACCCGTTAGGTTCTCCGCGACTCATCATCTAGGGTTAGAAACTTAGAAACCTACCACAGCAAGTACCAATGTGACTTTTACCAATTTATATGTAGTTTCTTGAATAATTTAGACACCGCTGACAAACGGTGAAGGAAAACATCGTGAGGAAACCTGGCTTATAATTTATATTCACAAGTTTGAAATCGTCAATCCGTTATGAGCAAAACGTGGTGATTAATTACCTTCTCTGTGTGAGAAGAGGACTTTGCTCAGCAGTGGACACTTATAGGATGTTGATAGGTATATTTATGTAAGCCCACTTTAATTCTTGTTGTTTTTAGCCTCGTAACTTATAATATATTAAAGAATATGGAGTATGATTTCAAATCATGGAGTCTTACTAAAATGTACTACGACAACACCGAGTACATATTACCTATTATGTACTAGCGACCTGCGCCAGCTACGCACGGGTGCAATATGCATTTATTATGCATGTAAACCTTCCTTAAGAATCCCTCTATCTATTAAAAAAACTGCATCAAAATTCGTTGCGTAGTTTTAAAGATCTAAGCAGACATAGGGACAGACAGACGGCGGATAGCGACTTTGTTTTATACTACGTAGTGATGTAGGTGCAATGAACCTGACTGCCTCTATAAATACAGTATACATACACTGCATTTATACATCTACATCTGATACAGTTTCAATTTTAATTAATTTCAGTACGGGCACAACGAACTGTATATCTGCACTGCTGCAGTAGGCGCCATTAGTTTCCTTTACTTACGGGTGTCGTAAATTGTAATAGAACCTACAACCTAGGTACTGAGCCGGGAACTGGGTTATATACCGTGTAACGAGCGAACTATCCGTCACTATTTGTTACTGAGACACTTAAAGTTAACTGCCCCAAAGAGCTACGTGGTTGAGCCACTTAGGCTCCTTGCTAGTTGAGCGAGCTTTTGGTAATTGTGTGTTGGTTCGCGGTGTTATGTTGTAGTGATGTGTTGGTGTACTTATTTGAAGGTTTTGAATTAGTTACAACTGTGCCTAACGCAGATAACTGTGAATTAAATTACCTTTATTTTTGTTACTTATCACACGGCATAGGAGCGTACAGTAATCTTATTAAACACAAATTTAGACAATGTAGTTAATTTGCACTGCCTTGTTGGCCGAGTGGTCGCAAGTGTGACTGCTGGGCAAGCGGTCTCGGGTTCGAGTTCCAGGTCGAGCAAAGTTGGTCTGTTACGCTGACGACACACTGGTGCTAGCACAAGGGAGGTCGCATCAGGCGGCGGCTAATTTAACGTCGAGAGCGGTTACGACAGTCGTTGAAAGGATCCGGCAACCGGGACTCGAGGTGGCGCTCCACAAGTCCGAGGCCATGTGTTTTCATGGCCGCGGGAACGCGCCACCTCCGGGTGAGTCCCAAATAACGGCAGGATGGGTTACCATCGGCGTCGAGACGACGATGAAGTACCTAGGACTCGTCCTCGACAGTCGGTGGAACTTCGTGAAGCACTTTCGTTACGTTTGGCTCCTAAGTTGGAACGAACAGGGGCGGCGCTTAAGCGCCTTCTACCGAACCTCGGGGGGCCAAACGCCTCCTGCCGTAGGTTGTATGCGGGGGTCGTGCGGTCCATGGCCCTCTACGGTGCCCCTGTGTGGGCGCCGAATTTGATGCGGCGACCCGCTAGGGCGCTGCTCACATCTCAGAGGGTCATGGCGATCCGATTGATTCGCGGATATCGCACGATCTCCGGGGAGGCGGCGAACCTCCTTGCCGGATCACCGCCGTGGGATCTTGAGGCGAAGGTGCTGGCGCGTGTGTTTTGTTTGCGCGCGGAGGCACGTCGCCGCGCCGAAAATCCGCTGCCACGCCACATTAGTGCGTGGCGGGATGAGCTCCGGCGTGATCTCATGGCGGAATGGCAGCAACGGCTGTCGCAGTCGAGGGCTGGGCTTGCTGTCATTGCAGCGGTAAGTCCCCTCTTTGAGGAGTGAGTGGCTTGAGAGACGCTACGGCGTCCTCACCTACCGCCTGACGCAGGTGCTTACCGGACACGGAAGTTTCGGTAGGTTCCTGTTTCGGATTGGGCGGGAGGAAACGCCCGGGTGTCATCACTGCGAGGATCGCCCGGAGGACACGGTGGAGCATACGGTGGCGGTGTGTCCTGCGTGGGCTGAGCACCGTCGTGTCCTCAGGGATGTGATCGGCGACGGCGACCTCTCGCGTCCGGCTTTGGTTCAGACCATGGTACAGAGCAAGGGGGACTGGGATGCCGTCTCTTCCTTTTGCGAAGCAGTTATGCTAGCTAAGGAGGAGGCGGAGCGCGTGAGTGAACGAACCTCCTCACGCCCCGGCCGTCGCGAGAGACATTCCGGGCGTCGGGGATCGCGAGACGATGGGCCTGCGGACGACGAGCACGGGTGACTCGCCGCCCGACTAGAACCAGGCCCGAGCGTACGGCGCGTCACGTTCCGCGCGCGCCTCAAAGAGCCATCAGACCACCACGGATAGGGCCCAACAGGGCTGATGCCGATACGGAGCCGCGGAAGACTTAACGGGTTGCCGGGGCTCCGGCTCGAAGTACAGGAGTAGGAACGGGGTGGTTTTTAGTCAGTAAGAGTCTGACACTCCCTCCCGCCTCACCCGGGCGGGAGAAGTCATTGGATGATTTTTCCCCCTCAAAAAAAAAAAAAAAAGGTCGAGCA
Source organism: Spodoptera picta (assembly GCA_038387885.1). NCBI lineage: Eukaryota > Metazoa > Arthropoda > Insecta > Lepidoptera > Noctuidae > Spodoptera > Spodoptera picta. Next base: position 1,599,820 of record JAZHFQ010000235.1, on the reverse strand, counting down.
AAGTATTACTAGGTTTTTAAAAAATGCTCAGTAGTAGCATGGAGTCTGGAATTGTGTACGGTATATGGCAATAGGCTCACCCCCTATTATATGGGACTTATAACATAAATAGTGAAAAGTGGGTGTTACATTGTACAGTGGCATAATGTGCACCTCTGCTATAATGCTATAATTAATGTAAAAGAACTATCACGATGAACACTAACAACTACCTTCATAATTAAAACATAGCACATAGAATACAACCAAGCATTTCATACAAAATCAATTCAAATACGAGTCAAACATGTCCAGTACACACCAGTAATCACAAGCCGAACGTCTCAGCGAACTTGCAACAAGTTTGCGATCACACGATACATGTTACAAGTAAATTCATTGGCTGTTATGTCCTAGAGCAAGTTGCGTCAAGTTCCCTGCAACTGTAACTCTGTAACTAAGATTGAATGAGTTACTTTCAATAGAAATGACGTCATGTTTCATGTTTCCTTCTAGTAAGGTTGATAAGTTGCGTGTAGACGAGCGATAGTTTGTTTGTTTAATTTCTTGGTCAGGTTACTTTCAATAGAAATGACGTCATGTTTCCTTCTAGTAAGGCTGATAAGTTGCATTGTAGACGTCTAGACGAGCGATAGTTTGTTGCTGGTGATTGCAACTTAATATCTTGGTCAGGTTGCGGTATTTTTTACTCGAAATTGTAAGTTTCTGTTTTTTTTTATTAGTAGTAAGTAGTCGCCTGGCTGGTATCTCGTCTGATGGTTAGCGATGTTCTTTCGTGTATGCTGTAGTAAAGAATGCGACTTACGTTTTTCTGATTAAGTCTTGAATATTATAGCCTAGTTGGAAAGTATATATTATACTTGTTGTGAGGATGGAGCGTTAAAAGCATTTGACCAAAAAGCAATGAATGGTATAGGACTATAGGTGAATTATCGATATGTGTTTTGATACAAATAATAAACTAGACTTTTCGTATAGGTTGTGGCAGCCTAGCTGGAGCGTGTAGGCTACTGTTTTACCCTTCACGCGAGCATTTATAACCAGATGGTAGTAATTATTTGTTTTTATGAACCCTTTTATAAAGCAAACATAATACAATCTATCCAGGTAATATTTAAAACCATTTTCCAAGAGTAAAAACACGTTGACAAAATCCCGTACATTTTCCAAGAAAATCACGCACCCACTGGTTTTAAAAGCTAAAAAAACAAAGGAATAACTAAATTCCAAATTCAAATATAACTAAAGGAGAAAGAATCAGGTTTATACATCTCTAAAAGTTAATTCGCGTTTACGGCAGGACTACCTTTGATTGCGAACAAAAACCGCCCGATCTACCATCAAATATTAGCTCACCGGAATAATATTAAACGTGAAATAAAAGAGAGGCCTCCAGGCCGTAGGAATTAAGAATATGGCTACAGTGATAGAAGAACAGCGGCGAGGAAACCGTTATTCGAAACAACTAGTAAGTTATTTATGAAATAAATATTTGGTATGCTAATTTCATTATCAAAGTCAAATTCAAAATCATTCATTTTAATTAAACTAGGAAGGCACTTTTGAACGTCAATAAAACAAATTAAATGTGAAGCTGTTAGCTCATTCAAAGGTGTAGATTCCTATGTAGAAGAACGAGCAAGAAACTCCATAGGTTACTCTTTTTCAATCAGTTTCACAAAAGAATTATCTTGTTTTCTAGCATTGTGTAAAAGGAATTCTTGACTTAGAACATCTAGTTCAAATGTATAGTTATAAGCAGTAATGCGACTCCTCGAAAAGGTCCAACTAATCCAAATAATATCAAACTGATTATTCTGTTTTTAGCAGCAGTGTAGATGGAAATAAACTGATGATAACGATGACAGAAAAATACTATGTTTATCATATAAGTGCCAACAAATAAGAAGTCGCATGAATATTCTGTAAATCCTCAAAAAATGTCCTTCATCCATCGCAATATCGCTGTCTGTATCCGCGTCGCGCCGCTCGTGTACATGTACCTTACTACCTTAGGCTACGTCTCGCGTTAAATACGACATACCCACACTCAACTTCACTTCAATAAAATTATATTCGGCAGTCGTTTCTCTCAGCTTGTTAATGAAGTATTTTTTCTTTTCTGCTATTATTTAATACTTCAGAGTGAAGGCGACATCTGCAAGATGAATGCTTATTGAAATAAACAGGATTTTCTTAAATATTATAAAAAACAACTTTCAGTTTGGTTTTTGAGGAAATTTGTATGTGTAGTAATTCACTATAGAGTTCGATAAAGTGTATTGTAACTTTCGTGAGACATACTAAATAAATTATTATGTTTGCTCATGAATATGAGCCTCTAGCATGGCTTGAAACTAGTCGAGTTCCTCGTCAAATTATTACGTGAGTAAGCCGAAAACATAATAATTTATTTCGATAAAGTGGTTTATACTTTTTCGGCATTTTTTACATACCTACATAATATAAATAGATAGAGGTTTCGGTCTATTGCCATAATATACTAAGTAGACCTTTAAAACTATGAGCCTTGGTGTTTTTTTTTAAGGGGGAAAAGCATCGAGTGACTGCTCCCGCCTGGGTGAGGCATAAGCGTAAAGCGATCGGGTTGTAAAGGCGCGTTATCAAAACGCTTATTCGAATGGCACAAAGCTACTTCTGGTTTAGTCTGTCACAAAAAAGGGTTTAGCAAAAGGACCAGCATCTAAATACACCCTGTCCTCAATACTGAAAATGATTAACTGATCAATGCAAACTGACTAATAATCCCTCATACTATTCAAGCTAATTCTTCTCGAAACTCAATAAGGCGAGGATGAACTTCATCAGGCATCAGGCAATCTCCGTACAAGTTGTGAACACTTCCCATTACACTTGTTACTGTCTACTTGTATCGTTTGCCTACATGTAGGCAATATCAAAGTTTTCTAGTTAACAGTATCGTGTTGTTGACGCTAAACTATTCCTAAGTCCCCCCCTAACTTAAAGGGGGGTATAACATGGTGAGTCATTTTGTTATGGTGTTAAGATAGGGTTTCTTTGAGATCTTCTTAATGATATTTGAATGTTCTCTATTGATTTGGTAACTACAGTCAGGTGATAAAGATTGTGAATCTAGGGGACCTTACTGTTATGTTGGTTGATTATTAATTAATACTCGTATTGTATGTCACACTAGAGTATGACACATAGACAGCGTTATTCTTGACAAGTGTCCTACCTTATATAATACATTATAGTGAGGGGACCACTACTTACTAAGATAGTGATGTTAATACATACATCACATACATGTAACATCCCCCTTCTTAAGTTTAAAACAATTACAATAAGACTTAGACTTAATCAAGTGAAACAAGTGAATTTATTTCTGCAAATAGGCTACAAGGCAGCACTTTTACACGTCAATTTTATCAAGCGAACGATGAGGCCGACATTTCCTGACTACTCTGAGAATAAATGCCGAAACAAACTCAGAGGTCTGTCTCTTTTAACTTTTAACATCTATTTCATCGATAAACCTCTTGATTTGTCTGACAATACGATCTGACTTTGTCATGTAAAATTCTGACTATATAGATCTTGAATTCTCCGACTCCTGTCTATCACCCTCTTACTTCTAAATCATATTTTTGCAAGTTTAATATAGACACATACATTGTCAATCACAAGATTTATAGTTCTTATATACAGATGAAATCAACATCAAAGTTCTAAAAAAGTCTTGTTTTTTGGCAATATATGATTGTAATACCATTAGCGGTTGAATGGTGTTTTGTGTTCCAAAAGTACAAAGAACAATCTATCAACATACTTGTTTCACTAAACAATAAACCAATCTTCGTTCAAGGTCATTTGAAAAACAAAATAACATTAATACTTATAGTAAATATGAAGTCTCGTTCTTTATTCATCTCTAAGCAATCCCCAGTAACAATACATGTGCTGTCATACCATTCATCTTCCCGAACTTTCGTTACATCACAAGAATAGGAAACATTATTAACCGTAAGCAGTCCAGGCATAAATCATTAAATATTATCATAAATAAATATTCAATGGCGTCCCGTATTAAATTTCATCTCTCTGTGTGTTTGGCGAGCTTCCAAAGGCCACGATTGCCTGGTGCAAAGAATTAAGTTTACTAAAAGAGGCCCCAAGATCTCTTGTTCAAGATACGTCTAAAGAGTATTACATCGTCTAAATAAACAATTTCTAAAATTATCCTAGACATCTTCATTCACCTTAGAATCATCGTAAAGGGTTATTTTGTACGAAAATCTATCTAATATGACACGACTTAAGCTGGCCAACTGTTAGTGTCCTCTTATACATATTTGAATATTTTCAGTTTTGTATAGACAAGTACTTCATTAAATCTTTGGTGAACATCAGTCCTTTCAATCTGCAACTGACCGAAAGCAACCCACTCAATATTTTCTCTGAACTTCCCTACAGCAGCACACACAAAATCCATTTTCGTATAATCACATCCAGCCTCTATATCTCTTCACCACTGACTATGCAAAATCCCGTCCAATGTTTTCTCAGCGCACTTCACTATACTATCCATTTTCTATCCATTAAGGACTCTTGATTCTTTCTCAAATTGTTTGTCCGCAGCTTTGCTTCCTGCTTTTGGAACTTCGACTTTTGCGTCTTTGTTACACCACGTAATTCCATTCTGGTCTGATTCTTTTGTAGGATATGGGGCACCGAGTTCGAGACTAGTTCCTTTGAAATCCGATGTAAGCGGTGCTCATGTGCGAGCTTTGAAATAGTTTGGGATATCATTACCTAGTTTTGGAAGTTTGTGACGAAAACAACAAATATTTCTGTCTTAATTTTGGTAGCGATAAAAATTAAAGCAAACAAAAAGAAGAACCATAAAAGTAAGTATGTAAAACATAATAACCGTTCCCCATTACCCTTCTCCAACAAACATACAACAAGCCAGGTAAAGTACTTACCCCTGAAAACTGACCAAACATTGTCGGAGTCTCTAAAACCCAACGAACCGAATTAACATTTGTTTTTCAACTTCATTACCGCAAATCACCTTCCCTTCCACGGCTATGCACACCAAACAGACAGGGAGGGCCAATAAATTCCCGATTATGTTATTTTTGTTTGTGAACACTGTTAACTTATTAGTTGGAAAATTTATCATTAAGGATTTCGGTCGGTTTCCGGGGCAAATTATTTATTAGGTTGGATTCAATTTTATTTTAGAAATGTTTTTGTATTTTAGTTTTTGAAGACCATATATAGTGGTAATAGTGGCTAGTAATAAAGGTATTTGTAGTGTAGTATACACATTTGAAAACGATAACAGTTTCCTGCTGTAGAAATACTGCGCATTCTGCTTAAAGAACACAGAGCTACGACCGTCAGACTTTCGAAAAAAAAGATATTATTTTTTCTTGTTACAGCGACGTATGTCTCTTGAAAGAGCAAGTCCGTGGCGAGCATAAGTATGAAGATTATGTTCGCCTTCCAGTCTTAAGTTTCCACAAATATTTTTTCATTGAGGTTGCTCCTCCAAGTTCACGAGAACCGACATTATGATAAAATGGAGCACCTGCGGGTCGCTGATTTACTGGCACTACCGTAAAGCTGACTATTAACGCCGCGACTAATCGCATTAACTCTGTTATTGTCGCACCACAGGGCGACGCGTTGAGTCGACAAAGCATGGATTTGCGTTGGCGAGTTAGTTGTTGTGACTAGGTTGACTTAGACTAGTTTCTTTTTTAAATACACTAATTTACTTTAGTGGACATTACAGAAGAACTGTTATAGTGAAAGATAACTTTTTATTTTGTTATTGGTTCCAGAATTAGCAATTTGAACTTACTTGTTTTTTTTTTCAACAATGTAGATAAAAGACTTCGCAATATGAACAGGGCGTATAAAATCCGCAAGTTAATTATAATGAGTCGTATGCCGGCTAATCGCAGTGACGCTTTGTCTGAACTGACAGAACAATGTGGTGGTCCCATTCACGAGCAGTCTTTTGTGAACGCTCGCGTTTAATTTATTGCACCTTTCTTACTCAGGAGTTGAGAACGAGTTTGTAATAATTCTCGTTAATCGCATACTCTATGCCTCCTCAATTTTTTGGCCTAATGTTTTTAATTTGTTTTTTATTATTTTTGATCTGACGCACTTAGTTATTTAAGGATTGCTTGTCCTGATTAGAATTGTAGCTGTTTCAAAGAGCGATTATATAGATGTAGGAGTCGCGACCGAAGTGATATAGACTTGTTATGCTGATAAATTAAATACTTAAATAACTTCAAAGATTTATTGCAAAAATCGATAAAATTACGCTAAATGAAATGCTAATGAGTACGACCGCACCCGGTTTGCTGTCCGAATATGTACTGAAGCCACGCTGCACTTAGCGTGTCGTGTTTGGGTCGCTAGATCAGCAAAACGTGTTCGATCGTGGATAATGTATCGAACATGCTCCCGAGGGGAAGAAATGAGATGAACTTATACAAAGATAAACGTTAAATGCTTAATAATGATTGATGGCTTATATTCTAAGGAAGGTTAGAACAGTGTTGGATGATGATTTACAAGGTGACAAAACAATAACAAAATATAGCTAATGACTCAAACAGTTGAGTCGTCAATGAAATTTACAGATCGTCTTTTGGCAATAGGTGAGGTTGATATGTCTCGCTTTTTCGAACGTAAGCTAGACCACCGTTTTGAAAAGTGAGATACGCGTGCACTATCACTTACACTCGACTCCTCGGATGGAGGCAGGTTTCGCGCACTGACACTTGAGCTCATTTTTGGCTCGGATTGATTTATACACACACTCACACTTGCTGGTACGCTCTCGGTCCGCCCCGGGCGGGGCAAACATCCGGCACGCTGGCACCTTCTCCTCAGTAACCAGATCGTGGTCCCTGCGATGGCTGCTGCTAGTAGTCCATAAAACACCGTGTATTGGTGTATATCATGTGTCGTCAGGAGGTCCGGCGGCTGAGCTGATTCTTTCAACGACTTAATTTGTTCATGGAGATGTTTTAGGGAGCTATTTATCATCATGCTTTCGTCGTCAGTTTCAAAGTCGTTAAAATGTTGGATAGGCAGCGTGAGGTTGTTAATAAAGTGATTTATCGGAGTCAATTCAGTGTCGAGAACGGCTGGCTTAAGTTTGAGCGTATTTTCGAATTGTTGATAAGCGTAAAGCGTCACGTCATGACCCTTTGCAATACACTGCTGAGTAAGCTGAATGCGTCCGGCCTTGTTGACTCGGTGAACTTGTAGGCCGTCTTCACATATGATTCGCAAAGAGTATGAGTCACAACAGAAGAATAAATAGGTAGAAAAGTCGTGTAGTGGAATCCACTTGTTTTCACAGTTAGATTTTTTCATTCGGCAAATGGCTAGCTTCTCCCTTTTACAGAATTTTTCATCAGGACCTAAGCTCCTAATAGGTCCCTGCAAATGGCAAAGGTAAGTTTCTGCTTGATATTCACAGTTTTGAAGATCTTTAATGCTTGCTGTCAAATAAGCATCTCTTCTTAAGTTGATCGCAACATATTCTGCTATTGGTTCAATGGTGATCATACTTTTATTGATTTGAACTGGAACTGGAATCAAATTATAAAGCTGGAATGTGTCTCTGCTGATTAAGGGTAAAGTAATTTCAAATATGAAATATTCCTCCATCATCCTGGCTTTGACTTTCAATAATTTATAGATCTTATACAGGTTGAATTGGATGTCGTCTACAGGTATTGCTAGCTCTTTGGATATTTGGCCAGACACAATTTGTAACTCCCTACGAAGCTGTTGTGGTGTCAACAGATGCAAGTTGATTTGACCGTGATATACTTCAGTCATTGTGTCAAGAAAGGCATCTTGAATTCGTTTTAAGTTTTGGATCATATTGATGGTTGCTAATGCTGTCAAGGTGAAATCTTGATGGGTAGATATTACGTCGATTTCCTTCTGTAATGTGTTGGTTTCGCTGTCTAAATAATTCAAGTGCTTATTGATAATTTTATGTTGTTTTGAAATTGTATCCTCTGTTCTCTTTAAGATATTATATTCCGCTTCAATGACCGATGTCTGATTCTTATAAAGCTGACTAAGATGGTTTATATTACTACGCACGAGGTCAATGTCGTTCTTGTACTTTTCTGCGAATTCCTGGTCGAGTACTCCGAACAATGAACTTGCAATAGAACCGACAGCGTTAATCAACCCGCGTCGGGTTCGCAAGTGCGCTCCAAAATGCTGATTAAGCAATAGCTGATTGTAAAATTTTAATTCATTATACTCATGCTGTACTTGCAAAATGATGATTCGACAATGGCTCTGTGCTTGAATCTTTCCGCATGTTTGTTCGAGATATTCCATATACTTTGTAATCGCTGTGTCTCCTTGCCAGTAGGGAGACATGTTATAATAAGTGACAATTTTCCACTCATCACGAATGAGATGCATTTGTCCTAGAGAGTCGAAATAAATAGTTTGATTGTTGTCGAACGCTGTTAGTTTATAAGACGCTTCAGAAGGTATAAGAAGGTTCATAAAAAATAATAATGATAGTGCAATGCTATAGATCTTAGGACAACTGTTAGTCCGTTTCCTTATTTCTATCTTTCTTTCTTGGCTTTGCTGTTCTGTAGCTTCGATTTTTCCTTGTTTGTCTGTAATCTTGTCCGATATTGGCAAAATCGATAGTTTAGTAATTGGACGCTTCATATAACCATTTTTAGTTTTTAAAGTTACTACCCTGACGAGTCCATCCTTTCCTGGGTGGACCTCTACCACCCGACCAACTGGCCATTTTCCGGCAGGCATGTTGTCATCATGAATAGTAACCATGTTTCCTATCTCTATATTCTTTTGTTCCCTGAACCACTTGCTACGCATCGATAGTTGGCTAAGATATTCGGTTTTCCATCGTTTCCATATATCTTGGAACGTTTTGTTCACCAAATACCATCTTGTCCTCGCATCTTGTGCTGTTTCTATGACAGTAAGACCCGCACGGCTAGTTAAAAAATGTGCTGGTGTAAGAAAATCAATGTCCTCTATGTCTTCTGACATTGAACACAGTGGTCTTGAGTTAAGGCTCGCTTCAATTTGAGACAGAATAGTAGAATATTCTTCGAATGTTAAGGCTTGATCTCCAATTACTCTTTTCATATGTTGCTTAAGACTTCTGATTGATCGCTCCCAGATCCCTCCAGCACTCGGCCAAGATGGACAATTCCAATGCCATTCTATGTTTAGTTCTGCTATTTCTTTATAAAAGCTCTCGCTAAAAATGTTCTCAAAATGTTGTTGCTCTTCTTGAAGTATCTTATTGGCTCCCACAAAGTTAGTTCCATTATCAGAATATATATGCTTTGGAGTTCCTCGTCGAGCCGAGAAGCGACGTAAAGCAGCTAAGAACGATAAACTGCTGAGGTCGGAAACTAACTCTATGTGTACTGCTTTCGTAACCATGCAAACAAACAGGGCAACGTATCCTTTAGAGGTTTTGATTCCTCTGCCTTTGTTTGATTTTACTTTAATAGATCCTGTGTAGTCTATTCCAGTATGATAAAATGGAGGAGCTGGATTAGTCCTAAAATCAGGCAGTTGTCCCATTATTTGGTGTAGTCGTTTGGGTTCTTGTTTTTTGCAGGTCACGCAATTACGAAGTTGTTTCTTGGTGGCTCTATTTCCCTTGATTATCCAATATTGTTGTCTCAACAAAGACAAGGTTAGTCGAGCCCCCCCATGAAAGGTATTTTCATGTGCTTGCTGGATAAGGAGCTCCGTCAGTCGTCCGTTATAAGGGATGATCATGGGATATTTCATGTCAGTGCTAATATTTGCATTTTTAAGACGTCCTCCGACTCTTAAAATGCCGCTGTCGTCTAGAAATGGATTCAGATTTAATAGCTTGCTATCGCAACTGAGTCGGTTATGCAATAAATCGTCGATATCCGATGCAAATTCCTTGCGCTGTATGTGTTTAATTATAACTAATTTTGCTTTCTTCAGTTCTTGTAACGTGAGATATGTTGGGCTTTGTTTAATTGTCGGTGCAATTGCACGCAATAACCATGCTACTATGCGATTTATTTTTATGAAGGAACTATAGCGATTCAACAAATCTTCGATAAGGCTATTTCCAGAGCTTTTATTTCGAATGATGAGGACTTGTTTCCGTATCTCTTCCTCCGTCGTAAACTTTGTTTGATCCTGTTGCGACTTGAACTCACATGTGTTCAACCAGGCTGGTCCTTGCCACCACAATGTATGCTCCTTTAATTGTGTAGCTGATAGTCCTCTGCTTGCTGAATCCGCTGGATTTTCCTTTGTTGACACGTAACGCCAAACGTCAGGTGGCAATATGCTAGTTATTTTCTTAACTCTATTTGCTACGAATGGCTTCCATCGATCTGGGTTGCCTTGTATCCAGCTAATGGTAACCTTTGAGTCACTCCAAGCGATGATTTCGTGATTTATATTTACTAAGCTAGAGACTATTTTTTCTAACAATCTGGTTAAAAGCTCCGCTCCGCAAAGTTCCAATCTCGGTAGCGAAACTGTCTTGCTGTTTGGTACTAATCTAGTTTTTGCTGCTACTAGTACCACTGAAACCTTATCTCCTGTCAATATTCTGGCATATACAACAGATGCGTATGCTTTTATGGACGCATCACAAAAGCCGTGTAATTGGATAATATCTCCGCGCTTGCTTTTTAACCAACGAGGTATTTTAAACTGGCTGATACACTCCATGTCTTCAGTTAACCTGATCCATTCGTTTTTAATTTCTGCCGAGACTTCATCACTCCACTGAATGTCATCCAGCCAAACCTTTTGAAACAGTAATTTGAATTTAGTCGTCAGCGGTGCTAGCCAACCTAAGGGATCAAATAGCCTTGATATTTCTGACAGGAGTTTTCTTTTCGTAAGCTTTGTGGTATCTGCTGATGCTGAGTTATTTTGAAAGGAAAATTCATCCGTTGTAGGATCCCATCTTAAACCTAAAGTTTTTGCTGTTTCCTCCGTTTTAAAAATGAAGGATGTTGCTTGAATATTTTGGTGTGATGAATTTATACCTTCCATTAATCTCTTATGGTTTCCTGACCATTTTCTAAGTAGAAATCCTCCGCTGTTTAGACACGAATTTAATTCTGCTATAATTCTTTTTCCTTCATCGATAGAATCTGACCCCGAAACTAAATCGTCCATGTAAAAATCTTCCCGAATTATTTTAGCTGCGTTGGGGAAGTTATGCTGCTCATCTGTAGCTAGTTGCCGAAGGGTCATCATCGCCAAGAAAGGTGCGGATTTTGTGCCGTAGGTAACCGTAGTTAACTGGTATGCCTTTATTGGTAGCATGGGATTCGATCGCCAAAAGATTAGTTGTAGTTTTTGATCTACTTCGTTAACAACAATTTGCCGAAACATTTTCTCAATGTCGGCGGTAAATACATATCGATATTGCCTCCACTTGAGTAACAATGCCTGAAGGTCTCGCTGCAAGTTGGGACCCCGATGCATGCCATCATTTAGACTACCTCCTGATGAGGTTTTCGCGGACGCATTAAATACGACACGTAGCTTCGTGGTCGATGAATCTGCTCTCTGAACACCATGATGGGGCAAATAACATTCCATTTGCTGGCTGGTGGAAGTTGCTAATTTCATGTGTCCCAATTGCTCATATTCCTTTAAAAATTGCTTGTACTGCTGTGAAAAATTTTCTTGTTTGCCAAATTTTTTCTCTAGATTTCTAAATTGGGCTAGTGCTATCTCCTGGGAAGATCCTAATTTTTCCACGGCATGCTGCTTCATCGGTAACCTTACTTCATAGCGACCGCTTTCAAGACGTTTAGTCGTTGATAAGTAGTACTTGACACATTGTTCGTCTTCTGCTGATATTTCATTTTGCTCATAAATATCCTCAATTTTCCAAAATTGATGAATGTCCGCTGTATTGTTTAAGATGACATTACAATGAAAGTGTGGCTTTAAACTGCCGCATAGTATCCATCCTAGCTGGCTTTGCTGAGCTAGAGGCGAACATGAATCCGAGTTTCTTATCAAGCCGTCTAACATGATAAGAGCATAGGCGTCTGCTCCGAGTAACAAGTCTACTGGACGGCTTACGTAAAATTCCGGATCTGCCAAGTTAATGTTTTCCAAATACGACCATGAAGGCCTTTCAAATGAACGATTTGGTAGGTTTTTGATAAGATTTTTCATAATCAAAACATCCGTATGAAATTCAAAGCTATTGTATATCGATTGACATACAATGTTAAGTTTGCCCTTACAGTTAGCATCTTTTTCTCCGATTCCAAAAATGACTCCATCAAATTGTTGTCGCTTCAAACCTAACTGTTGAGCTGCCTTCTCACTAATTAGTGATATTTGTGAACCCTGATCAATAAGAGCTCTCAGTATCAGCGGCGTGTTGTCTGCTGACTTAACCTTCACTAAGGCCGTAGCTAAGAGGACCTCAATATGATGTTGCTGAGATGCATGAACGTTATTGTTTGTTTGAGACATATTTTCTTCTTGCTTATTGTTATTTGATTTTTGTTTTAATTGACCGGACGTTGAATGCGATTTTTGCTGCACAAAGCATTCATGTAATATAGTATGGTGATTTTCCGAACACTTGCGACATCGTTTTGTTGAGTAGCATTTATTGCCGTTATGATTAAAAATGCAATTAATACAAATGTTATTTTGTTTGACGGTTTTAAGTTTCATTTCATTAGGCAATTGAAGAAACCTTTCGCATTTGTATAGTCCATGCTCAGCAGAACAAAGAGGGCATTTAACTCCCGACACGTGCATCGATTTCGTAGTAGATCGATTCGCCTTGTAATTATCATATTTTCGATTATTTGTAAATGAAGTTGACGAACCGGTTTGCTGATGAGAGGACTGTAATTTTGGTGGGACATCTTGACGTCGACGAGCTGATTCTAAGCTAGTAAATTTATTTTCTAAGAAATCTAAGAAGTCTTGTAGCACAGGTAGCTCTCTGGCGTTCTTTAACGACTCTATGTATTCGGAATAAGACTCACTATCTAGCTTGTTTGATAAAATATGGACGAGCAGAGGGTCCCACGTTCTAATATCCACACCTAGGTTTTTGATAGCGTGTATACTCTCTAATGTAACGTCATGTAATTTTTTAATAGCTGAAAATGATTGCTGCTGTATAGTGGGAAGATTCAAGAACACATTAACATGGGAAGTAAAAATGAGTTTCTTATTGTCAAATCTATGGTTTAGAATATCCCAACAGACAATATAATTTTCAGAGCTAATAGGCAAGTGCTGGATCAAACGCTCGGCTTCTCCTCTAACCTTACTTTTTAGGAATTGCATTTTCTGAGCGTTAGATAATGCTGTATTTTTGTGGATAGCTTCGCAAAAAAGGTCTTTGAATGACACCCACTGCTGATAATTGCCCGTGAAGACGGGAATTTCCATTTTTGGAGTTGATTTTTCACGATAGGACGTTGACCACATTTTAGAGTTGATAGATTTTTTCATCCTGTTGAAAGTTCGCTCGTGTTTGCTAAATTGGAAATCATAGTCCTTTACCAGCTCCTCACCCGACTCGCTAATGATTTCCCAGTGAAGGTTATCAATGGTGCTCCAACGGTTTTGGAGAGTTAGAAGAGCATCTTCGAACTCCCATTTGTCGACTAATGACTCAACATCAATATTGTCGACAGCTCTTACGAATGCCATAAAGTTAACCGATTGCTTATGAAGCATATCATCAAGCTTGCTGTTGGATCCTCTCGACTCAAACTTCGGAGGCGCGGATGCCATTGTGTTAGGCTCCGGCTGGCTCACTGAAGACCCCGCCACTCCTTGCTGTGCTGGTTCTGAGTATGCTGATTGCTGACCCCGTTGACTCAACTCATTTTGATGTTGAAGGATCAGTCTTCTGGCTGTCATGTAAATTTCTTCTGTACGCTCAAATTCCGAGTTGACGAAGTACTTATGATTTGTTTTTTCAAAAGGAAGAATCTTCTCATGATTTACTTGGAATTCCTCCCAATACTTCTCAAGTAGCTCGATTTTACGCTTACAATAGTCAAAAGTTTTACGCTCAACGCTATCCTTTTTAAAATTACTGAGAAGCTTCCCCAAACACTCCGAAATCTCGGATTGATTGAAATACAGAGTCTCCATCTCACTGCTGCTGCTAAAATAAGTAAAAGTGAACGATCTTACTTGAGAAAGTTCTGGTTGCTGTTAGCCCGACGAGGGTTGCTCCCCAAGTCAGTGATCCGCTGGTATTGTTGTTGGTGTGAGGTGTTACTCGGTACGATGTAACGAGCACTTCACTCACTACACTGCTGCTAAAGTCGTTACCACTACAGTCACTGCTAAGCTAGCGAATACTGTAATCAATAGTTTCACAAGTTCGGTACAAGTTCACTTCACTGTCGTAAGTCCCGAAAAACTAAATAAACGACCGCAAAGTACTTGGATCCGGCTCGAAGGACCAAAATGTAGGAGTCGCGACCGAAGTGATATAGACTTGTTATGCTGATAAATTAAATACTTAAATAACTTCAAAGATTTATTGCAAAAATCGATAAAATTACGCTAAATGAAATGCTAATGAGTACGACCGCACCCGGTTTGCTGTCCGAATATGTACTGAAGCCACGCTGCACTTAGCGTGTCGTGTTTGGGTCGCTAGATCAGCAAAACGTGTTCGATCGTGGATAATGTATCGAACAATAGATAAGTGCTACTATTGAGTAAGAGGTTCAAGGATAAAATTGTATTTCTAATTTACAAATAAAATATACCTAGTCGCTTCAATAATGTTAAAAATCAGTACGCCATACCACAGCTAACGTCTATCATAAGCAATAATAGGGTAGTTGACTAATTTTTATTTTAATGTCCGTCTGATAGATTATTTTAAAATATTACACACGTATTTTTTATTATTTTTTTATAGAAACGAGTACTTTCGACGATATATTGATTTGAAATGTCGCGCGACGTCACTTCTATGTACATTATATATATAGAAATGACGTTTTAGCCACCACTCCTAAACTTTGATTCGTTATATCTAAGTATAATTTTATTAAACAATAAAATAAAAAAATACGTGTCTAATATTTTTTCATTACCTAACTGACGGACTAATAAGATTTTTAATTTTCATACTCTGTCATCATCCCTATTACCATATACCCTCAATTTTTGATTTACTTTCTCGAACATTCACGAAATATTCGTAGAAGCATTTTTAATTAGCATCAAACCTATCACAAGTGTTGTGGTGGAGAATTCGTGAACCAGTCAGTCGCGAGACATGAACCCACAAACACGCAAACTATTGTGTCCTTAAAATACATTAAAATGAATACTAACAAATCCTTGAAAAAACATTTTCAATAAATTTGGAACAAAGGCTTTATGAATAAGTTAGCTAAATCTGTCTATTGTTACAAAATAAAATGGCGTCGACATTTTCATTTTGTGTTTGATATTGACATCAGTAATTATTTTGCACGTCAATTGTACGCCTTCACTCTATTGTTATTTTTCCGAATTGTTTTAGTTGGTCTCGATGATCAAAACCTGTTAAGTTTTTAAAAAATACCATTTTGTTACAAAATGGTTTTTTTTATATAGAGGTAGATTAATTTGTATGCTAGTTAGACTATTTATTTGTTTGAGGATTTAGATGCAGATTAGTTTTCACATCCCATCACAGCCTATAAGTGGCCACTGCTGACCAAGGCCTCTTTTCACACGGAGAAGGTTTGAACATTAATCACCACGCTTGCTGAATGCGGGTTGGCGATTTCAAACTTATAATTAGAAATTATATGACTAGGTTTCCTCACGATGTTTTCAATGCCGTTGGTCAGTGGTGTCTAAATAATTTTAGAAAGTACATATAATTCGGAAAAAGTCACATTGGTACTTGCCGTTGGTAGGTTTCAAACCCGCAGCCTAATGCTTAAGATGCGGGAGTCTTAAATCTCCAGGCCACCACTAGATTAGTTTTCTTACACCTAAATACTAATACTGGCTATAAGTAAGTAAAATAGTTTATAAGTGAAAAATATATATTATTTTTAATGAACTGAAATCATATGTGCCTTGTGTCACACAACTTAATACAATTCTTGTGACACAGAACAAATAAAAAAGAGCCCACGCTGGGAATAAGGTTAGTTCAGAAAACATTATCAGCATGGCCACTATACAGGCATCGCAATTAGATTCAATTAACGCTAGGCATCGTTACGGCGGCCTAATTATTCCACCTGGAAACCTGCGGCCGACTATGGAAAATTACTACCCCTATCGGCAACTTTTCTTACACCGTCCATGGTGTTTCGTTAAGGGTTATTAGCCAGGAAATTTTGGTTGTACTTGTACGCTAATGTTTTATTCAACATGTGTGGAGCTAATAAGACCGAGTAATCCTTTGTGATTTGGGAAACGCAATTTATTTGAAAACGAAAGAGTTGGGTTAAATAAGGGTGTTGTATTGAATACATTTGTCGCATCCTGTTCTGAATTGAAGATTTTTTTAGAACTGTTTGGATTTCAAGATGAGTAATTCGTTTTCTTTGTTTTTTTTTTATGGCATAAGCCGATAAACGAGCAGACAGATCACCTGATGGTAAGCAATCAGCGTCGTCCATGGACACCTGGAACACCAGAGGCGTTATAAATGCGTTACCGGCTTTTTGGGGATTAGGAGTTTGAGGATCGTTGGGGATTCAGGGCTTGGGGAGATTGGGGAAGGGAAGGGTAATTGGGCCTCCGGTAACCTCACTCACACAACGAAACACAACGCAAGCGTTGCTTCACGTCGGTTATCTGTGAGGCCGTGGTATCACTTCGGTCGAGCCAGCCCATTCGTGCCGAAGCATGGAGAGCCATGCTTCACTACTACTACACTTGTTGCAAATAGGTATATTGTGGAATAATGACGTAAGATAGATTTGCTTGAGCATTTTTATTGCTATGCTATATTGGTTATAAAAAAAGTATTTATTTAAGTTAATTAACAAGTTTTGAAACACAATACAAGCATTTAAGAATACAATAGGGGCAAATGTGCTGCGACACGTGTCGCCAGCGACGTCGCTGTGGATATAAGGTGTGCGTTGTCACCGTATAATATTATGTCGGGCGACATAGGCCCGCTACGCTCAACATGTCGCCGATACATGTCTTGGGATATTTGTCCCCTATAGGTGTATCCTTGGCTTTATAAGCAGCATGCGATGCAATCAACTAATTATAAACCTATCTATAAAAAAGTCAGAATACCAACGCTGGAACCAAAATCAATTTACACTAAGCATACCAAAATATTGTAATAAACTATTAGGTATACCTATAAAGCGGAAGAGTTTGTTTTTTGTTTGTTTGAACACGCTTATCTCCCTAACTATAAGTCTGATTTGAATAATTATTTTTGTTTTGGATAGTGCATTTATCGAGGATAGCTATAGGCTATAAAACATCACGCTACGACCAATAGGAGCTGAGCAGAGCATGTGACACCGCGCGGAAGTAGCTAGTTAATTCATAAAGCTCAACATTAAGTGAACATTACTCTTAACAATATAGCACACATCCATTTCCAAAAGAGAATGTAAATCCAAACTCACTGGACCACTCCATCAATATTAGGAGGTACATCTGAAGCGCAATGCTGCAGCAAATCCATCCCAGGGGAGGTAATCAGTACGAGTAGTAAGTAAACGAAGTGTCCGATGTTCGTCCGGTGTTTATCCGGTATTTGTCCGGTATGATACAGAGCAGAACGGATTGGTTATCGACTGACGCACAATCACCGCCGATTACTGTTGCAGACGTTCAAATACATCACTCAACTCTGTTTACATAATTGGGTATTTGAAATCGAAATTAGATTGTAAATCAAGAAACTAAATATTGATAAAGCTGTTACTAAAACTGCTTGCAAATAGATAACACGACTGTTATTTGGTTATCCTAACAATAATAATTTAAATGCGAAAGTAAGCATCATTTTATTTGCTAGCCCTTCAAGCGAAAATATAAAAATTATTTTCAAATTCTGTGCTGTATAGGTATTATATTGACTGCCTAGTTGGCCGAGTGATCGCAAGTGCGACTGCCGGGCAAGGGGTCTCGGGTTCGATTCTGGGGTCGGACAAAGTATTACTGGGTTTTTTAAAAAAAATCTCAGTAGTAGCACGGAGTCTGGAAATGTGCCCGGTATATGGCAATAGGCTCAGCCCCTATTACATGTAACTCATAACATAAATAGTGAAAAGTGGGTGTCACTTCTGTGTACACCTCTGCCTACCCCTTCGGGGATAAAAGGCGTGATGTTATGTTATGTTATTACTTGATGAATTGACTAACTACCTCTAAATATTGCAAATTAGGAAAGAAAATTCAAAATCTTTATCTACTTATTTCACATTTAACAAAATATGATGAAAACACACGTCTCTGAGAAAAAACCCTGAAAAGCCTCCGGGAGAGAATTTGGGAGTAGCAATGTGATTGAAAAAACATGATTTTTCACGTATTAGCTGATTGGTTTAATTCCGTAAAAATGTCTTACAAATCTACTGATTCCATTAGCCAATGAATGGATCCTTCTAATTATGTTAAAAGTGTAATATTTTATGTAAATATAATGTCAGCTATGTAGGAATATCTATGTTATCTATGTTACGAGTTCATTGTCTGTAGGAATATCCATTGAATAAGCATAATTATACTGTTTTATAGGTTTATTATTCTCTCGTAATTATATATCACACTAATATAATAAATGTGGAAGCTTCTTTATTTGGATGTTTGTCCGTCAATCACGCTTAAACTAATGAATGGATTTTGATGAAATTTTGGTAAACAGGCTAGGTATGGACTGACCTCGGTGATAGGACTTTTTATCCCAATTAAATGCTCCCATGGGAGAAAACAGGAATCATATTTTGCGGACGCGGACGTAGTTGCCGGCGACATCTAGTAACTGATAGAAGTCACAGATATTTGCTGATAACTCTCAGTGTACAATCTTAAACTGTACATGCTGTATATGAATAATGCTGATGCGACAACTATGTGGCGTCGCATGTTCGTAATTTTAAGTATAAATAGTCATAGATTAAGTAAATTAGAGTAAGGAATCGCCAACATTCAACTTGTATAACTTAACTAATAAACGTAACATAAGTGATTCTTTCTCTTTGCACTCATCAACTCAACTGACTTAACTTCAAGAAGCAAACATCTTTACCCGCGAACCTAGGCAAGGTGTACCTAACCGTACACTCAGTCTGATATTTTTTATATTTCTGTAGCAGGTTATTCACAGAATGCCATGTACTATGCATCTGTAATTTTTAAACAATTAAATTATCTATTGAATATCTAAAAGTAACTAAATTCCTTGACTTAATACTAAAAAGCTGTAGCAAGTTTCCTCCTAAATGTCATAATACATTGAATGAATGATTAGAATACTTGAGAAAACATTATCATATTATGAGATTGTTGAGTCTGAAGTTTGAGTGGCACCTTGGGGTCGCTTGTACCCTCTCGTGTGTAATAGTGGGTTAAGTGTAACTAGAATTGTGGTTGTATTAACTTTATTGTTGAATTTATTGTCTATGTTTAAAGTGATGTGGTGATAATATCTTCTATAGAGGTATAGGAATATGCGAAATATTATGTTCTTGTAGTAGTTTCATAAATTATAATATGACTTTCAAACGAAAGTATACTTTTTAGCAGGCCTATGAAGATAATCACATCGTGCGTCGACAATAACAGTTTGACAGTCATAAAAATATTCACAAAAAAGACAACAGAAATTTCTCTATTGGAAACAAATCAAAACAAAAAACTAATACATTGCAGCCTGCAGTTCAAAATAAACAAAACACACGTCCTAAAAATTAAAAAAAAGAATCCTGAGGGATTCTATCCAAGCTTTACAATCGCTGTTGGAACTCAAGATAATCAAATTTTGATCATCATCATCACAGGCTATAAAAATCTATTACTGTATAATACCCCTCATCAAAAGAGGGGTTTATCACAATCTCCATGTTTGTCAAGCGAGTTAGAGACCGCAGTTAAACATCATTTTTTTATGGAATAAGCCGGTAAACGAACAGACGAATCACCAGATGATAAGCAATCGGCATCACCTATGGACACCTGGAATACCAGAAGCGTTACATGTGTGTTACCGGACGTTTGGGGATTAGGAATTTGAGGAGATTAGGGAAGGTAGGGGGGAGGAGATAATCGGGCTCAGGTAACCTCACTTACACGACGGAACACAACGCAAGCGTTGTTTCACGTCGGTTTTCTGTGAGGCTGTGGTATCACTCCGGTCGAGCTGGCCCATTCGTGCCAAATCATGGCTCTCCCACACTTGGTTGGCAAGCGGTTTGAGGTGGTAATTAAACAGTATTAGATTTATCAAAGAACTCTACTGACTGCTCTATAAGTACGTAGTAATTTATTTGACTTCAAAACTCGTAGACAGAATATGCCAGGTGACAAATGAATAAACAGTTGCAATCTAAATTTAACTTAATCCAATTTAAAATAAGAATCGTTCGATTATAATATCATTGGGAAGCGGTCGGAAAGTCGGCCCGCGGTCCCTTCGGTAACGTTTCCAATGAATACCATTACCGCACTCTCGTATTACCATACGGAATTACTGGCGTAGACCTGCACTGCTAAAGGAATAGAGGAATCGGAGGAATTTATTTTTGGATGTTGTTTTTTTTTAAATATACACTGTGATACTTATTTCATTTTCGCCCCGCGGCAAAAAAACTCTTGCTATAAGGAGTATTTTCGATATATAATGTAAAAACATTTTTTTTAAGTTTAAAAAATTCATGGAAATCATCGCAAGAAACACTAGTCGTATTGCTAAATAGTTGTTTCCTCCATTCCAATGTTTGGGAGGATTCGTACTTAAGTTTTAAATTCACAAAAGAACTTTTATGCGAGCAAATCCGAGCAATACACTTAATATCCTATGTTGCCCTACAGAGAATAAAAGGTGTAGGTTAAGTAAAGGTGTGGTATTTTTATCCTCTTAAAAATGATACGGAATGGGTAATAATCTAATAATCTACACAAAACAAACATGTTACTATGGCAATCTAATTCAATAAATTCTATCCGGATATTGTTTAAATAACATCGATTGTGATAAAGAGATTACCTAAAGAATTGCCAATTATACAATACGATAAAAACAAATCAATCAATCATTTGATAGCTAATATTTTTGCTTCATTACCATGACCAGTAAACTTTTGCAAACCAGCGTGAGTTTTATTTTGTAACTTCTTAATCTTACGTACAAATCTTTTGTTTATAACATTTCCTAGTTTAATCTAGATAATCTTGTAGATAAGGCCCAAATCATTCATAAACTGTGAGCATGATTACATTGATCATCAACGAAGAAATAACTAAGCTTCTAATTGGATAGTTTCCAGAGTATCAAAATTAATTAATTTCCCGTCGTGTGACTCATCGCGCACAGATCGCCGTGACAATAAGTGCTTATCTAATACCAGTGTTTGTATTACTCCAAATATTGTATACGAGTGTGTGAAGGATATGAAAAGAGGAAAGTCACCTGGTCACGACGGTCTGAGCGTGGAGCATGTACTTTACGGGGGCGAACTATTGTATGGAATACTGTCCAGGTTTTATAATATGTGTTTAACACACTGCTATTAGCCGAAATTATTTATGAAAACTGTGGTTGTTCCCTTGTTTAAAAACGGGTCTGGCAGTACATCCGATTTAAAAAACTATCGTCCTATATCTCTTGCTACAATATTCTCCAAAATTTTCGAAAGGCTGTTACACCCTGAATTACTTAAATACACAAATTTTAGTGATGCTCAGTTTGGGTTCCGCGCCGGTTTATCAACGGATATGGCCATATTTGCTTTAAAAAATACAGTTAAATACTATAACTCGAGAAATACTACCGTGTATGCCTGCTTTTTCGATCTACACTATTAGTTACGATATGTTGTGGGCAAAGATGGAGGAGGCAGGCATACCAGGTGATATATTGGGAACGTTGAAATACCGGTACGGATCTCAGACCAATGTGGTAAAATGGGGTAATGGTGGCTTTTCTAACGAGTACACACTTAAATGTGGCGTAAGACAGGGTGGCCTAACATCTCCGTCCTTGTTTAACCTATATATAAATGGACTGATTGAGGAGCTCAGCAGATCAGGCGTCGGCTGTCACATGTGTAATGAACCAGTAAATAACTTAAGCTACGCCGATGGTCTTGCTGAGCCCCTCAGTTGACGGCCTACGAACAATGCTTTCCATATGCGAAAAATATGCTCTGAGACATGGACTAACGTATAATGTTAAAAAGTCAGAAGTCATGATTTTTAGACATGACAGAACTTGTTGCTTTAATCCAGTAATAACACTTGGCGGCACTCAATTAAACGTTGTATCGAAATTTAAATATCTAGGTCATGTCATTAACAATAATCTAAAAGATGATGACGACATGGAAAGGCAAAAGAGGTCCATTGCTGCAAAAGCCAACATGTTGGCGCGCCGATTTGCTCGGTGCAGTAACGCAGTAAAGATCACTCTGTTCGTGGCTTACTGTCAGGCGTTCTACACCTGCTACCTATGGAAGAACTATACACAGCGGACGTATCACGCGTTACGCGTGCAGTACAATAATGCATTCAGAGCTATGCTCAACCTACCGTGGAGGTGTAGTGCATCTGGCATGTTTGCCGGGAATAAGGCAGATGACTTTTATGCAGTGATGAGAAAACGGACTGCCTCCTTCATGAACCGAATACGAAATACTAACAATATTATTGTCCAGGCTGTGTATGACTGCTGCAAGTTTGACATTTGTGACATGTAATGTAATTAATTAATTAATAATTTGTAATTTCTATTAATAATAATTTTAGTAATTTGTACTTTGTAATTTCTATTTTCTGTGTATAATTTTCTATGGGCATGTGCCTGAAATAAATGAATTTTATTTTTATTTATTTTTATTTTTTATTAAAAAGTCTAATTAGTCCGTCAGTTACATAATGAAAAAATATTAGACACGTTTTTTTTTTATTTTCTCAGGCGCTAAGTTTAATAGTGGGAGGTCGTTACGTCATAACGTGCTACAAAATGTGACACGCTGTGACGTCACACGATATTTCAAATAAAGATATCGTCGAAAGTATTTAATTTTGTGAGAAAATAAAAAATACGTGTCTAAAGTTTTAAATAAATGTACCAGACGGACATTAAGATAAAATTTAGGAAACTACCCTATTGTACTGATTATATGTACCTACTTTTAGAAAATATTCTGTTAATAATCCGTATGGATCACCTAACACAACGGAAGCGTAGATTCACAGCGGTTTTCTGTCGATAAGACGATGGCATCAATCTGGTCGAAGGGACCACCCTTGCGTGCGAGAATATGGCTTTTTTCGTGAAGAATTACGCAATATTCGTAGACAGTTGTTTTATCATCGAAACCAATGTATACGAATTGCACGTACTAGATGTGCATAGTACTTTCTATGTACCTATATATGGACGTAGGTAAGCAAACCCCAGCATTATGAGTCTTCACCATTTGAATTTCAAACTACGAACGTTCGAAGATTAAACTGGTTACCAGCCATTATTTCGTAACGTTCCGAATTTGTTTTTTGCACGAACCTAACATGCCAGTACTCTGTGTTTTGCATTCTTTAAAATTGGAACGTTCTTGGAATTCTAGAAATGGCCGCCGTTCCGTTTCGTAATAGATCTTAATGGGCAGTTAGGAAGTCAGTTTTATTTGGTATATAGTCACGATATTACTGCTTGACGGGCATTTTGGTCTTACAGAGACTTTTTTTCTCTTGTGAGACTTTGGAAGTCTCAGTCTCTAGGTTTTAATGTTACATCTATGTATATGTTGGTATAAATAATACTTCAAAATAAAAGTTTAAAACTAGAGCAAAATCTGAGACCTTCTTGGAAATCTCTTCTATATCTAAGTATAGGCGTAATCTGAGAGAGACATGCTTCGGCTCGAATGGGCCGGCCTAATATGAGTGATACTACGGTTTCACAGAAATTCAAAGTGAAACAACGCTAGCGTTGTGGGTGAGGTTACCAGAGGCCCCATTATCTGCATCTATTCGTATACTGGCTTATCTCATCAAAAAAATATAAAAAAACATCGACACGACAAACGACACACTAAACAAATAAAATGTAATAAAAACCCAACACAAATACATGTATACCTCTACTTTTTTTTTTAAGGGGGGAAAATCATCGAATGACTGCTCCCGCCTGGGTGAGGCGGGAGGGAGTGTCAGACTCTTACTGACTAAAAACCACCCCGTTCCTTCTCCTGCACGTCGAGCCGGAGCCCCGGTTACCCGTTAGGTTCTCCGCGACATGTATACCTCTACTATAATCAGAATAAAAGTATAGTCTTTTTAGTTTAGCGTTTCGTTAGACCGGAGCATTGAGTCTGAACCTACACGTAATGAGCAAAACCTTTTGCCGACAATTCGAGTGAACATTTTCTCTATGTAACAGTCCATATTTTTACACGTGAATTATGCTGAATACGGGCTTAGAAACGGCAAAGGACGTGTGCTAAAGTGTAGACATTTTTGTAAACATATTTTATGTGAATGTGGCTATTTTTGTGCTTTACAGCTCTGAGAGTAAGGCTGGGACTTTTCTTTATGTTAAAGCATGTGTTAGGATTTCTGTTTTGCATTGTACAAGACTTGGAAAATAATTAAAGTTTTAAAATGTTGCTTTTGAGTTAAGTTTGTATTGTTTCAATGGAAAAACTGCTTCAGCACTTTATATAACTATGTTTAAATGAGTTTAGCTCAACTTTTTTCATCATTGAAACACTCATAAATTATCATTGTATATATATAGGTTACAAAAATACTATGAATTTATGATGTGAAAATGGGTATTAAGTATTAAACTGTCAAACACCAAGCGGTCACCGGTGACCGCAACCTATTGTTCTATAATTGTGTCTACAAAACCGGTACTCGACGAGTTAATTATGTTTTTCAAATTGACGTTTAATTTTTCTTATACTCTACTCTTTTTCGCTTCATAAAATGTATCGCTATATAGCCCACTTTAATAATGCCTTCCAACTGAGTTTAGTACGTGGCTGCGCTTGCATGAAATTGGCGTCTGTTATCTATGATTGGATTAATTTTTCCTTGCGCTGGTTAAAGACCACATTTTGAAAAAAGACCAGATTTGAAAATTAGAAAATTGTTCAATAAGTAAACTAACTGCCTCATTTTTTGACTGAGTTATGGAGACTAGTTCCAGTCAAAATTTTATTTAGAATTTTAGTAATAAGCACATGCTTTCGAGGAAACTACTCACTATTTACATAAATAAGAAAAAATGGAGGTGCAAGAATCATAATATGATATAAAAAGTTTCAGTAGTCAAACCACTAAGGCTATGAAGAACATGGTTTGAGGTTAATTAAAGTTCCAAATATATCAATAGGTATTATATTTTATATTCACAACCAATTTCATCACATAAAACAACATAAACTAGACACTCTCACAGAGTATAAAAGTAGATATAGCCAACACACAACAAACATGGGTAATGACAAAAAGAAACTATCTTACCCAACCCGTAACCCAGCCCACGGTGCACAAAATACCCCGGAGCAGACTCAGCCGATCTTCACCTGGTATCCTTTTCAAGTTTCTCCACGTTCGCATCTAACCGAGTACACCAATCGACTGATATTGAAAATAGATTGAAATTGGATTGAGTTGAAAATTGGAAATTTTGCAATGGCGCTCCCTTGGGCCCTGCTTGCATGCTCGCTGAATATATTTTTTCGAATCACCTTCGGGTTTGGTATAAATAATATATATTAGTATTTTTGTGTGTCCTCTTGTGTGTAAGTTATTGTTTTTCGATATTGTTGTAAAGTATGTGAGTTAGTGTTTTGTACCGTAATGCTGGCTGAAAGTTGTACTATCGTTTTCTGTAAAATTGTATCTTTTTGGGTAATTTATATGGTTTTTGTTACCTTGGTGATCAAATAATCACAAATATAATCTAAGAAGAGATTTTAAATTTGATTAAAGAATTAGGTTAGTATTGATAGTGTTTCTCGGTTCTTGAAAAGTCTTTAGAACTTTTCAGAATCTAGAATGATTTCGTTTATTGGTAACAGGATTATGTGAAACTTAAAACATAACAGACGAGTAATTCTTTCATAAACTACGTTTAAAAAACCGTCTCTTCGGTTTTTCCGAAATCCGCATCAAAATAGGTTCAGCTAATCGGCCACAAACAAAATTTAAAAAAATAAAATCCATTAATCCATCTCGCTTAACATTCCAGTGCAATGCTTAGTTATTCTTATAATTCTCCGTAGCTATGAAGGGCAACATTTCTACTTACGAGCTGTAAGCACAAGTTCTGTGCTTCTCACAAGATGTTCCGCCATCATGTTCTGCCGCTGACTTTACAATCAGAGAATGAGATGCCAACGCACCTTATTGTGCAACTAGCTATTAGTTGCAGTTGCTGATTTGGGGTACCTATGTGATTTAAAATTGGTATGAACAAATTATTGTTTATATTTTTACTGTTTGTGTTTTCTATAGATATCGTTATTATATTTCATGAAATATAGTTTTTTTTTTTACTTCATGAAAATTTTTGATACATTTTTTTATGGTTTTATTAAAATTATTGCAAGGAAATGTTTGTTTTATTGATACATACCCAACGGCAACGACAATATATAATGTAAGTATTTTACGTTTTAATAAAACGATGCCAACAGTTACTTTGAAATAACTAAACGGAACAATTAAAACAAAATAAATAATCTTGTTCCAACCGAAAACCAGCCGTCTGCTATTACCAAGATAACAATCACACAACAACAACAGCCCCATAAATAACCGAAGGTTTGTGAAATAAAAACAACTGTAACAAAAATGTACAGCGCGGTTGCAATTGCAAGTTGCAGTGTGCGGGCCCGCCGGGGGAATTATGCGAAATTTAATATAAAACTATGCGCCATAACTCAACGTCCCGCGCCACATGTGACATTCGCCCGCAACTTTTTCCCCCCGACATCCCTCGTAGTACTTTACTCTGTTTTTTTTTTCAAAAACTGTAAAATTTTTGCAACCAGTCCGCGAAAAGTTTTGATTACAAAAAAGTGTCAAATGTATACATATATGTATGTATGTTACGTATTTACCAACTACCACTACCTACCTAAAATGGTCGGTGATGTTTGACGAATACTACTAATTGTTTTGTTGCAGTTCATGGATATGGGACATAATAAGTAGTACAAGAATAATCATTGAGCAAGGCGTTTCAGGGTCAATTTTTGAGTTAACTAAGGTATATTTAAATTTCTTAGTAACAATATAGAGCCTAGATTTCATAATGATAACATAGAAGTTATGACCTAACAACTGCGGAAGTGAATGTTGGGATGCAAAAACAAGCCGACACGTGGTACAGGTAAAAGTGTTTTGGTATATTTTATTAATTGCTCTCATCATCATCAGCTGTTAAGAAATAATTTTATTAATTGTTAATTCGCCTCTGCCTCGTTGGACGAATGGTCGCAAGTGCAAGTGCCAGACAAGGGGATTCCCAAGTCCAAGTCCCAAGTAGTATTAAGTGTCGTAATGTGCACCTCTGCCTATACCTTTGGGGATAAAAGGCGTGATGATATGCTTAATCGCATCAGATCCCTGATGAACGTAGACCTCTCCAGTAGAAAGCCACTGAGCTCGACCTGAATAGATTTTTATAATCATAATAATATTGTTCGGATAGTGTAGGCAAACTGATTTGCATAACATAACCAGTTTAATCCTCGAGGGAGTTAGCAGAGGTGTATAAGTAATAGATATAGGTCATCCGAAAGGAGTGGGCAGAGATTTAAATATTAAGCATCTAGTGTACAGTTCGCCCACATTACGGCAGTTATGCTGCTGTTATAGGCACATTATAGAACTTTTCTAACCACAGAGAGGCTTTATCATTATATTCACATAATAATGTATTACCATTATTCTTCTCTGCAGCACCCAAAGGTCAGACTGGGAGAAAATGCCTGCGGCATTAAGTCCACCTTATATACCCTTTGTACATGAAGCTTTAGCTTTTGACTGCCAATAGAAAACTGATGAAGGCAAATCCTCCACTAACGTCGGTCACCGGTGACCCCCATGGCGTTTGATGTGTTAAATAAATAAATAAATAATGTAAGTAAATTCGTGCGTGTTTCACCTTTTCATCAATCATCAATTTTCATCCTACACAGGTCTTTAACTTTCTCCTTAGTAGGATCATATCGTTGTGTCGTGGTGGCCCGGAAGTTTAAGACGCCCAGCTCTCGTGCATGAGGATGCGGGTTCGAAACCTACCGACCGCAAGTACCAATGTGGCTTTATCCGCGTTATATGTACTTTCTAAGATTATCTAGACTCCACTGACAAACGGTGCAGGAAAACATCGTGAGGAAACCTGGGCTTATAATTTCTAATTATAAGTTTGTAATCGCCAACCCGCATTGAGCAAACGTTGTGATTAATGCTCAAACCTTCTTCGTGTGAGAAGAGGCTTTGCTCACCAGTGGGCATATAGGCTGTTGATGATTAGTAGGATCATAATAACTTTCCAATAATAAGTTCTTATTATGCTCTAAATGATGTATTCTATGCATGTATTAATAATATGGTTTCTGTCAATATGCACCGAAATTCTGTAAGATATATATATCAACCACTAACTGACCCGGCAAACTTTGTAACATCTTTTTTAGAGGGGGGAAAATCATCTAATGACTTCTTCCGCCCGGGTGAGGCGGGAGGGAGTGTCAGACTCTTACTGAATAAAAACCACCCCGTTCCTACTCCTGCACATCGAGCCGGAGCCCCGGCAACCCGTTAAGTCTTCCGCGGCTCCGTATCGGCATCAGCCCTGTTGGTCCCCTCTATGGTGGAAACTTTATAAAACCTAAAAATGTTATTTCTCGCCTCTATCCCTGGACTTCTACGAACATTTCAAGACCAAAATTAGCCAAATCGGTTCAGCCTTTTTGGAGTTTTAGCGAGACTAACGAACGGGAATTCATTTTTATTTATATAGATTTTCATAGATTGTGTAACAAGGGATTTTTCTGGCATACATACAAACTGGTAGACAATTTTTCTTATACTTATTACTTAATTCTTATATAAATCTGAAGAGTTTGTTTGTTATATCGACCTAATCTCAGGTACTACCGGTTAGGCTATAAATCATCACGCTACGATCAGAGCAGAGCGGGTAAAACCACGCGGACGTAGCTATATTTACATATAGGTGGGAGGGCCGAAAGCGCCGCAAAAAGGCGCAGCGGCAGCGACGGCAGCAGCAGCGCAGGGAGAAACGCGCTGCTGCCTTGCTCCTCGCCCCTAAGACCGCGGCTGTGGTCATCACCCTACAGCCGGAAGCGGTCAATAGGGGCGTTACCTACGGCGACGTCCTCGCCAAATTAAAGGGGGCGGTGACTCCTGCGGAGTTCGGGGCCCCGGACGGGTTCGCGGTCAAGGTGACCGCTACCGGAGCCCGTCTTCTCGAGGTCCCCGGCGCGACCAGCGGCCCATCGGCTGACGCCCCTGGCTGAAAGGCTTAGGGCGTGCCTCGGTGCGAACGAGGCCCGCGTGTCCAGGCCCACCAAATGCCTGGATGTCAGGATTTTGGGCCTGGACGACTCCGTCACGGAGATTGAGGTGGTGGCCGCTGTGGCCAGGACGGGAGGGTGCCCTGCTGACCACGTCAAGGTGGGCACCATCCGTCCGGACAACTCGGGGCTGCGCACGGTGGTGGTGAGCTGCCCCGTCACAGCCGCCAAAACATTAAAAGAGGGCAAAAGGCTCTTGGTGGGATGGGTCTCGGCGCAGGTCAAGCTGCTCGAGACCCGGCCTCTGAGGTGCTACCGCTGTCACGTGGGGGAGCACGTGAGTGTCAAATGCACCTCGGAGGTGGACCGCAGCGACTGTTGCTACCGCTGTGGTCGGCCCGGTCACAAGGCCGGCTCGTGCAACGCCCCGCTGCACTGCAATGCATGTGCGGCGGCTGGCAAGCCGGCCAATCACCGGGTCGGGAGCAAGGGCTGCTCCCCTCCTGCTAAAAGGGCAAAAGTAGGCCCTTCGCCGCCCCTGTCGTTTCCGCCGCCGCCGCCGCCACTGCCACCGCAGTCGCCGCTGCCGCCACTGAGGAGGTCAGAATGGACTGTCAATAATGGCTCCATTCCACCTCCTCCAGGCGAATATCAATCACTGCGCCGCGGCTCAGGATCTCCTGCTCCAGAGCATGGCGCAGTGGTCGATCAATGTCGCCGTGGTCTCCGAGCCGTATTTTGTCCCGCCCAGGGATCACTGGGTGGCGGACCTGGACGGCTCGGTGACCATCATCTCGTCGGCCGCCGCCGGTACCCCGACTCTTGAAGCTGCTCAAAGAGGCCGGGGTTGTGTCGCAGCACGGTTCGGAGAGCTCGCTGTGGTGGGCGTGTACTTCTCTCCGAACCGAACTCTCGCCGAGATCCACAACTCCTTGAGGGAGTTGGTCACCGTCGTCGTCGGGTTCTGTTCCCTCCCCGTGCTCATCCTCGGGGACTTCAATGCCAAAAACTTGGCTTGGGGTTCCCGGTTCACCGACGTCCGGGGTAGGATGGTGGAAGACTGGGCCCTTGAGACGGGCCTAGTCGTCCTGAACCGGGGTTCTGTCCCCACGTGCGTGCGGATGCAGGGCGAGTCGGTGGTGGATATCTCGTTCGCCAGCCCTGCTCTGTCACCGCGTATTGTTGACTGGCGCGTCATGGAGGAGGTGGAGACGTACTCCGACCACCGGTATATCCGGTTCGACGTCTCCGCCGAGTCCGCAGACCCGCCGGTCAGACAGGCCCCATGTGGCCCGCGTTGGGCGCTGAAACAGCTGGACCGGGAGCTGCTCCTGGAAGCCGCCATCGTGCAGGCCTGGGTGATACCACCGGTCAGGCCTGCCGACATTGACGATGAGGCTAAGTGGCTCCAGGACGCCATGTCCAGGATCTGTGACGTGGCGATGCCCCGGATCCGGTCGAGGCAACAAAAGCGCCAGGTGTACTGGTGGTTGCAAGAGCTAGCAGCTCTACGCAAGGCGTGCAATGCTGCGCGACGCCAGTACACTAGGCACCGCAGGCGCCGTATCCGTCCTCCGAATGCGGAGGCGAGAGAGGCGGAGTTGTACGAGGGATACAGGGCGGCCAAGGCCCTCCTCAAGGTGGAGATATTGCGGGCCAAGGAGGAGGCCCGCCGAGAGATGCTGGGGACTCTGGACAGAGATCCGTGGGGACGCCCGTACCGGATGGTACGCGACAAGCTCCGCGCTTGGGCTCCCCCGCTCACCCAGAGTCTCCGGCCAGAAGTCTTGGAGGCGGTGATTGGCACCCTGTTCCCTCGACTGTGGAAGGGGTTCACCCCTCCGTATATGACTCCGCCCCCTCCGGTGCCCGACGCGGGCTACAGCGACGACGACGACGACATCGTCCCAGAGGTGACCGAGGCAGAACTGAGAGCGGCGGTGCGCCGGATGGGCGCCAAGAACACCGCCCCAGGACCCGACGGCTTGCATGGCAAAGCATGGGTCCTGGCCTCAGAGGCTCTCGGGCCTCGATTAATCGGTCTCTACAGCGCATGCTTGGAGAGAGGCCAGTTCCCGCTTCTCTGGAAAGCGGGCAAACTGGTCCTCGTGCGGAAGACGGGGCGCCCTGCGGACTCTCCGTCCGCATACCGGCCCATAGTGCTGCTCGACGAGGTGGGGAAGTCTTCGAAAGAATAATTTCGAACCGCCTCGTCGCGCACCTGACGGACATTGGGCCGGACCTGTCGGACGGCCAGTTCGGCTTCCGCAGAGGGCGCTCCACGGTGGACGCCATCATGCGCGTTAGGGACCGGACGACGGGGACTGCAGTGTCCAGGGGTAAGGTCGTAGTGGCGGTGTCTCTGGACATCGCCAACGCCTTCAACTCCCTGCCCTGGAGCTGCATCTTGGAGGCACTCCGATATCATCGGGTGCCTACCTACCTCCGTCGTGTAATCGAGGCATACCTGACGGACAGGTCCGTCATTTACCCCGGTCACCGGGGCGAGTGGAACCGGCGAGAGATGTCACGCGGTGTTCCACAGGGTTCGGTTCTGGGGCCGCTCCTGTGGAACATCGGATATGACTGGGTGCTGCGCACCGACCTCCCGAACAACGTTAGCACAATATGCTACGCCGACGACACGCTGGTGCTAGCGCACGGGAGGTCGCACCAGGCGGCGGCCGACTTAATGGTGACAGCGGTTGCGACAGTCGTTGAGAGAATCCGGCAGTTGGGACTCGAGGTGGCGCTCCACAAGTCCGAGGCCATGTGTTTTCATGGCCGCGGGAACGCGCCACCTCCGGGGTCCCACATAACGGCGGGAGGAGTTACCATCGGCGTCGAGACGACGATGAAGTACCTAGGACTCGTCCTCGACAGTCGGTGGAACTTCATTGAGCATTTCCGACGTTTGGCTCCAAAGTTGGAGAGGACGGGGGCTGCGTTTAAACGCATCCTCCCCAACCTCGGGGGGCCAAACGCCTCCTGCCGGAGGTTATACGCCGGGGTCGTGCGGTCCATGGCCCTCTACGGCGCCCCTGTTTGGGCGCCTAACCTGTTGCGGCGTCCCGCTCGGACGCTGCTCATGGCACAGAGGGTCATGGTGATCCGAATGATCCGCGGATACCGCACGATCTCTGGGGAGTCGGCGAACCTCCTTGCCGGATTACCGCCGTGGGATCTGGAGGCGAAGGTGCTCGCGCGCGTGTATAGCATGCGCGCGGAGGCACGTCGCCGGGGCGAAACTCCGCTGCCGCGCCAGATAAGTGCGTGGCGGGATGAGCTCCGGCGCGATCTCATGGCGGAATGGCAGCAACGACTGTCGCAACCGAGGGCTGGGCTCGCTGCCATCGCAGCGGTAAGTCCCCTCTTTGAGGAGTGGCTTGAGAGACGCTACGGCGTCCTCACCTACCGCCTGACGCAGGTCCTCACTGGACATGGGAGTTTCGGGAGGTACCTGTGTCTGATGGGGCGGGAGGAAACGTCCGGGTGTCATCACTGCGAGGACCGCCCTGAGGACACGGTGGAACATACTGTAGCGGAATGCCCTGCGTGGGCTGAGCACCGCCGTGTCCTCAGGGAAGTGATCGGCGATGGCGACCTCTCGCGTCCGGGCCTAGTGCAGGCCATGATGCGGAGCGAGGGGGATTGGGATGCCGTCTCCTCCTTTTGCGAAGCAGTCATGCTAGCTAAGGAGGAGGCGGGACGCGTGAGGCAGCGAAGCGCTGCCTCCTCGCAACCCAGCCATCGCGAAGGACACACCGGGCGTCGGGGATCGCGGGACGATCTCCGGCCACCGTAAGCGCAGGCCTGCGGACGGCGAGCATGGGTGGCTCCCCGTCCGACCAGAAACAGACCCGAGCGTACGGCGCGTCGCGTTCCGCGCGCACCTCAAAGAGCCATCAGACCACCACAGATGGGGCCCAATAGGGTCGATGCCGATTCGGATTCGCGGAGAACCTAACGGGTAACCGGGGCTCCGGCTCGACGTGCAGGAGAAGGAACGGGGTGGTTTTTAGTCAGTAAGAGTCTGACACTCCCTCCCGCCTCACCCAGGCGGGAGAAGTCATTCGATGATTTTCCCACCTTAAAAAAAAAAAAAAAATTCTTACATATAGGTATCTATAAGCATGGTTGCCCAGCAATTGCTACATTGAATTTGTAAGTGTGCTATTTGTCCGGTAAAATTGGTAATTATAACCACCAAATAGTTTTCAACAACTTCCTTAACCTTCTAAAGACAAACAGTTGATTTTAAAAAACATTAACTTCTTGTAACTAAAAGCAGTTAAGAAAAGAGTAAGAAGTCAAAGTATGAAGTAAGTAGTTACAAGTTTTTCAGATAATTAACGTTGTTACAGTTGCGTTGCAAACAGAGAGCTCAACTCATTTGACTACTGTATGTACTAGAAACATAATAAACAAGAATGAAATTCAAGTTCCGTGGAGGTATGTGACGGTTGTAAAACGTCGAATTCTACTTGGGTATACCATTGAAAGTGTGACAATAATATCACACAGACCTGCACAATATAAACAATATGACTAATGACATAGATATAAATAATTTCCACGCTTGCTTGCAGGCTGAAGACAGTGACTTTTAGGTTATAATATCTTTCCTGTAAACCATATTGTATTCTTGCAAATAAATGTTTTGATTTGATTTGATTTTTGATTTAATAAACTTTGTAATACATTATTTTTAATAAGCCGATAAATGAGCAAACGGATCACCTGATGATAAGTATTCGGCATCGCCCATGGACACCCGTAACACT
This sequence comes from Spodoptera picta, assembly GCA_038387885.1. Lineage (NCBI taxonomy): Eukaryota > Metazoa > Arthropoda > Insecta > Lepidoptera > Noctuidae > Spodoptera > Spodoptera picta. Next base: position 1,565,259 of record JAZHFQ010000235.1, on the reverse strand, counting down.
AGAGGCGTTACAAGTGCGTTACCGGCCTTTTGTGGATTAAGAATTTGAGGAATGTTGGGGATTCAGGAATTGCGGGGTTGGTGGTTAGTTGGGCCTCCGGTAACCTCACTCACACGATGAAACACAACACTAGCGTTGTTTCACGTCGGGTTTGTATCAGGCCGTGGTATCACTCCGGTCGAGCCGGCCCATTCTTACCAAGGAATGGCTCTCCCATTAAGAAAAATTTCCAAATCATTACTGAAACAATGTCATAACATTACATTTAAACAAAAACAACTTATTGCATTAAATATTGAACAATCATGCACACTTTCATAAAACGTACATTCATTAATTCATCGTAAAACTAAATCAATGAAATATTATCAGTACCTATCTAAACTCGTATGTTATCTGGATAATTTACTCATTGGTTCTGTTTCCATCATTGTGACTGTGTAGATTATATTATCTGCTTATTCATTAATGAATTATAACGTTAATTCCTTCAATCAATTTATTTTTAAGCGCTGCCATTATCTTATACTTATGACTCTGTATCTAACCGAATGTCAGTGACGTGTCTTGTTGCATCATGCCTTAAAAAATTCCCCACGTATTTCAAAAAAGTTGTAAGTGAATCGGCACACAATAAGCTCGCCCCCGATTACATGGACTCTTAACATAAGTAGTGAAAAGTGGGTGTTACGTTGTACGGTGGCATTTAAGTGTCGTAATGTGTACCTCTGTCTACCCCTTCGGGGATAAAAGACTTAATTATATTGTAAGCGGATCTTTCTCATATCAGGTAGCCTGAGTCGATGCATTATTATCTAGAGGTACTTACCCAGCATCCATATAATTGACAAACCTAATAAAATAATTATAACGTAGGTAATTAATCGAATTGATACAAGTGAAAGACACGAATGAAACTGCTATACTGCAGTGACTGCACCTTAGTTGAAATTTCTAATATCATATTGTTATATATGTTATGTTATCTGTGGCAAGCTGGCCACAGCCACTTTCAATAGGGAAACCTATTTATGTTCTTCTTTTGTTTTGAAAAATATATGAGTGTGATTCTGACTGGCTAGTTTAATTCACTCGGAGGTATATTGTAAACATATGACACATACAAAACATATAAATTGATCTGCCATAATAGGTACTGTAAATTATTATGAACGCATTACAACTCAAATCCAATGAACACATTAAAACAGTTACCATATTACTTACAAAGCAAATATCCTCGAATCCAGATGCAGTTGGAATTCCCACGATTCTTCCATCTGTGTCTTCTATTATCCTCTCAACAGTGTCCCGGGGTGGCTTGCTCAGTGAAATATTTCCGTCGTTTGTCACTGTCATGCCCCCCTCCCCCCCTCTTACTCTGGAGGATTGGACCGGCTCCATACTAATTGGTAATCAGTTCAGCTATTAGAAAATATTGGCGCGCTTAAATCATGATTTTAGATTGACGCTGATTTTAGAATAGGTAGGTTAAAAATGTTTGTTATTTGTTTGTGACCAACATTTTACAGTTATGAAGTGTGTGTGAAAAGTTAGGTGCTTCGGCACGTATGGGCCGGCTCGACCGGAGTCCACAGTGTCACAGCAAACCGAAGTGAAGCAACGCTTGCGTTGTGTTTCGTCGTGTGAGTGAGGTTACCGGTTTTACCAATTACCCTCCCCTTCCCCAATCTCCCCAATTCCTGAATCCCCAACGATCCTCAAACTCCTAATCCCCAAAAGGCCGGTAACGCACTTGTAACGCCTCTGGTGTTCCAAGTGTCCATGTTCGATGCCGATTGCTTACCATCAGGTGATCCGTCTGCTCGTTTACCGGCTTATGCCATAAAAAAATGAAGTTTCTTGTTCCCCAGTGTAGGTAAGGAAATTAAATATAAAATTCTGTAAGTTTTAACTGATAGGAACAATGACTGAACTCATAATTTTGTCATAAGAGCGGGGAATAAAATGGTAGGAGGATTTCTTGAATTCCAACTGAAATAATTGACATCTCTCGAGTTATACCAATAAACTAATTACACAGGGCTGAGTATTAATATTAGTCATTGTAAATTCACTGTATTAAATTTTTTTGTCCGTCGAGGCAAGGATGCCGATCTCCTTTAATAAATGCGTCCTATTAAAAACTCCGTTCAAACCGCAGATAAAAGTCAGACTCAGTTAAAATAAAAATACAAAGTCAAACAGTTTGGTTTCAAAATATGGTCATTTTTTATTTGATTCTTTCCCAGAATTGGAAGCTTGTCATCTTAAATTACAAAGGTCTATGAATGTAGACAGCATCTTGTTGTATACCCGTTCTTTCTACAGCAATACTAGCTAGAAAATGAAAGCAGGTCCAACAACTTATCGTTTAAATTATAGTTAGTATTTATATGTTTCCTTCAGTGGCCGAGTGGTCGCAAGTGCGACTGCCGGGCAAGGACTTTCGGGATCGATTCCCGAGTCGGGAAAACTATTACTGGGTTTTAAAAAAAAATCTGAGTAGCCGCACAGTCTGGAAATGTGCGCAGTATATGGCAATAGACGCACGCTATTAAATGGGACTCATAACATATCTATATAGTGAAAAGTGGGGTGTTACATTGTATAGTGACATTAAATGCCGTAATGTGCACCTCTGCCTATAGATTTGGGAATAAAAGGCGTGATGTAATATTATGTTATCAGGACTTACATGTTTTGTTTAATCAAGCTATAAAATCATTTTTACGGTCAGAACTTAGGAAATAACCGAGACATCCCTCTTGGGTAAAAATGGTAGAAGTTGTAATTAAAAAGTTACAGCCTGAGGGGTAAGTGGGTAAGTGTAGGGAAACTGAACGACAGCTGTGTTTTATTCCTATTTCCTGAAAAGGGGATGAACAAAATGTCCGAAGTTTATGCCGTAAAATATTAAAATCGCCTGATTTTGTTTATAGCACTTATCGTCGGAACGTAATCAGTTTGCTCAAGTAAACAGACTGGATCTGCGTATTAAAGTATCCAAGTTCGGATATATTGTTTTTATGTACATAGATTTTGATTGAAGATTAAATGGCTATAGGTACTTGTATAGCTAGCATAGATACAATACTCCGAGTTGGCAGATACAGGAAGACTAATTCATTAACTCGTCGAGTACCGTCATTATAGACACAATTATAGAACAATAGGTTGCGGTAACCGGTGACCGCTTGGTGTTTGACAGTTTAAGTGTGGGAGAGCCATGCATCGGCACGAATGGGCCGGTTCGACCGAAGATGCCACAGCCTCAAAGAAAACCCACGTGAAACAAAATTGTGTCTGGTCGTGTGGGTGAGGTTCCGGATGCCTAATTAAAGTCTCCGAATCTCCAACAATCCTTAAATTCCCAATTGCCAAAAGGCCGTTATAACGTTTCAGGTGTCCATGGGCGACGCCGATTGCTTACCATCAGGTGATACATCTGTTCGTTTACCGGCTTATGACTTAAAAAATGGTAGAACATAGAATCTTACAAGGAAAATCACACTGTATATAAAGCTAGGTTTATTATGTAAGGAATAAGAAGCAATTATAACATAATTACTGTTAATCTCCTAAGATAAACTGATACCGGAACAAAGTAATAATATAAGTACGTAAAGCTACTCTTTGCGCATTTCTCATAAATAGAAGATGAACAATGAACTTGTTTCATTAGAACATGAAAAGCAAGCGAAAGGGCTAATAATGATACCACAGATATACACAAACATAAAGCCGGTGACGCACACGGAAAACAAACTTCCTTTCGAAACCATTGACCTTTAAAAACTTTGCTAACCTAAAAAATATTTGATATTATTTTTAGTAAAAAGAAGGGACGAAACAAACCCAATACGATTCTAATTAAAAGAATGCATTTGAAGAAGTAATAAAAAATCTAAGAAAGTTTCACGGCAGTTTTGTTCGTGTGAAGTTTTGAGGAAAATCTAATATTAATTTTTATTTATAGAAAAAAATAATGTTAGCCTTCTGAAAGACTGTACTTGTGTGAAAAATCATTCATTTATATAACTATGCACATACTGTTTATTGCATATACCAGATAAGTAAACTATTGGAGAACATTTAATACGTGCTATACAAGATTCATGGGGTGCGGTGCCAGAAGACCTCCCCGTGGTGCACCCTGGGTGCGGGCGACAGTCTCCCTAGCGGGGGTGATAGGGTTGGAGTGACTGTCGCCCGCAGCAGACTTCTGGACTGGGCGGGCGAACCCGATAGGGTTCTGGAGGCGGCGGGCTGTGTGCTCATGGCCCGCGCTTCCGTGGGGCGTTTCTCCGCCTGTCTCTCTGAACTTAGCAGAGAGCGTGGCGGAGAGGCAAGGGCGGTGCTCGTTGTGCACTCACCCTGCCAGCGAGCAGCATCGGGACACAAGCTGTCCCCGATTGCAGCCGTCGATATCGTAATCCGTAAGGAGGTCACGGTCATGTTTTGTGAGTCTGAACGGGACGAGGGTCTTGGCTTGGTCGCCCGGACCGCGAGGAAGATAACCTCTATAAAAAATTCCTCTAATACTAAGTTCTGGTGCGCGGCGAGAGTATGCATGGCTGAGGAGTAGTGTCAGTCGCGAGCGCACCCCCAGCTAGGGGACCAGTGGACCCTCTAGTTGGGAAACAAATTTTCACTTACCCAGGTACAGGGGGCACTGCCTGGGTGGACCGAATATTTCCCCCATACTCGTGGGAACTTTATGGAGTTGAATACAAAAATAAAAACCACACAACCGGAGGAGGAGAGTGCGGGTGAGCTTGGCTCGCCTGCAGTAGCAGGAGAAGGGAGCCCAAGTGGCTCCGGGACTCGTGGTGGGGCGCTGGACTCGTCCAGCAGGCCCCACACACGGGAGTTTAGTCGGAGGGGGTCGGACTCAGAGTCCGACGCGACATTAGCGGAGCGGCTGAGCGTGAGCTCGAAAGGCTCACGCCGCCGCGCGACGGGGACGTTCAAACGCCCCAGGCTGGAGGAGGACAGTTTGTCCCCGTCCTCCGGCGCTCAGGAGGCGCCTCCCCCCAAGGTCCCCACGGCAGCGCGGGGTAGGGGCGGCAAGGGCAGCGGTCGCCGGAAACCGGCACCAGCTGCCTGCGCGGAATCAGCCGAGCGGCTGACCGCGGAGGGCAGGGCTCTCTCGAGCGCTGCCCGTTCGGAGTCCTCTGCGGCCGAGATGTCCGGCGTGGAGATGTCGGAGGGCGAGCGCGGCTCTGAGAGCGAGAGCTGCTCCGGGGGCCTCCAACAGGCCATTACGGCGGAGCTCTACAAGCTGGCGATGGGCAAATCCCAGCCGGTTAGGCTCCGCCTCCTCAGGGCGGCGGCGGCCACTATAACGGAGGCGGCCTTGGAGCAGTATGCGGTGCCCACTGCGGGAAAGGTGCGCTCTGAGCTGGCCGAGATGCGGCGAGAGCTGGCGCGCTTGGCGGCCTCTAACGCGGCTCTGGAGGCCGAGCTGCGGACGGCCAGGGCCAAGCTCACTGCTGCTCGCGGCAGTCGCCCTCATCCCCCGGCGGAGGCTGACGTAGTCGGACTGCTGCGGGCGGAGATGGCTGCCTTCCAGCGACGTTTCGACGTGCTGGAGGGCAGGCTCTTGCGCCCCCCACTCGCGGCGAGTCAGGTTGCCCCCGCGGTCCCGCGGTCGTACGCGGCCGCTGCGGCCAAGCCTTCGACCTCGGGTCAGGCTAGCCGCAGCTCCCAACCACCGACAAAGGTGCGAACGGCTGCCCCAGCGAGGGCCTCGGCGCCCCCGCCGGCGCAGACCCCAGCTGCGCCGACGGCGCCTGCGCCTGCGCCCGCTGGGCGCAAAAAGAGGAGGGGCACTCCGGCCCAGCAGGCTGGGGTTGCGGCGGCGGCGGCGGAACCCGCCCCGCAAGCAGAGGACGGCGGCGGGTGGCAAATCGCCGGCGAGGCGAGGAGAGTCGCCAAGGAGGGCCGGAAGCGCCGAAAAAAGGCGCAGCGGCAACGACGGCAGCAGCAGCGCAGGGAGAAACGCGCTGCTGCCTTGCTCCTCGCCCCTAAGACCGCGGCTGTAGTAATTACACTGCAGCCCGAGGCGGTCAACAGGGGCGTTACATATGGCGACGTCCTCGCCAAATTAAAGGGGGCGGTGACTCCTGCGGAGTTCAGGGCCCCGGACGGGTTCGCGGTCAAGGTGACCGCTACCGGAGCCCGTCTTTTGGAGGTCCCCGGCGCGACCAGCGGCCCATCGGCTGACGCCCTGGCCGAGAGGCTTAGGGCGTGCCTCGGTGCGGACGAGGTCCGCGTGTCCAGGCCCACCAAATGCCTGGATGTCAGGATTTTGGGCCTGGACGACTCCGTCACGGAGAGTGAGGTGGTGGCCGCTGTGGCCAGGACGGGAGGGTGCCCTGCTGACCAGGTCAGGGTGGGCACCATACGTCCGGACAACTCGGGGCTGCGCACGGTGGTGGTGAGCTGCCCCGTCACAGCGGCCAAAACATTAAAGGAGGGCAAAAGGCTCTTGGTGGGATGGGTCTCGGCGCAGGTCAAGCTGCTCGAGACCCGGCCTCTGAGGTGCTACCGCTGTCACGTGGGGGAGCACGTGAGTGTCAAATGCACCTCGGAGGTGGACCGCAGCGACTGTTGCTTCCGCTGCGGTCGGCCCGGTCACTAGGCCGGCTCGTGCAACGCCCCGCTGCACTGCAACGCATGTGCGGCGGCTGGCAAGTCGGCCAATCACCGGGTCGGGAGCAAGGGCTGCTCCCCTCCTGCTAAAAAGGGCAAAGGTAGGCCCTCCGCCGCCCCTGCCGTTTCCGCCGCCGCCGCCGCCACTGCCACCGCAGTCGCCGCTGCCGCCACTGAGGAGGTCGGAATGGACTGTCAATAGTGGCTCCATTCCGCCTCCTCCAGGCGAACATCAACCCCTGCGCCGCTGCTCAGGATCTCCTGCTCCAGAGCATGGCGCAGTGGTCGATCAATGTCGCCGTGGTCTCCGAGCCGTATTTTGTCCCGCCCAGGGATCACTGGGTGGCGGACCTGGACGGCTCGGTGACCATCATCTCGTCGGCCGCCGCCGGTACCCCGACTCTTGAGGCTGCTCAAAGAGGCCGGGGTTGTGTCGCAGCACGGTTCGGAGAGCTCGCTGTGGTGGGCGTGTACTTCTCTCCGAACCGAACTCTCGCCGAGTTCCACAACTCCTTGAGGGAGTTGGTCACCGTCGTCGTCGGGTTCCGTTCCCTCCCCGTGCTCGTCCTCGGGGACTTCAATGCCAAAAACTTGGCTTGGGGTTCCCGGTTCACCGACGTCCGGGGTAGGATGGTGGAAGACTGGGCCCTTGAGACAGGCCTAGTCGTCCTGAACCGGGGTTCTGTCCCCACGTGCGTGCGGATGCAGGGCGAGTCGGTGGTGGACATCTCGTTCGCCAGCCCTGCTCTGTCACCGCGTATTGTTGACTGGCGCGTCATGGAGGAGGTGGAGACGTATTCCGACCACCGGTATATCCGGTTCGACGTCTCCGCCGAGTCCGCAGACCCGCCGGTCAGACAGGCCCCATGTGGCCCGCGTTGGGCGCTGAAACAGCTGGACCGGGAGCTGCTCCTGGAAGCCGCCATCGTGCAGGCCTGGGTGATACCACCGGTCAGGCCTGCCGACATAGACGATGAGGCCAAGTGGCTCCAGGACGCCATGTCCAGGATCTGTGACGTGGCGATGCCCCGGATCCGGTCGAGGCAACAAAAGCGCCAGGTGTACTGGTGGTCGCAAGAGCTAGCAGCTCTACGCAAGGCGTGCACTGCTGCGCGACGCCAGTACACTAGGCACCGCAGGCGCCGCATCCGTCCTCCTAATGCGGAGGCGAGAGAGGCGGAGTTGTACGAGGGATACAGGGCGGCCAAGGCCCTCCTCAAGGTGGAGATATTGCGGGCCAAGGAGGAGGCCCGCCGAGAGATGCTGGGGACTCTGGACAGAGATCCGTGGGGACGCCCGTACCGGATGGTACGCGACAAGCTCCGCGCTTGGGCTCCCCCGCTCACCCAGAGTCTCCGGCAAGAAGTCTTGGAGGAGGTGATTGGCACCCTGTTCCCTCGACTGTGGAGGGGGTTCACCCCTCCGTATATGACTCCGCCCCCTGCGGTGCCCGACGCGGGCTACAGCGACGACGACGACGACATCGTCCCAGAGGTGACCGAGGCAGAATTGAGAGCGGCGGTGCGCCGGATGGGCGCCAAGAACACCGCCCCAGGACCCGACGGCCTGCATGGCAAGGCATGGGTCCTGGCCTCAGAGGCTCTCGGGCCTCGATTGATTGGTCTCTACAGCACATGTCTGGAGAGAGGCCAGTTCCCGCTTCTCTGGAAAGCGGGAAAACTGGTCCTCGTGCGGAAGACGGGGCGCCCTGCGGACTCTCCGTCCGCATACCGGCCCATAGTGTTGCTCGACGAGGTGGGGAAAGTCTTCGAAAGAATCATTTCGAACCGCCTCGTCGCGCACCTGACGGACATTGGACCGGACTTGTCGGACGGCCAGTTCGGCTTCCGCAGAGGGCGCTCCACGGTGGACGCCATCATGCGCGTTAGAGACCTCACGACGGGGACTGCAGTGTCCAGGGGTAAGGTCGTAGTGGCGGTGTCTCTGGACATCGCCAACGCCTTCAACTCCCTGCCCTGGAGCTGCATCTTGGAGGCACTCCGATATCATCGGGTGCCTACCTACCTCCGTCGTGTAATCGAGGCTTACCTGACGGACAGGTCCGTCAGCTACCCCGGTCACCGGGGCGAGTGGAACCGGCGAGAGATGGCACGCGGTGTTCCACAGGGTTCGGTTCTGGGGCCGCTCCTGTGGAACATCGGCTATGACTGGGTGCTGCGCACCGACCTCCCGAACGGCGTTAGCACAATATGCTACGCCGACGATACGCTGGTGCTAGCGCACGGGAGGTCACACCAGGCGGCGGCCGACTTAATGGCGACAGCGGTTGCGACAGTCGTTGAGAGAATCCGGCAGTTGGGACTCGAGGTGGCGCTCCACAAGTCCGAGGCCATGTGTTTTCATGGCCGCGGGAACGCGCCACCTCCGGGTGAGTCCCAAATAACGGCGGGAGGAGTTACCATCGACGTCGAGACGACGATGAAGTACCTAGGACTCGTCCTCGACAGTCGGTGGAACTTCATAGAACACTTCAGACGTTTGGCCCCAAAGTTGGAGAGGACGGGGGCTGCGTTTAAACGCATCCTCCCCAACCTCGGGGGGCCAAACGCCTCCTGCCGGAGGTTATACGCCGGGGTCGTGCGGTCCATGGCCCTCTACGGCGCCCCTGTTTGGGCGCCAAACCTGTTGCGGCGTCCCGCTCGGACGCTGCTCATGGCACAGAGGGTCATGGCGATCCGAATGATCCGCGGATACCGCACGATCTCTGGGGAGTCGGCGAACCTCCTTGCCGGATTACCGCCGTGGGATCTGGAGGCGAAGGTGCTCGCGCGCGTGTACGGCATGCGCGCGGAGGCACGTCGCCGGGGTGAAACCCCGCTGCCGCGCCAAATAGGTGCGTGGCGGGATGAGCTCCGGCGCGATCTCATGGCGGAATGGCAGCAACGACTGTCGCAACCGAGGGCTGGGCTCGCTGCCATCGCAGCGGTAAGTCCCCTCTTTGAGGAGTGGCTTGAGAGACGCTACGGCGTCCTCACCTACCGCCTGACGCAGGTGCTCACCGGACATGGAAGTTTCGGGAGGTACCTGTGTCTGATGGGGCGGGAGGAAACGCCCGGGTGTCATCACTGCGAGGACCGCCCTGAGGACACGGTGGAACACACGGTGGGAGAATGCCCTTCGTGGGCTGAGCACCGCCGTGTCCTCAGGGAAGTGATCGGCGATGGCGACCTCTCGCGTCCGGGCCTAGTGCAGGCCATGATGCGGAGCGAGGGGGACTGGGATGCCGTCTCCTCCTTTTGCGAAGCAGTCATGCTAGCTAAGGAGGAGGCGGGACGCGTGAGGCAGCGAAGCGCTTGCTCCTCGCAACCCAGCCATCGCGAAGGACACACCGGGCGTCGGGGATCGCGAGACGATCTCCGGCCACCGTAAGCGCGGGCCTGCGGACGGCGAGCATGGGTGGCTCCCCGTCCGACCAGAAACAGACCCGAGCGTACGGCGCGTCGCGTTCCGCGCGCGCCTCAAAGAGCCATCAGACCACCACAGATGGGGCCCAATACGGCCGATGCCGATTCGGAGTCGCGGAGAACCTAACGGGTAACCGGGGCTCCGGCTCGACGTGCAGGAGAAGGAACGGGGTGGTTTTTAGTCAGTAAGAGTCTGACACTCCCTCCCGCCTCACCCAGGCGGGAGAAGTCATTCGATGATTTTCCCCCCTTAAAAACGAAAAAAAAAAAATACAAGATTCATAGAACATTCATAGATTAAAATCACTAAGAAAAAATCAAACTGAAATATGTTTATTGCTAACCAAAACACCATCATCGAGATATGAACAGGAAAAAAATATTCAGAAATTACACTAAAACATTTCGTATTAACTTTCCTTGTAGGTAATAATTTTCTCATTGTACCACAGCCCTTTAATCCTGTGAGAATTATTTGGCGTGTTATCAAGTATATTTAACATGTGTGTGTATGTGTGTGTGACGTGTAAACAAGTGAATGAGGGGTAATTAAACGGAGCTCTTCTGTATCGGGTCATCAAGCGAGCAGTCATTATGTTTTATTATAATCACATAATACAATGTCATAACGTATATATATGGTTTATATTGTTAAAGATAATATTATTTTGTGGCTTATGGTCACACTTCGTCACGCTTCCTAGTTTAGTAACTTTTATTCGATAGCACACAATTAGAGAATCTTGATATCGTCCTTTTAAGCGAGATTATCTCAGTTGAAAATGGACGAGATCTCGCAGGTTTGAATTTTATAGTCATGAATGAGTATGAGCCCCAATCTCGCGATATTTGCATCCCCTTCATATAATAAATCTTCGTGGTACCTTATATGAATCATTTTTTAGTACAAGTTAAGATAAATACAGACCACCACAGATAGGGCCCAATAGGGCTGATGCAGACACGGAACCGCAGACCGGGACTCCGGCTCAAAGTGCAGGAGTAGCAACGGGGTGGTTTTTAATCAGTACGACTCTGACGCTCCCTCTCGCCTCATTCAGGCGGGAGAAGCCATAAGATGATTTTCCCCCTTCAAAGCTTAACTCGTCGAGTACCGGTTTTGTAGACACAATTATAGAACAATAGGTTGCGGTCACCGGTGACCGCTTGGTGTTTGACAGTTTAACATAACACTGACACGATAGTTACAATCAAATCACCAATAACATATATCAGAAAAAACAACATGAAGAACATTTAAACGAAGTAACAATATAAAATAATAAAATAAACCAAACGCAAATTGACATTTAATTACAACGATAACAAACAACCAATCCTTACGACATTAAACAACGCAAAGAGGACAAAAAAAAGAAAACGAAAAGACGGAAAAAATAAACTTGCAAAAATGATCCCAATCCGGGATTCAAACGAGCTTCTAAAGATAGGAAAACAAACAAAAATAATGCATTGTTATTAGTAGGGAGAGAGGATGAGCTTATAAAAATTGGGTCAGCAGAGGTTGTAATGATTAAGCGAGGAGTATTTATAAATGGAGTGATTGATGATGAGGACGTGAGCTGTTCCTCCGAGGGGCCTGAGGGGAATGAGGAGCAGGAGTTAAGGTATTCTGATTACGAAATGATTGGTGTGACGGAATTGTCTGTTTTAAATATAGGTTGGGAATGTAAAGGATTGTACATTCCGGAATGAAAACTCAATGGTTGTATTCCGGAATGAAATCTGAATGTTAAAAATAGACAAATATGGTTGTAGTTCATCAGTTTTTCACCCGACTGTAGGATTACAGACAAAGGCCAGTAAAGCACCTCTGGTGTTGCAGGTGTCCATGGGCGGCGCTGATCGCTTACCATCAGGTGATCCGTCTGCTCGTTTGCCTCCTATTCCATAAAAAAAGGATTATGGTTTTCTATGTGTAGTGATTTTCGTGTTTCAAAGTTTCTCATGACAATTTTGTAGACAATACCGTAACTAAATTATAAAATTGAATTCATTATTAAGTTCCAAGAGTGATAAAAAATGCACTAACTAAATCATTATTCACCATAAATAATTTTTTTCAACTTCAAATTGTTAAGAAACATAAAAAGCTAAATGGATTTTAAAGTTTTGCATAATGCGCATAAAATATTACATAAAATAACAATTTTAAAAGTATTTTTCAGAAACGGAAATAATTCAATTATAGTACCTATGTATCACTTATAGAAAAACGTAATAGAAAATGCTAACGAAATATCATCGCATGTATTGTGTAATTAAAACGGAAAATTTATAACCTACATGCCGTTCCCGATTCCAATTATGAGCAAAATACAAAATCAAATATGTACACAGAACAGCTAATACAAGTTTAATCAGGGTTCATTAACCTCTAATGTTGGGAGAATTGATCATCAAATATACAGATGTCGTCTAAACAAGTCAACAGTAATATATAACGAGAGTACGCGAAATGGGGAATTATTTAATTTGTTATAAGCATTTAGATAATGTATTCCATGTGTGTCACGGAGTTTACAACTTTTGTTGCTCGGCTTGTTTCAAAATTGTTAGCGATGTTTACATTAATGGCGATGAGTACAAATAAGTATAAATAAACCTTTGAATATTTGTTACGTAGTCTAATTAGACGTGATGAGCAAGACTACCCTTTAGCCGTATAGTCGAAACAAATTATTATTTTTTAAATTCTCAGTAGTACCTAGCACGGAGGTTGGAATTGTGCCCGGTATATGGCATAGGCTCACCCCCTATTACATGGGATTCATAACATAAATAGTGAAAAGTGAGTGTTACATTTTACCAGGCATTAAGTGCCGTAATGTGCACCTCTGGCAACCCTCTCGGGGATAAAATGCGGAATGGTGTAGATGGAAATAAACGAATCAAACTATCCGCTTTTACTTCAACCCGACCTGCTAGTGTTCAATATTTGTTTATACTAAATATCATCATATAGGTCTGGTAACTACCGGACTAGTCATACATACAGTAATTACATTTATATTCTGTTGAAGATTCCTCGATTCGGTGCAAAACCTAAAACCGTAATCCTATTGAGTTTATCTCTTTACGAGAAAGCAGATGTATTTTGTACATTTTGCTTTATATTGTGATGTTATGCTACTAATTATGATCATAATTTCGCAGTAAGAGCCATGGAAATATTATTTATAACTTCGCAAAGATAAGTTCAAGGAATACTTTCACTGCGATTATTTATAATCTTTCCAGGTACCAGAACCTACGTAGAGTATCTACATACGTACTTACTTTGTACTTAACGTAATAACTTCAATACAACACGTTCCGCATTTTCAAACAAAGAAATCTTTATTAATGAGAAAAAATTTTACACAAAACATTCCATAGCGTCACAATTTTATTTCCCTAAAAAGATAGTCAAATGCAAATAAAAAAAATACTTAAAAATCAGCAGAAGGTATTGCATCTACTGTACACTATACCATCCGTTCGAAACCACAACCCAAATACATTGAAACATTAAATACCAGTAAGAATGTTGTGAACGTTACGGCCAAAATCAATTTCCCCGGACTGGCGAGATTATATCCCCTTGAAGCCTCTTTTAAATTAAAATAAAAAGAGAAAGGGAAATTCTTTATAGGTAAGAACATTGTGGCCGCAATATGAATCACTTGAAGGGACACCTTTCTGCCGAGCTATTTTCAGATGGAAATTGTTTTAAGCCTCGCCCGTATACATATTGTATTATATTTTATATATTTTCTTCGCTTTTTGGAGTGGTGCTTGTAAAATCGGGATTGTGGTTAACAAATTTACAGTGAATATATGGCTGCGGCTAGCTCTTCGCCAGTTAGTGTCGGTTACATTGAGTTTAGAATTAATTCGGAAAATCTTAGCGCCTTAAATATTAAGTCAATGTTTTTGGACAATTCTAGCATGCATGTTGCAGAAATTATGAAGTTTCGAAAGACAAAAATCGATTGAGTGAAGCGTGCAAGCTGCGTATGTGTATTTGACTTCATTATTAGGTTTTGATGGCAAAATATATGTGTTTAAACATAAACTTTAGACTTTTTTTAAGGCGGGAAAATCATCGAATGACTGCTCGCACCTAGGTGAGGCAGGAGGGAGTGTCAGACTCTTACTGACTAAAACCACCCCGTTCCTTCTCCTGCACGTCGAGCCGGAGCCCCGGTTAACCGTTAGGTTCTCCGCAACTATAAACTTTAGACTAAAAACAAGATGTACCAACTTATTATAGAAAAATAAGTCTAACAAAAGCCACTAGGTACATTGCTCCTCGGGTTCCGAGCAAACCAAACAGTCTATTAATCGCTCCACCTCACCAGATTGCACGCTACTACTTGTAAACAAAGTCATTTGTTTCGCGCCCACGCTCGCACTGATTGCGTAATTAGGACGCATGGAAGCAACTGATGAAATCAAGATAATAGAAATGCCGTATTTTTATCTCCACATTAATCTGAGAAAAGGCTAGGTAATGACTCCGTTGATCAATCAGCTGCGTTAGCTGTTCATTAGAAGGTATCTTATAATTAAACGCAACCGCAGTCGTTCGAATAATGATACAGATCTACTCTGCCTGGTCTAAATGGATGGCATTTTAGACAATAAATATTGAAACATGTTATGTTTCAATATTTATTGTCTAGAATGCAACATCATGCCTTTTATCCCCAAAGAGGTAGGCAGCGGTGCACATTATGACACTTAATGCCACTGTACAATGTAACACCCACTTTTCACTATTTATGTTACGAGTTCCATGTAATAGGGGTGAGCTTATTGCCATATACCGGGCACATTTTCAGACTCCGTGCTACTATTGAGATTTTTTTTTAAAAACCCAATAATACCTTGCCCGATCCGGGAATCGACCCCTTGCTTGGCTGTCGCATCTGCGACCACTCGGCCAATGAGGCCAGTCAAGTTTAATAATGTTTTTGCTAAACTAAGCCTCACACTAGAATTTGGACCTATATCATGGTGCATTACAAACTCAAACGTCATGAACACCACACTTAAACTTAGGACATATTTTTTATGCCAAACTATTCTAGCTATCTTATAAAAGCAATACCCTTGATATAATACTTTGTAGATTTAAACCATATAAAGCGTGCTGTGACCGAGTATAAAGAGAGGCTCGCATGCTCACACCAGTCCGCGTGCAGGCGCTAGTCTAACACAAAGCAATACCCTTGATATAATACTTTGTAGATTTAAAACATATAAAGCGTGCTGTGACCGAGTATAAAGAGAGGCTTGCATGCTCACACCAGTCCGCGTGCAGGCGCTAGTCTAACACAAAGCCTCGATTCTCTATAAATCACACTTGGTGCTGTATGAAGCAATATTTTTGGCGCGCAAAAGCTTCGCCATATATTTCTGAAATGTGAGTTTTCCAATGAAATTGTACGTTATTTCTATTCTAATGTGGCCATGAATGAAATATATTTACTTGCTTATCTTCTGTACGCGAAGATCATATTTCTTTTATGAAGATGGTTTTTATGGGGGATCGTTTTAGACGTGAACGTATTTCTAGCTCTGTTTCAAGATAACTGCCTTTTGTTCCTAATTGAGATGTAATGTAACTAATATTGAACCGTTTGTTCTTAGACAAGGTCAGCAAATGTATAGGTAATTAGAGGTAGAACTTACAAAAATTCTGGCCTGATCCAGAAATCAAATACCCGATATACGAGGAGTTTTTACATTCACACTACCAGTACCTAACTGATCCAAAATTAATTATTATGTTTCTGGCTTACTCACGTAACTATTTGACGAGGAAATCGTCTATGTTTCAAGCCATGTTTTTTTTTAAGCGGGGAAAATCATCGAATGACTGCTCCCGCCTGGGTGAGGCGGAAGAGAGTGTCAGACTCTTACTGACTAAAAACCACCCCATTCCTTCTCCTGCACGTCGAGCCGGAGCCCCGGTTACCCGTTAGGTTCTCCGCGACTCCGAATCGGCAACAGCCCTATTGGGCCCCATCTATGGTGGTCTGATGGCTGTTTGAGGCGCGCGCGGAACGCGAACCAACCAACCCATGTGATCACATATCCGGGAACGTAATTATGTTTACGAATTACACAAAGAATCGTTCGAGCTTAAACCCAATCCCCGTTGTGTTTAATGATTCACACTTTTTCACAAATCGGGATTCAAAATGTTGAGTTCAAAGGTTCAAAGTTTATAATGTTAAAACAATTAGGAAACAGGTAGGGCTCGAGTTGCTTTTGATTAATGAGTTTTAGACAAGTTTTTTGATGGAGTGCGTGGGTTCAGGCGGGTGGTGTCATCGAGCGGGTTATAATATATGAGGTGAGACACGTGTACTTCATGTTACGTCCTGGTAAGGAACTGCATGTACATACATACATAACCTCACGCCTGTCTCCCATGGGGGTAGGCATAGACTATGAAACGCCAATTGCTACGATTCTTACATAAGTCTTTCGCTTCATCAACAGTCATCAGACTTTTCATGCATGCTCGTCGGTAATTGTGAGACGTTGATACATGCCTAAGTGAGTTCAAAGTTCTTAATGCGAGTAGTAACATGACGGTTACATGACAATAAGAGACCACGCTAAAACATAAAAGGCAATACTTATTTATGTGCACAATGAGTACACCTCTACCTTACCTCATAGAGAATAAAAGGTGTGATTTACGCCTGCCATTGTCTAAAAATAAAAGAATAAAACAATCTGTTTAATGATAAGCGCTCTGGAACATCGAAAATGATGAAAGCAAAATTATTTTTGCACTTGATTTTAACAGCGCACAAGCCTCTCGTCCTAAATAAAATTGATGAAAACTCGAGTGGGTACCTTTCTTTGAAGATTTGCTTCTTTTGTTACCATCCTTTGCTTTATTTTGTCTTGCCACAAAAGACCACTGCCCCGTTATATGAAAAGAATGTATAAAGTCAGCCACAATGGGTTCCATTGATGGTACTTATTCACGAATTCTAATACTCGTAGCTGTGCAAGATTATGGAGATAATCGAGTAATCACTGCTTACGACACTTGGAACACAAATTAAGCAATTATCAACATGATAATTAATTTGACGTTAACAAGCATTCTGTACATTTAGTTCAGACAAATCATGATGAGATTGGACGGAGCTAAGTTGTGGAGCGGTAAACAGAGACCAGCGAATTTTCCGTCCACACGAATTCTTGTTCAAACTGGGAGCTGGGAGAGAATTTAAATTTATTTTATCGTTCTTACGTACCGAGTATTAGTAGTGGGGAGATGGTGGTTGCTTTAGTATACTTTGCTTAAATATACGGTCTAGCGTAAGTACCTGTATATTACAATGGTTTATGTACTTCATTGAAGTGTTGGGTGACTTTTATAAAAATTACTTTAAGTTTTAACTTAGACATCATGACAGTTTCTACATGATGCAGTGTGACAGTAATATGGATAATCTGTAACTCTTGGTTATTGATGACAGATAGGATAGAAGAAAATTCGTCTCGAACATTCAATTAATGGTACTGTTAAGCTTTAAACTACAAATCTTCCACAAAATTATTCTCAGTCCAGACTCCCAGCCTAAACCCTCGTCGTCTGGAACTTAAAGTACTCAGAACTTCTGGAGAATTTACATTTTCAATGCGAAATTATGTCTCCCGATGTCCCAGAATAAACGGAAACAGCACTTATGCAAAAATAACCAGCAACTAAATACTTGTAGCGACTATTAGAGAGCTCACTGATTGACTTTTAAAACTGTTACCGAAGTTTCCAGTACTTTTCGTTTCTGATTCGAAGAGCTGAGCGCTCATCTATTGGAAATTATTTCATTTTGCTCTCACAATTTGTAATTAAGCGGTTGAATTGTTGGATTTTAACGTCTGTGCTTTTTATACTTATAGTCGTCCAGAAATGAATTGCAATGTTTTTTGCGGTTTGGATAGAAGTTCTAGCTTCAATATAGGTGCGACAGACATGTGCATTCTTGACTTTATTTTGAACTATAAAATAAAACTTTATCGATAACCTGCGTTATAGATCTGAATAGCATTTTTTTGCCGATTTTCTCTTGTGTCGTGGGTGCGTTTACAAACATACAAGTTCACATACACATAACACTCAGACCCGGAATAACAATTTGTGGATCACACAACGAGTTGCTCCGTGCGGAACTCGAACCCGCAACACGTTGCGTGGCAGGCGATTGCCCAGCCACCGCACTAACCGTGTTTTCAACGCATAGTTGAAAACACGGTACGGTCGAGAGTTCTGTGAAAAATGTAAAGAAAATAGGTATTCTGATGTTAATTGTAGTATCCGATTTCGAGACCTTACTTATCAATTTTGTTTCACCAATAAATTAATTTAATACTTTAATACCTTAAAGTAAGAACGAATAAAATAAGGGCATGGGACACACTCATATGTATTTAAGTACACCAAGTGTATGTAATTATTTAATTCGTAAATAGTAAAAAACGCCGTTGGTTATTTGTTCGAACTACAACATAATGAATCATATTATGTGTCACTGTTTGTTTTCCCAAATAAATAAAATTATGAATTAACCACACGTGCTGGTGAGGTTCTTAAACACATATTGACATTAAATTACCTGGTTATTCAATACTATCTGATTACATTATTCTAAGAACTAAGATTTATAAAGCAACAACGAACAATACAGTACCAATTCCCTGAAAATCACTTGAAATAAACTTAATGAAGAAAACAAGTTCTTAAGAAAGCACTAAGAAAGAATGCAAGTTGTCAGAAGTTGCCGCTAGCGGTACATTGTGGGGTGCTAAGTATTTTACTTGTCATAACTTGTTCTCAAGTTTTAAGCTGCTTCAATAACATGTTTTTGTTGATTTTACAATTGTTTCACAAGTTTTTATAACAAGTCTGCTTTATGTTGTATTTTCTATTATATTTTCGTTCAGACGGATTCAGATAAACTTTTAGGACAATTGAATATTACATACTAGGCTAAATTAAAAATACAACAAACATACCATTTCTCACACGGAGAAGGGTTAAATTTCCTTCACCATTTGTCAGTGGTGTCTACCTGACATACATCATACCTGTGTTTGCGTACTTTGTAACAAAGTACGCAAACACAGGTATGTGAGTTCAAGTTTGAGTGGTGGAGTTTATAGTAAAGAGAGAGTGAGAAACAATATGGGATCGATAATAATTTCTATATTTAGACCGCTAGGATAAGCATAAAGGGTCCCTGTGTCACAAATTCTGTCTCAGAAGTTTGTATAGATCTGTAGAATAATTGTGGACAATTTTTCTATCAACATAATATCTATTTATATTTTACGTAGTTCAATCGTGTAATACGTTTTGGAAGAATAAGTTTAATATTAAACACAATTGGCTTTGCTATAGTATGTTGTAGCATAAATCCTACAATCTACTATGATTCTAATGTATAAGGTATATCTATCCTAAATACTTCCTATATCTACAAAATTGTGACAATAAAACGACATATAAATCACACACAGAAAATCCAGTTACAAGAAAGAAGTCCGTCCTACCGTTACACCGTGCTAAATTGATTCCACGGATTCCAGACGGCCCCTGTAATAATTTTCAATACACTTTATTTCGTGTGATTTTTTATGGGAGCTCACAATCGTGTTATTGTGGGTGACCGTCATATGACGTATGTGTTCGGTGTGATTGATGGCCGAGATTTTTCACCGTCTCTTGGTAGATATAATTCAGTTGCTTTATCCGGGCTTATGTTGCAAATAGTTTGTTATTTTGTCTTTTGATCTTTTCTCAGAATCTATATATATCTATTTAGATCTATATCTATTTTATACTTACATATTTTATTAAAATCGTAGGAAAGTGAAAACTCTACATCGATATTTTTTTTAAAGAATGCTTGGGGTATGATCTACAAGCGATACCGAAGCTAAAATTTTTTTCGAATTCTTGTCATTTTGTCTGTATGTATGTTCGGGCTAAACTCAAAAAGTACTGTATGGATTTACTTAAAATTTTGCATGAATATTACTAACAGATCAGGTCAACATATAGGCTACATATTATCACGCTATCTCCTACGGGGGCGGAGCTATGAATCACTATTCCATGCGGACGAAGTCGTGGGGACATCTAGTACTATGTAAATGTCTGTAGAAGTTTATTTATACGAGTTATTAGAATACTTTGGTATTAAATTGACGTAAACGAAATATCATTTTGAAAAAAATAAACAGTTTTAAGCCATTTTTCGGTTGTATTTCATATACAGTCCTCTTAATTATCATAATTCTTGATCCGTTTAAATTGTAACATATGAAACGTTGATAATTAATAAATATTAATTTCGATACATTCTAAATTTAACTTTCAGAATCTAGAACAATACAAAGTGTTAGGGGACATCAAATAAAAGCTCGAACAATCGACAAAAGCCATTGCGAAAACATTACCTCGGCTAGACAAGACCTCAATAACCAGAAAGCAAAAGTCAATATCTCTACAAAATACCAATTTCCTGTCATACGTTTGTCTCAGCACCCAAAATGTTTTGAGCCTAGATCGTGAAGAAAAAAATCTAAATTGTTTTTTCACAATGTTGGCAACATCTGTATTGAAAACGTAACGACACAATTTCCTGTAGACTCCAGATATTAATCTTTTAGTACTTCCTTTTTCTTAGCAAAAAATATGTTTTAATATCTTCGGAAATAGGTAACGTTACTTCTGAATCCAAGCTTTGTTCAATATACCTAAGAACATTAAGCACAATTTAAAGGAGAAATATACAAATTACCTGAAGTACTATAAACATAGTTATTTTTAAAACATACTGCATAATTTTACGCCTGTCTCCCATGGAGGTAAGCAGAGACTATGGAACACCAATTGCTACTTATTCTTACACTAGAGACCTGCCCCGGCTTCACACGGGTGCAGTATGTATGTATTACCTATACATATAAACCTTCCTTACGAATCACTCTTTCTATTAGCGCATCAAAATCCGTTGCGTAGTTTTAAAGATCTAAGCATACATAAGGATAGACAGACGGCGGATAGCGACTTTGTTTTATACTACCTGATACCCCTTTCGCTTCATCAAAAGTCAAATATAACATGCTGGTTGGTTGAGGTTACCCTCAACCAACCAGCATGTATGAAAAGACTGATGACTGTTGATGAAGTTATTTTTAAGTTCCAATTAGTTATCTGCATCTCATACTACACATTCTCATGGCCGTTTTCACTTACTACCTCTAAACCATCTCTTAACTAAACTCCTACTGAGATTTATTTTAAACTGTCAAATACCAAGCGGTCACCGGTGACCGCAACCTATTGTTCTATAATTGTGTCTACGAAACCGGTACTCGACGAGTTAATCCCAGAAATACTTTGCTCGACCAGGGAATCGAATCCGAAACCCCTTGCGCAGCAGTCGCACTTGCAGACCACTTGGCCAGTTATAAATATAGTGTTTTACAATTATGAAAAAATCATAAACTAAACAATTTGCTATTAAACACAAACAACACAACAATATATCGTTCATTAAAACCAAAACACCGAAACATTTCAAAAACCTCTTGATCGGCTTCGATAAAACTAAGCCACACTTAATATTATGTAAATAATTCCAAATAGGTAGTGTTATCGCTGAAACAGCTGCCAAATCTAATTTCATGCAGTGACCTTTCCTGAAACCCGCTGTAAAGTCATTAACCTGTGAGGTCCTTGAACTGAGCCTTCAACATTATTAATGTCCATAACTTTTACTATTACATAACATATTTGATAATAAAATGTCCCTTTTTCATCAACCACTCTTGAAATTAAGATAGATGACATTTAACGACATTTAGGTGTCCATTGTAGATTAGACGTGTACAAGTAAGGGGTCAGTTTAGGTGTTCCCTCGAATTTAGTAAGTAACTCTTAGTTAAGAAATAGCTATAGATTTTTTAGCCTACGTTGCGATTAAGCTACATTTTTTTTCTTTATTCTTAAAAATCCCTTGAGACATAAAAATAATCAACCACACTTTCCAATCCAAATATAGTTATCCTAGAAGCAATAACATGTAACTATGTCTATCTTTGTTTAGGAAAAAAATAAAAATAAAACAAATATCATTAGGAAAACGGAAGTGAGCAATGGCTTTTTCCTGTCGCTCTACATAAATATGTATGTTGGCAACACTGCGTCTGCGTAATGTAGGCATTACGCAGTGCCTACTGAAATATAGTAGGTTATATTTTGTATTGAAATTCAGTGCGTCTCTTATAGAACTTGTTAGACACTATATTTTATTTATAAGTACGAATTCTTAAGTGATTTTAAAAGAAAATTTTAGAAATCTGAATCGACCAAAATTACACTTTATTATACTACATTTTAAATAAGATTAAGATTATTCATTACCTATTGCAAAATTCACATGAAAGAAGATACTTGATAACTAGTAAGGTTACACAAAATGGACTTAAAACAATAATGGGACCGATCTGAGGGCTTACTCTTGAATCCAATTCCGATCGATCGACATTGATATTGTGGAATACTCTTGCGTTATAATACTAGCGCCCATTGCATTCGCATTGCGTAGTTTTAAGTAAAACTCAATCCTTGAATTTATTCTAAACGGATTCTTGAGAAAACAGCGTGATGCTCATCGAAATTCCCACCAGAATCGCATGTTACCAATCTTTGCGCAGGAAACTTTCTAATCTGTCACATTTGACAGATGACAGCGTCAACATGACAGCTAGTGCTGCCGATAATACAGATTAAACTAGTGATGTGCATTTAGTTGATTTTTGTAATCTAACAGTAGATACATACATACAGGGAGCAGT
The DNA here is from genome assembly GCA_038387885.1 of Spodoptera picta. Lineage (NCBI taxonomy): Eukaryota > Metazoa > Arthropoda > Insecta > Lepidoptera > Noctuidae > Spodoptera > Spodoptera picta. The sequence continues at coordinate 1,542,274 of JAZHFQ010000235.1, read as the reverse complement.
CATTCGATGAATTTCCCCCCTTAAAAAAAAACAGTAGATATTTAATGAACTAAACTGTATTTAAACAGCTACAATTGGGGTCGTATAGTTTTGATAATGAATATTTATTGACATTTTATTGGGTTGAAATTGCATTGACATTGAGATTCGTTTCAAGAGTAGGCACCCTGTAAAAGTTCAACAAAGCATAACAGTGTAAGGAGAAGCTATTTTAATACACATTTCTACATTCACAATGTGCCACAAACGATCACATATCCCTTAGCTAAAATTAAACTTTATACCATTTCCTCCCCTGACCAATATCAGGGCAACCCATACTTTTAAGTAGATTTCCGTTAAGCCCTATGATATCTCGTTCAAGGAGTACACTTAACAACAAACTGCAATAGGTTGATCAGCACTAAAACGATGTAAGAGGCGTGTGCGTTCATATTTAACGTAACTTTATACGTTACGTAAATACTTCTAATACTCTTGGAGCAAATATCGCTACACTAAGTCACCATAATAAAAGAGAAAGCCAGAAAATCCAATTCAATCAAATTCAGAAACCTTTTTAAGTCTTATTTATCTATGTAAACTTTATGCTTTTTAAGGAGTCACAGTTACTCCAGATATCCATACTCCATGGTCAAGACTCAGCATCAAAAAGATCAACAATCCATTAGGAACTATGATTATGAAAGACTTCTGTTCTTACAGAAGTCTTGTACTCTTGTACTGCTAGCGGAATAGATGAATTAGTTTTTAACTCGTGTTAATAGAATTCAAGTTTCAATAAACTTCTCACCTTATACATTTTCGCTTTACAAATGAATGGACCTTTCTAGACGATTTAAAAAACTTAAACGTTTTTCTATTGCATCAAAAATGGTGCTTCTGAATCATCGTCCTAGGAGCCCAAACAGCCATAATATACCAGCCCATTCCGGTTTTATCCAGTCATTACTGGCGCCTATAAACACAGGCGGTCGCTGCCACGTGACCGGACTATGGACGCCTACTTTATGGCCCCACACTTCTCATGGAACTTTATATGTACACTTAAATATTGTACGTGCTTACAGCGGGTAGTAATTATTTTTTTATCTTTTTGATGGCCGACCTAGGGCCGTGGTTTACGCTATTTTGCTACTTCCTAATGTTGGTTTGGTTAATTTTTAAATCGGAATGGAATAATTATATCCACTACATTTAAAAATGAACCAGCTAGTATGAGTTCAACAGTAATTGGTTATTAAATGAAATGTTATGATTATAAAACTTCTATCAAAAATAGTCTATCATGCATTTCCATCTTCCAGCTTTTCATATCTTGACAATATACATACATACATACATAACTTAACGCCTGTCTCCCATGGGGGTAGGCAGAGACTAAGGAACGCCAATTACTACGATTCTTACATACCTCTTTCGCTTCATTAACAGTCATCAATCTTTTCATGCATGCTCGTCGGTTAAGGGTACTTTTAATTGACAATATCTCTTTATAATACTTGAAACTACCACTATCTTTCATGTACTATTTAATAGTATATGAAATGTCATTAGTATAATGCACGCGTTCTAACAAAGCAACATAACATTTTCAATTGCTTTTTAATAGCCTCTTGATCTAAGAGTCAAAGATTTAAGAATTGGGCTACAGAATATAATGTCCTAAATATAATACTATGAATGAAAGAGTATAAACATTATTGTACCACTTCTCATACAGATCCATTCAGAAGTTTCTTTTTTATGGAATAGGAGGCAAACAAGCAGACGGATCACCTGATGGTAAGCGATTGCCGCCACACACGTACACCCGTAACACCAGAGAAGTCCCAGGCGTAAAAAGGAATACGCTCTTTTCTTGAGATTTGAAGGTCGTATCGGTTCGGAAATACCGCCGACGACAGTCCATTCCACAATTTTGCTGTGCGAAGTAGAAAGCTACGTCAGAAGCGCACAGCTATGGCCTGCCAACCATCTACATGATGGGGATGCATATGCTGTCGTGAGGCTCGATGGCGCGGCAGGTATTAGATCAAACAATACCTTTCAGCTCTGGTATAGACGATAGAAAATGCACAACGAAGCGTGTCTAGCCGTGAAAGAATATCAAACAAACTTCCACAATATAACATCACGCCTTTTATCCCCGAAAGGGGAGGCAGAGGTGCACATTATGCCACTGTACAATTTAACACCCACTTTTCACTATTTATGTTATGAGTCCCATGTAATAGGGGGTGAGCCTATTGCCATATACCGGGCACAATTCCAGGCTCCGTGCTACTACTGAGAATTTTGTAAAAACCCAGTAATACTTTGCCCGACCCGGGAATCGAACCCGAGACCCCTTGCCCGGCAATCGCACTTGCGACCACTCGGCCAACGAGGCAGTCAATTTTATTATAAATCCAATACCAACCAATAAACATTGATAAACACGTGCGTAATGAAAATTCCGCTTAGGAAAAACACACACGACCCCGTGAGGGTTGAATGTCGCCTACTATTCCCAATAATTAAAACCTCTTCACCCGGGATCAAAGTAAACAAATGACCGTTATACATATACAATTAAATTCAAATCAGGGACAAAGCGAACAGTGGCGGTGGGCTCGCCCGGGAAGCGAACGCGTATTCATTAAAAGTTAAATTGGGAGTCGCCGCGTGATTGGCACCGACCATGTCAGGCATTCCTGACACATACTTTGTTTTTATGGTAGAAAGTGGGGCGTGTGGGGGTGATACTCGTCTCCGATACGTGATGTAATGGGAATTTTTCCATCAAGTTATAGATAAATGTATTATATTGCCATATTCTCCCTCTTTTGACTACTATAGGTTGTTGATCCTTGGATCGACTCCTCGATCGTACTCTAAATATTAATTTTACATGAAACTTTTCCAAGTTTTTTTATATAGGATAAACTGGTTAATGGACCACCTGATGGTAAGCAATCGGCGACACCCATGGACATCCGCTACACCAGAGGTGTTACAAGTGCGTTGCCGGTCCTTTGGGAGTTAGGAATTTGAGGATTTTTGGGGATTCGGGGATTAGGGAGAATGGGGAGAGGGGAGGTAATGATAACTCACTCACACGATAAAATACAAGGCAGGCGTGTTTTCATGTCGGTTTCCTGTGAGGCCGTGGTATCACTCCGGTCGAGCCGGCCCATTCGTGCCGAAGCATGGCTCTCCCACACTTGAGTTATTTCAATACCAATCGGTCAAACACAATAAAAGAATTTTCCTTATTTTATTCTGTTATATCTAAAAATAAATGTGTCTAACGTATTTGCAAAGGTCAGAGGGCTCAGCTAATCTAAGTTTTAATGGAAATAGATGTCCTTCGGAAGGGCTCGGAGGGCCGGCAACTTTATGTTGGTACACTGGAATAAGTTGCTCTAAGAATCTGTGTGTCTTGTGGACTTTTCGAGTAATAGAGGTAGATGACCCCGGATTTGCTTAACCTTTTCAAGTTTTAATCAGAAGATTCTATAATATGAGAAATATAGTATAATAGGGAAGATTTATGTAAATCCAAAGTTTTATGGAAAGGGTTTTCGAATGGCTGATTTATTTGCTTTGAATGCAATGGAGTTTAACTAACTTTAATGGTGATAATGATATTGTTGTTTATTATTGTTATAACTTTTAGAAACAAGCAGAAAAAAAGGTTAAAATATATAACATTTTCAATCAACTGATTTACCATACCTATTGTATCTTTTATTTCCGAAATGACATTCTAGACCTTCAGAAACATTATTTTCTGAGTGCCTTAAACTATAACTTAAGCTACAAAACACAAGAAAAAGCATAGGTAACAAAACTCCAAAATAATTTAGAGAACAATACGATGATAATTATATGGTTTATTGTTGATAACAATACAGTTCATGGAAAGCAATCATCTGATACTAATAGCTCACATTCTCATTTCACCACATGTCATGAGCCAGCCTCGGTTACATTGCTCGGAGCTCAGTGCTCGGTCCGACACAATGGCTACCTTCCCTTTCACTCCGCTAACTCTTTGCCACCGGACGGATTCAGAAGTTTTATTGTAGTAGATACATTTGTAGGGGACGCACTTATTTTTCTCAATAGACGAGTATTTTCGAAAGGATTTTCCGTTTAGGACGCCGTTGAGTGGTTTCTATTACTTGTTTAACAATATGTAGATATCTGTGCTGTTTCTATTTTTGGATCGGAATTTATAAATAGCGGTTGTTTATTACGGTCGTGTTTAATTTTGTATTTTGTACAAATGTAGAAGCAATTCTGTAGAACAATACTTTACAATCTATTTTGACGTCAACCACAAAAGTTCTCCTTTGTGATATGATGTTTTCGCTCAGTTTTCGTTTGTAATCAAGATACACACAGTACATAAAACTGTAGAAGGCTCGGACGTCGTACACGAACCGACCCGATGAGCTAGTATTCAGTAAACATCCGGCATTCCGGCAATTTTTCCGTGAGCCGTTACAGGGAACGTACGGATTTATTTTACGATAGCAATAATCATAACAGAGGCACATGGAGAACAAAAATATATTGTTTGTAATAATACAGTGGGCAAGTTTAAGTATGCCGGCCGCCTAACAATTTCTTTGTGGAACTCGCTAAGAAATTTAATCTTCCTTTGCTTCAGCAATTTGTGGAGTTACAGAGTATTTGAGACTGAACAATGCTTTATTTTTGTCTAAATAGTTTTGTGAGTAGTTTATTTGTAGAAGTTTAAATAACTTAAATACTCATACAGTAGTAAAAACTTGTTCAACTTAATGCTGAGATGGAGCCCCTTTTGGCAAGGGGCCGCGCCGTTAAATGTTTTTATTTATATCTTGTTTTTATTAATGTTTAATTACTGTGTTATTATTGTATTGTCACTGTGCTGTTATACTCTGTCGTTTCTTTGTTTTTTTTTTCTGTATCTTTATAAATATGTGTATTTATTTGTCCTTTTCCTTTTTAAATTTTGTATTTTTTTGTATCTGTGTGCGTGCCTACTGTCGAATAAATGTTTTTTCTTTCTTTCTCCTTCTTTCAATCTTGTCACTTACTTTCGTGAGACATACTAATTTATTATTATGATTTCGGTTGCCTCAGGTAATTGTTTGACGAAGAACTCGACTAGTTTCAAGCAATGCTAGAGGCTCATATTCATGAGTAGCATTCCGCGACCCACGACGCAGCGACTGTCGCGCTGCTATTCCCAGTAGCAACGCGACAGTCGCTACGTCGCATAAATGCATGAACGCATAAACGAAACACTTAATAATTAATCTTGTCACTGAAGAAAATAAATGTATTTATTTATCTATTTATGCACAACACACAGACAGTACACAGGAGAACACATATATAAATAAATTGGAGGTACTTAAGTACTACATATTCCCGTAGGAATCTCTTCCTGCAGTCCTTCGACAGGAAAAACGGTATAAACTAAGACACTGTGTGTAACATGACATGAACAAAGAAATAGAACAAAATTGACCAAAATTAAAGCCAATAGAAACTTAAAACTACATACACAAAATGAAACCGATAAAATAATGTAATTAATTTCTTGACTGGAATATTCAATCAACAATACTAAGGACCTCTCACTAGGCTTAGATTGATAACATCACGCCTTTTATCTCCGAAGGGGTAGGCAGAGGTGCACACAGAAGTAAAACACACTTTTCACGATTTATGTTAGATATGAGTCCCATGTAATAGGGGGTGAGTACTAGGCTTAGAATACTAGAAAAACAGTCGCTTCCTCGTCTATTTTCTACACTTGGACAATTTTCTTGTCGGCAACTTTTCGAATAAAAATATACACGATTTGAGAAGTCCAATCCACTGGTAAGTTAGAATCGATGCAAGTGCTTTAGTACGAGTATGTTTTCAGAAAGTTGCGACTAAAATGTAAGTGGATTTTGCTCGGGCTTCTATTGGTTTGTGAAAGGGTTTTTAAAATAGTTTAGTGGGGATTGCTATTGAATGATTGTTTAATGAAAAATTCCGAGTTTTTAGAATAGAATACAAGTTTAAGTTGAAATTAGTCAAAATAAATCACTAACTTTAGATTAAAATCTTCCTCAAAGGCTCGTGTTGGCTTTGGTTTTTGTGAGTAAATAAAAATTGGTTATTTTAAGAGAGAGCTATGCATTTCTACTTAATTATTGTTTTTGTTTTACACTATTCTTATAATTTGATTTCTTTTGTGAATCGTATTATATTTGTGATGATATTATTATTATAATAACAATACTATAGTAACAAAATAATAATAGGGAACGGATAACATTGTAAATGTGTACAGGTGCTGCCATCTAGTTGCGTTGAATACAGACTAGTTACTTCCTACCACCAGCAACATTAAGTCTAGGTTAAGACAAACTCCCTTGTCAGCTGGACAATGGATACCATATTTTACTATAAAAATGGGTAAGCAGAAGTGCATATTGATAGATGATAAGGCGCTTCATAAACATACTTTCCGGTAGTTATAACTCCTATGTAATCGAAGTCAAGTCTTACTTACAAACAATTTTAGACACATAACTATTCCTTAACATAGAAAACTGAATATTATCAATAGTAGCTACTACAATGGTTACTTTGACTGCACGGTTGATGCGATAGCTGAGCAACCGGCTGCTGCGCAACGTGTAGCGGGTGCGATTCCCGCACGGAGCAACTCTTCGTGTGCTCCACAAATTGTTGTTTCGGGTCTGGTTGTCTTGTGTATATGAACTTGTATGTTTGTAAACGCACCCACGACACTGGAGAAAATCCTAGTGTGGGGCAACTTTTTATAAAAAAAGACGTACGTACTCACATACACCATAGTAGACTGATAATATAACATAATATAACATCACGCCTTTTATCCCCGGAGGGGTAGGTAGAGCTGCACATTACAGCAGCTGATGCCACTATAGGTACAAAAAACATACACTTTTTTCTGTTTATGTTATAAGTTTTTAAAAAGCCAGTAATACTTTGCCAGACCCGGGAATCGAACCCGAGACCCCTTGCCTAGCAGTCACAATTGCGACCACTCAGCCAAAGAGGCAGTCGTATAATAAAATATCTCATACACAAGAAAGGTACCAGTAAAGACTCCCACTAAGTAACCTTGTGTGGTACTTTGTGGATAAATTGAGAAGAATGGAAACTTGTCAGGTGGGCATCGTTGGCAGGCGGCTCACGCTTCAAATCCCGCGCCATTCAATCTAGCGGGAATTAAGTAGGGAATGTGTTACGTGAACTATCTTCGATGGGGCCAGAGAAACTGAGGGTTTTTGTGATATCCTTATTTTTGATGGAAAAACCGGTAAACGAGCAGATGAATCACCTGATAGTAAGCAATTGGCATCGCACATGGTCACCTGAAACACCAGCGGTGTTACAAATGCGTTACCGGCCTTTTAGGGATTAGGAATTTTAGGATTGTCGAGGATTCGGGGATTAGGGAGATTTGGGGGGGAGGTAATAGGGCCTCCGGTAACCGCATTCAAGCGACAAAACACAATGCAAGTGTTACTTCACGTCAGTGTTCTGCTCGTCCGTGGTATCACTGCGGTCGAGCCGGCCCATTCGTGCCGAAACATAGCTTTCCACACTTACCTATTCATTTCTTATATGAATTTTTGTGGGTCTAGCAATGGTGCCTATGTTTTTATTTGTATATTGTTTAAGACTCACTAAAGAGAATGTACATTCTCTTTGTATTTCTTTTTTAATTGGGATAAGCCCGCCACAACCTCCCAAAACCACTGCATCTCCTGTAAGCCAGGATATACAGTAGATACGACCATGAAAACACCGGAACATTGAAGTCCGGCGCGTCCCAGAGACATGAGTAACTGTCTTGGTTCCCGCAACGAAGTGAATCAGAAGTTATTTTAAGAGGAAAAGAAGAAAAATCTATAGTTTCCACTTCTCTCGATGAATAACTGCAGGAGACAGAATGAATTAAGCCTAAAGGCACAAAGAAGAGACTGTACAACTGGGTGAAGCCCAGTCGCCAAGCACCACGGAAATTAACATTCTCTTTGTATGACTATTACTAAATTGGTCTCTAGTCACACACCGAGCATAAAACCAGACACCGTTCTATTACCTCTATAATTACTGAAAAAAATCAAGTCTCCTGCTCCACAGCTACGCTTGCGATTTCATTTATGCAGCGCCTACAATGTATTAGCGACAAACTCAACGAGACGCATCATATTTACTACATACTCAGGTATTTGTTGTAACTGTGGTCTTATAAGGCACTGTATCATACCATCAAACGACTACACTAAATATAGAAGTCCTCATTGGCCGAGCGGTCGCAATGCGACTGCCGGGCAAGGGGTCTCGGGTTTAAATTCCCGGGTCGGGCAAAGTATAAGTGGGTTTTTCAAACATTCACAGTAGTAGCACGGAGTCTGGAATTGTGCCCGGTATATGGCAATAGGCTCACCCCCTATAACATGGGACTCATAACATAAATAGTGAAAAGTGGGTGTTACATTGTACAGTGGCATAATGTACACTGCCTACCCCTTCGGGGATAAAAGCGTGATGTTATGTTATGTTATGTTATGTACTTAATCTGAGTTCATCCGAAAATTGTAGGTACTCTTGATTTCAAAGGTTCTGAACAAAACTTTTACAGGCATTATTCCCTGAGAACCTCATCAAATCGCTTGTTCCCTAGCCCTTCAAGGTCGAGTGCTACGTATAATTAATTACCAACGCTCCTGCTGACCCCCTAGAAAGCCACCGGCTCTATTTATCATTGGGCTCATAAATAGTAATAGAGTTATTTTCATGTTTCTGTTTAGAGAACCAATGTTTAATGTTACTGCCAAGGATTAGAATTATGTGCGTGATATTATACCTACCTGAGGCAAAGATCAGAGATGCATAATTTTAATACACAACATAATTCGTTTGTTTTATGTTATATGTTGTACTAGCGACCCGCCCCGGCTTCGCACGGGTGCAATATGCATGTATTATACATAATTATAAACCTTCCTTAAGAATCACTCTAACTATTAAAAAAAACACAAAATCCTTTGCATAGTTTAAAGATCTAAGGATACATAGGAACAGACAGACGGCGGATAGCGACTTTGGTTTATATATACTACTAGCTGTTGCCCGCGACTTCGTCCGCGTAGATTAATGACAGAATTCATCAGAATCAATTCAGTGCCCAATTAAGATTTACCTATTGTGAAATGATTTATCGTAATTTCAATAATTTAAAAATCCCGCAGGGTTCTTACCAGTCCCGGCCCGATCACGTAAGTTTTGAGTAATAAAAACTTCGAGTGTTGTACAGAATCTCTATGAAATAAGTTCAGTGGTTAAAAGATAGAGAGTCCTGGAGCATTGACGCATAGTTCCCGTTCCCGAGGGACTTCTGAGATAAAAACTATCATACGTTACTCAGGTCCCAAATCATCGTTTTACCGAATGTAATTCAAAAAGATTCAATGATTCTAGATTCAATTTTCATTCCCAATTTGACACCAAGTATCATTCCCTATTTTATCCCCTTAGGGGTGGAATTCATCAAAATCCTTTCTAAGGAGATACCTACCTATGTCATAGTAACTTTATAGCATGCAAAGTCTCAGCCCGATCGGTTTAAAACTGGCAAAATATCACACAAACTTTCACCCTCTATATTACCCACTTTGGGGTAGAAATGTTCAAAAACCTTTCTAAAGGGACGTGTACGTCATAACATCTACTTTCATGCCGAATTTCATCCCCATCGGTGTAAAACTGACAAAGCCTCATACAAACTTTCATCCCCTATTTTACCCACTTGGGGGTGGAAATTATCAAAATCCTTTCACAGCGGATGCCTACGTCATAACATCTATCTGCATGCCAAATTTCAACCCGATCGATTTAAAACTGACAGTCTCATACAAACTTTCATCCCCTATTTTACCCCCTTGGGGGTGGAAATTATCAAAATCCTTTCACAGCGGATGCTTACGTCATAACATCTATCTGCATGCCAAATTTCAACCCGATCAGTTAAAAACTGACAAAGTTTCATACAAACTTTCATCCCCTTTTTTACCCCCTTGGGGGTGGAAATTATCAAAATCCTTTCTTAGCGGATGCCTAAGTCATAACATCTATCTGTATGCCAAATTTTAGCCCAATCTGTCCAGCGGTTTGGGCTGTGCGTTGATAGATACTTCAAAAGTCGATTTTTTTATTGATACAAAACAAAAGTTACAATTTCTGGAATTCCTTTGGTACCTACTTATATAAAAACTTTGCACATGCTAAGAGACCTATGTACCAAGTTACATGATTTTATCTCCAAAAATGACGAACAAAATAAATATAAAATATAGGGTATCTTCAAGAATGACGAACTTCATACAAACTTTCAACCCCTATTTCATCCCCTCACAGGTCGAAATTTCAAAAACGCTAGAACAAATGTATTATTATTTTTTATCAAGTGCTTAAATATAAAGTTTCATGGTTTTATCTTTAAAAATTATGAAATCCCATACAACTCCCCCCCCCTTTTAACCCCTTTTTCGCGATAAAAAGTAGCCTATGTTTTATCTCGGGGTCTAGAATATCTGTATACCAAATTTCATTCAAATCCGTTCAGTAGTTTTGGCGTGAAAGAGTAGCAGACAGACAGACAGACAGAGTTACTTTCGCATTTATAATATTAGTTAGGATGTAGTGATAGTGATGTTATGAAGACGGACAAAGGATACCTACTTTTTATTCAATTTTTTTTACTTTTACCAAGAATCACGAACGGGAACAGGAAAAAACGAAAAAACGTGTAGGAAGTCGCGGGCAGAAGTCTTACATGTATTGAGATTTTTCCTTGGTTATGAGGTGCCTTATAAATTATTCTAAAATATATAATTATATATAGTCCTGTGGCGACTTGGCAATCGAACTTAAAACCTTAATAATAGTTACACTTAAAACTACTGCCACGAATTGCAACCACCTTGCTGGACAATCACTCTATTCTACAGATAAGTATACATATATATGATGCCTGTCATGTAGTTTACTTAATGCAATTAGTAGACATTAAAGAATTTGAATTCATAAACCAAATCTACTCGAAACAAAACCGCTCAGTACCTAATCTCGTGTGAGCGTCCGTCTGAGCGGATATCATTATGCTAATGCTGCTCAATAACAAAAAACATCCAAGTAAAATACTCCGTAAATAATAAAAGTGATATCGATGTCTCTCTAGATATTCAGTTGTTTCGTTTCATTCATCTCCCTTGAGGATCTTGGCTCCAACATTATCTAAAAGAAATTATTCTAATACAAAATGTATTTCTTTTTATGGATCTAGGACACATTTTATCCAAGATTTTACCTTACTTCCATATTCTAAGGGGATTCTAATATTTGTATGGATATAACAACAATGTGATACTAAAATATTTCTATAATAACACATATACCTAAGAACGTTGGAAAGTTTACTTCAAGTATATTGTACAATACTGGTTTCTTAATACATTTTTTTTATATTTCAATTAAACCATAATTTGGTACTTTTGAAACGTGAACAAATACAAAATAAATAATAGTCTGTCAGTCAGTCCGGCAGTGAAGCTAGGTGAAGCTAAGTGCAGCTAGGTGCTCATTCCAAAATGTAGATTCGAATGATGAAAAACGAAACTCGTTACTCTTTTTTAAAAAAAGTATGTTCTACAATGTCTCTGATATACATTCCAATTCCAATACTGTACGTATATGTGGGAACAATGCAAAGACATACATTATTTTATGGACAGATGATAAAGGAAACACTCAAAGCTTTGTGTATTATAGTATAATTGATATAATAATATAATTAATACAAGCACTATAGATGTTTTGTTAAATGTGCTAATAGGTCTATATCTCTCAAAATAAAATTACAGCAATATATAAACATTGTCACTATTAAAACCTTTTAATCTGCAATAGGCACCAATTAAAATAAGTTAGTAATTTACCTCAATTACAGCTAGCTGGGAACTAATACAATACCAATGTTAAGGTAAACAATACTAATAATAAAAAAATAGTCACATACAATTAAAAAAATTGAGCTGATTAATTAGTGTTCGTTCGCGCGCGAATGTGAACGTATGTACGTGCTAACGGCGTACTTACATTATTTCGATGCAATGGAGTCAAATATTGTAAAATGTGCAAATTGCAACGTAGTGATTAATGAGCTACTAGCTTTTATTCAAAACAAGGCGGATGTGATGGATGAAGAATCATTAATAAGAATATGCAGTGATACTTTTAATGACAGTGAAATAGTAACGGCGAAAAAGCTACTTTTTGATTCCGTTCCGACCTCGAGACGAAAAATTCGCAAAAGTAAAGGAAAAAGTGAGAGAGATATTGAAGATATCATAGTCCTTTTGAAGCTTACGGATCCTGAATTAGTGCCCATCTTCGTTGCTCGTGATTTACAAAAACTACCACCAGTGACATTCGACCACATAGATGCAACGAAGCTATTAAAGGATATTATTTTGTTACAATCAGAGATAAAAATCCTCAAGAATGACTGCGTTACAGCTACTCAACTATTAGAGTTAAAGGCGGAAATAGATAACTTGAAGAGTGCCTCAATAGTTCATAGTAACTTTGACTTCGTAAATAGAAGAAGGGGCGCCTTTATGGCAGATTTAGATCATCTAGATAGTGGTCCCATGGCTTTGCAACAGCAATCGAAGGCAGCAAGTAAGGAAAATTCCCCAAATTCCCTATCGCAATCGGTTATAAGTGACTATTTTCCTAAATATGTCGGTATGCAGAAAAAACAAATATCTACCCCAGAAATAAATAACGGTGCCGCTGCCGTAACAAAGCGCGCAGTAGCCGGTTCTATGCACAGGACCAATAACTTGAATGCGCGTGATACTGTCGCACTCACTCACTGGCCGGACAGCTATGTGTCATCGTCAGTGCGAGTCACCAAGCAACCGAATGAACAATGCGAAACCCCTACCGTAAGCCTTAATCTCATTAACTCGAACGCAAACAATAACCATTCAACGATTTCTCGAGTTATTGAACGCAACACTTTGGCGGAAACGGTGAAGGCAAGTAACGAGAGAAAAGAAATAGTAGGGGATGAATGGAAGCTTGTGATGAAGAAGAAGAATAAAACGAAACATAGTTCTAGCAGAATGACTGGTAAAGCTGACGTCGGTCCCGATGGAAAATTTAAGGCGGCTAGCTTGAAAATACCATTGTTTATATCAAATGTAAACAAACAAACGCATGAAAGCGATATCTTAGCTTATATAAAAGACAACACGCAAGAAGATGTAACCCTATATAAAATTAATAGAAAAACCGAAAAATCTTACAATTCATATAAGCTTTATGTTCCTAAAACAAAAATCGACATATTTTTAGATAAAAATTTATGGCCTAAGGATATTACTTTTCGTCGTTTTGTAAAGGAACCATATATGTCGAAAAGCAGCACATTGAAGCAGCAATCGTGATAATATATTATTATGGAGGATAACAATTATGATATCAGGAAATTTATAAGTTTTAACTGTAAATCAGTGAAACGGTCTGTTGATGCAGTTAAATTTTTATGCCAGTCAGCCGACTTAGTTGCCCTCCAAGAAACATGGCTGCTACCTCAAGATATACCATACCTGGGTCAAATACATCAAGACTTTGAGTACACAGGAAAGTCAGCTGTTGATACGTCGAGTGAACTTCTTAGAGGTCGACCTTATGGAGGTGTAGCGATCCTGTGGCGTAAACGTGTTTTTGAATCAGTGTCGGTAATCAGCTGTGTGAGTGCGCGATTAACAGCGGTAAAACTGTCGCTCGGAGATAAATGCATAATTGTGTTTAGTGTGTACATGCCAACTGACTCGAGTGATAACTTGGCGGAATTTACTGACTGTCTCAGCGAAATCAGTGCAATAATCGAAACCAGTAATATTGAGACCATTTATATACTCGGAGATTTCAACGCGCACCCGGGTGAGTTGTTTTGTTGTGAACTTTTGGATTTTTGTACTGAACAAAAGTGGATATGTGCGGACATTGAGCGGATGGGACTGAATTCGGACAGTTACACCTTTATCAGTGACGCGCACGGTTGTCGACGGTGGCTTGACCACTGTGTCGTTACGCAATCGGCCTGGCTTACAGTTTGTGATATAGGTGTTGTTTACGATGTCTTCTGGTCTGATCACTTTCCCATATTTGTTGAATGTCGTTTAGATAAAATTAAACCAAGGAATGTAGATGATAAAACACCTCGTAGCAAGGTCATATGGGGCGAGAGGGACTGTGAACAGATTAGTGCATATTATAGCATGTGTAACAGTAAATTGAGACTGATTGATTATCCTCAGGAGTTTGGTTTATGTAGTAATGTCCACTGTAATAATATTTCACATAGACTTACTCTGGACAAGATGTACGCGAATATTGTTTCTATTTTGTCAAATGCGGCTGTTCAGAGTCAGGTTGATACTCGGTCGAGTGAACATGGAAGTCGTGTTGTCGGGTGGAACAGACATGTACGGGACGCCCACGCGAGGGCCAGGCTTAAATACCAGCAGTGGTTGTGGTACAATAAGCCTACGGCCGGTGAGGTTTACAATGACATGTGTCTTACTCGCAAGATATTTAAAAGCAAACTAAGATGGTGTCAAAATCACCAAGAACAGATCAAGCTCGATATATTGGCTTCTCATCGTAAGGCTAAAAATTTTAAAAAATTCTGGAAGGCGGCCAAAAAGTTGGATGTTAAGCCTGGCCTTCCGGTGAGTGTTGGGGGTGCTGATCGGCCGGACGGCATTGCTAATATGTTTGTAAACCACTTCAACGTGGAGTCGCCGCTGGGTGCATCGTTGCGGGTGCTTGATGATGGACATTGTTCTGACTCGGATTTAGTGCGTTTCTCTGCGAAACAAGTGTCTAACACAATCAATAAAA
Organism: Spodoptera picta; assembly: GCA_038387885.1. Taxonomy (NCBI): domain Eukaryota; kingdom Metazoa; phylum Arthropoda; class Insecta; order Lepidoptera; family Noctuidae; genus Spodoptera; species Spodoptera picta. Next base: position 1,527,265 of record JAZHFQ010000235.1, on the reverse strand, counting down.
TGACGAGAGGAAAATCCCCGGGTCATGATAGTCTGAGCGTTGAGCACCTGCAGCATGCTGGACCGCATATGGCTAGGGTATTGGCTATGTTTTACTCCCTGTGCATGTCTCATTCGTACCTCCCTCATGATCTCATGCGGACCATTGTTGTGCCTATTATAAAGAACAAAACGGGTGACATATCAGATAAGTGCAACTATCGACCCATCTCTCTAGCTACTATTATCGCGAAGGTGCTTGACAGTCAGCTGGACACAAGATTGGATAATTTTCTGCAGCTGCACGATGCTCAGTTCGGGTTCCGCCATAATCTATGCACTGAAAGTGCGATTCTCGGGCTGAAACACACCGTACAATATTATACAAGGCGTCGAACTCCAGTTTATGCGTGTTTTCTAGACCTTTCCCGTGGCTTTGACCTCGTCTCTTATGATGTCATGTGGGATAAGCTGCGGGAGAGAAAAGTTCCGGCTGAACTGTTACGTATTTTTCAGTACTGGTACTATAACCAGATAAATAATGTGAGATGGGCCGACAAGTTATCGGTGCCGTATGGCTTGGAGTGCGGTGTAAGGCAGGGAGGAATAACCTCACCAAAACTGTTCAACCTCTATATTAACGACCTGATCGTTGAGCTCAGCAGTAAGAAAATCGGCTGTCGCATGATGACTGCAGTATTAATAACATCAGTTATGCCGCCGACGACATGGTGCTGCTGGGCCCAACGGTCAGGTCGTTAATATAGAGGTTGAACAGTTTTGGTGAGGTTATTCCTAGGTCAGTCCTATGCACAGACTCATGGCCTACTGTACAATGTTGCTAAGAGCGAATTCATGGTCTTTAAGGCGAGTGGTGGTAAATGTCCAGATTCTGTACCTGCAATTAGGCTTAATGGTAATGAACTAAATCGTGTTTACCAGTTCAAATACCTGGGCCATTACGTGACCGACGACCTTAGGGACCATGTAGACATTGAGCGGGAACGTAGGGCGCTGGCAGTTCGGTGTAATATGCTGGCGCGCAGGTTTGCGCGTTGTAGCAAGGAGGTTAAAGTAACGCTTTTTAAAGCATATTGTCAAGTGTTCTACACGTGCAGCTTGTGGGCCGGCTATAGTTTGCGGACTGTCAGTGCCCTGCGAGTCCAATATAATAATGGGTTCAGAATGTTGATGGGACTGCCCCGTTTCTGCAGTGCATGTTCGCTCAAGCACACGTTGATGACTTCCATGCCATTATCAGACAGAAGTCTGCATCGCTGCTCTGCAGGGTGCGGGCCAGCTCCAACTCCATCTTGAAAATTATTGCAGGGAGGTACGATTCACCTATAATGCATGGTATCGTGCGAACATGATGGGATGCCAACAGTCCATGAATTTAGCTACTTTTAGCAAACACCCTACCCTCCCATCCCTCTCTTTCAATAAACTTGATCCTGATTCCTCCTACCGGGTGCGTGATAAAGGACTGGGCCTTGAACTTCAGCTTCGTCGGCATACCATCAGCTAACTCCAGGCGATACTTCTTTAACATCGTGATTAGACCAGCCAACATTTGCATCTTTGCAAACCTCATACCTGAGAACAAAAAGTAAATATGAATAATTTGGGCAAAAGCAAACTAGTAATGGACAATGTCGGTAAAAATAAGTAAACAATTTTTGTTAACCAATGGAAGAAAATTAAATCTATAAGTACTGAAAAGTGTTAACTCTGTTTCACCTTAAATTGATAGCAAAGATGAGAAGAGCAGCTGATAATATAAATGACATTTAGATTTACTGGTAAACAACGTAGAAATAATATTAACTTCTACAATTACTTGTTAGTAAAATAAGTCACAAATTCTGTGATCACAATTTTCATTTCACACTACCAATAAATATTAAGTTATTAAAACCACACCTATCCATATCATTTGTCAGGTGTCTTTTCTACACTTGAGTTCCTCGTATCTTATCTATTGACAACACAATATATTTATAGTACTACCTTTGCAGTATCATTATCTAGAGGTACATACATTGTATATTTGTTCAATATTCACAAATCATAATCTTCAATATCAATCGAAAACAATATTATTAACGAATCTAAATTTCTGTTAATCAGTAATTTCACAATGACATGTTTAAAAATAGAAATAATATTATCATTGCTAAAACTTTAAATAACAATAAAACGTTCGTTAGTAACAACAAAACTCGTGACTAAGACAATCAAGGTGATAAAAATCAGTACAGGTAATTCATCACACAAATGTTGCTGCGCAAAAGAAACTTTTTGAATCCGTAAAGAATCAAGTCGATGACCGAGTCTTATGTTGTTAACCAAAACGTAAAGAATCTTTACTGATCCAACACAAACACGTTGGGACAAGTCAAAGGAATGACCTGTAACATATATTAAAAAAGGTATTCTATTCAAAAGTCCAAAATCTATAAATAATAACTCCACTTGGTCACGGTGACTGACCGCGTTGATTTGACCTTGACAACTCGTTTCACTGTGATGGCTAAATAAACAAGCCTACACCGTGTTTTGAATAAGGAAAACGGATAACTTAACACAAAGATGTGTAAAGTACATTACATTATTTTCTTTAAAGGAATAAATCAATTAATTCGTTTAAAGTCTTCAAGTTTTACAATATCTTAGTAAAAATAGAACGTACCTATACATACTCTTGGTCCTTCTCCAAACGGGAAATATAAATACGGATTGATTTTCTTTTTCTCTTCACCCATAAATCGTTCTGGACGAAATACTTCAGGTTCTGGGTAGAATTTTGGGTTATGGTGAAGATGGTATACAGGCATTTGTACAATTAAACCTTTATCTAACTTCGTTCCATCGGGCATTGTGTAGTCCTCCATCAGTTCCCTTGGGATTACACTAAGAACTGGGTAGACCCGGAATGTCTCATCTATGACAGCGTCCAAGTATGGCAGCTCCGAAACACAATCGTAATTTATCTTGTTATTATGACGAGCTAAATACGAGTCTATTTCATTAAATACTTTGTTCTGAACTTCTTCATGTTTTGCGATTTCATATAAAGTGTAACTTAGAGCAGTAGTTGATGTTTTAAAACCAGCAGCAAAGAAAACGTAGCACTGAGCTATTAGTAAATCATCACTCGCTTCCAATACCACTTTTTCATGTTCACCAGTTTTCATATTCCTGATGCTATCACCCACTATTTGATGCTTTTGTTTCCAACTCATAATGAGGTCTACAAAATCGTTCCTCTCAGAAGGTTTGTTATCCCTTTGGTTCATCACAGAAGTGACCAACTTATGCAGAAATCAGAATCAGAATCAGAATCAGAATCAGAATCAGAATATTTTTATTTGTAAACATAGGTATGTGAGGTGTTACAGGTAGGAAGATTCTCCATGTTTTGCCCAGAGGCGTACAAATATTGCATATAATTAAAATTATTAAACATTGTCATCATTCAAAAATTAATTGACACTTGTAATTGCAAATTAAATTTAAACCGATTAAGTAGCATGTCATACAATACTAATGCCAAATAAAATTAGGATCATCAAATAAGTCATAAGTCATAAGTAATGCCAATATTAACAAGATTTAATAAATTGTCTAGAGAGATTAATTTTCGTGTCATATTATTTAGCGTTAAATATAACATTAACAGATATTAATACGCACATATTATCACAAATAAAATAGAATTAATTCAATAAAATGTCAAAAAAAAGTTACATGTCATATAGGCCAATGTCAAACAAAATTCAAAAAATCAAAACAAATGGGGTTGTGCGCTATTGTCTGAGGCAGTAATTATAGAATTGTCATCCAAATAGGCCTTTACTGAGTAATAGCACTTATTTATCAAAATTTTCAATAGTTCTTTTTTGAAATTGTCTAAGTTTAACGTCTTTATTGTCTCAGGTAGTTTGTTAAATAGTTTTTGGGCCATACTGAGGATACTCTTATTCATTAACGCAGTTTTTCCATGAGTTACTTCAAGTTCTGACTTATTTTTGTCGCGTAATTTTCTGTAGTAGCTTTTAGTGGCTGTTTTATATAGTGAGAGATTAGTTTTGACAAACACATTGGTTTCGTATATGTATAACGATGGCAAGGTAAGAATTTTTAGGCGAATAAAAAACGGTTGACAGCTTTCCTTGATGTTAAGGCCACACATCGCTCTGACACATCGTTTTTGTGCTCTAAATACGGATTCCCTATCTACTGAATTACCCCAATATATTACGCCATATCTGAGTACTGATACAACATAACCGTGATAGGCTGCCAGGACGGATTCTAAGTTTACAATTTTTGATAGTTTATAGAGAAGATAAGTAAATTTATTTAATTTTTTACATACTTCGTCTGTCTGGGATCGCCAAGTCAAATTGTTGTCAATATTAATACCAAGAAATTTAATAGTTGTTACCGGTTCAATTGTTGTCCCCAAATAGTTAATATTTAGATTATTTTTGGGATCCTTTGATAAAAATGCATAATTTTAGTCTTTTCTAAGTTTATTTTTAGATTATTTTTATCAAACCATGATATCATTTTATTCAATGTCATATTTATTTCATTTCCATAAGTATTGGGATTGTCACACTCAATGACTACGGTACTATCATCGGCAAAAAGCACCATAGGGTGATTTATTTGTTCCGGAAGGTCATTAATATAAACCAAAAAAGAAGGGGTCCCAGCACGCTACCCTGAGGAACGCCGTATTTAATTATCTCGCTTTCGGATTTATATTGATTCTCGCAACAAGTTTTTGAACATATTTGTGTGATTTCTACAAATTGTCTTCTATTCGACAAGTAAGACCGAAAGAGTTCTAATACATTACCTCTGATACCATATCTTTCTAGTTTGTATAAGAGTACGGAATAATCTACATAATCAAAGGCTTTTGTTAGATCCGTAAAGATAGCGCATACAGGTTTTCTGCTATCCATATTTGATAAAATGGGGAGAAGCAAGTCATGTATTGCCATGTTTATTGTCTTTTGTTTGCGAAATCCTTTTTGTTGCTTAACTAATATATTTGACTTCTCAAGGTAGCTATACAATGATTTGTAAATGACTTTCTCAAATATTTTTGAAAAGACTGGTATCAATGCGATAGTCCTATAATTTGACATATTTTGCCTATCATTCTTTTTATGCAATGGTATGATTACCGACGTTTTTAATTGGTCAGGGAAAATTCCGTTAGAAATACTCAAATTTATAATATGACTGAGATGTGGAGCTATGTATCGTGATATTTCTTTGATAACTTTGGTACATATTCCGTCATAACCAACGCTATTCGTGTTTCGGAGTGACGCAATATGGCCATTTATATCTTGGGGTGTTGTTGGCCACATATACAGAGAGTTTGATGTATTTGAGCTGATTTTAATTTCTGGCATAGTTTTATTTTTTTGTATGGAAACTTGATTAATATAAAACCTGTTGAAAGCCTGAGCAATTTTTGTTGAGTTCGTCAATGCGTGTGTTTCTGTTCGAATCTGTGTTATTGGTTCTTTAGGGAAACTGGTCTTAGAGTTATTGATTACAGTCCATGCCGCTTTGGATTTATTTTGAAAATCCAATTGGGTGCTAGGCATCTTAAAACCAAGAGCATAATAGATTTCAGGATACAAAGATCGCAGCATACCCTGATAAATCATACTTTTCTTTGGTTTTGAAGAACGTATTATCCTTCTGAACGGATTATTGTCCTCTCCTTCTGTCATTGTTTTAGTATCTATACCAAAAGCGCAGGCTCCAATACAGTCCATAGTGAACCTTTTAGTCATCGACATCACATCGTGCTCCTTGGAAATCTTAATTTCTCGATCTATCATAGCTTCGTATTCGTTGGAACATTTTTCTATAAGATGGAACATGTTTCTCATTTTGGCTGATGTAAACAGTGGAGTTATATTTTGCCGGATAACCCTCCAATTATCAACAAATGTACCGAAGAGGTTCAAGCCATCCGGTTCCTTGTCATTGTATTTTGATAATGCTCAACCATGAAAGTAATAAAAGTCCTTGGTCACGATCAACTTGATTATTTCTGGATCTTTAGGAATTAGGACAGGTTCAATACCGTTGAAAGCTCCAACGTACTTGTTGTCTGGAAACTGCTTGCAAATGTCGTCGATTATTTCTCTGTTAAACTTCTTGTCGAGAAACATATCAGTAAAATTTCCCAATAAAAATGTTGGCTCCGTATATGGTACGTTTCTTATTTTCCAGTAATTATATTTACGTGAAACAACATAGTAAAAGAGAAATATGAACACTAGTATGAGGTACAGAAAAATCATATTGATTCACTGCGCGACTCGCGTTGACTAATCGTCCTTAATGTTCGCACACACAGCACAGCGTATTGACTGCTCGCTCAATCTATATATATACGTACATTTTTGTACGTAAGTACACTTTCTGTATTTTGCCCGTAAATGACTGGCGATGACACATTATCATGATAACAACGTTTGTGTTAGCAAGTACAAATATGTTTGTACTATAAATAGTAACAGTGATTCCCCATACAACTATAATTATAAAAATTACTCACACCCACTGTTTTACCTTCATGGACTTTGAGATTATTCTACAAACAATGGCTAAAATTTAGTTCCTAGGCAAACTGTTTTGGTTAAATATTGTAAGTGTGTTATCTAGCGTAATGGTATCTCTTTTGTGGAGGGGGGCCGACACGATGATAATATCGTTGTTATTAAAATTAAGTAGATACGAAAGGCTACAAGATAATTCATTGTTTGGATTAAGTAAAAATAACACTATCATTAGCACTAACAAAGTCACACATATTATGTTACTATGCGCACTACATTAACGAGATTACAAAAATATGATCGCCATGCCAATAAATCCGGTTCTACGTTACAAAAACAATACATCTCAAAACTGGTTATTCCTCATACTTCGATGATGCCTAGTTTCTCGCACACTAATTTGTCAGTATTTGTTTTGATTAGCCTCAACTTATAAATGACTTCTTAATTTTATAATTCAACTTACCAATACAAGTCCTGGGTCCTTCTCCAAACGGCAGGTACACGTACGGATTTATATTACGTTTCTCCTCCCCCAGAAATCTTTCTGGACGGAACACTTCAGGTTCTGGGTAATTCTCCGGATTATGGTGCAAGTAGAACACAGGTAAATGTACACGTAAACCTTTAGTTAACTTTGTTCCATCAGGCATTATGTAGTCCTCCATCAGCTCCCGCGGGATCATTCCCAGGACTGGGTAGAAACGTAGAGCTTCATCTATAACTGCTTCCAAGTATGGCAGCTCCGTAACACAATCGTAATTCAGCTTGTTGTTGTGACGAGCTAAATATGCATCGACTTCATCCAGTACCTTTTGCTGCATTTCTGTATGCTTTGCCAGTTCATACAGAGTATAGCTCAAAGTGGTTGATGACGTCTCAAACCCAGCCGCAAAGAATACAAAACATTGAGCAACTAATAAGTCATCATTTGCTTCTAATGTCACTTTCTTATGTTCACCAGTTTTCATATTTTTGATACTGTCACCCACTATTTGATGATTTTGCTTCCAACTCATTACGAGATCTACGAAATCGTGTCTTCCAGACGGTTTATATTCACGTTTTGACATCACAGAAGTAATTAGGTTCTTAAAGAACTCCAACTGCTTTTTCAATAGCCGCCCTCCAAATAAATAAAATATCGACGGCCATATCGAACGAATTATTCTAACATAAACTACATATGCTGGGGGCTCAACAAAGGCTGCAATTTTTGTAAATGGATTTTCTTCTCCTCCTTCTGCCATAGTATTTGTGTCGACACCAAACGCGCAGGCTCCAATACATTCCATTGTATATCTCGACGTCATACTTCTAACTTCTAATTCATTTGAAATTTTAATTTCACGATCCAACATTTCTTCAAAAACATATGAGCAATTTTCGATGAGATGGAACATGTTCTTCATCTTTGCTGATGAAAACAGTGGAGTCATGTTCTGACGGAGTACTCTCCAGTTGTCACCATACGTCGCGAACACATTTAATGCAGCAGGCTCCAAGTGGTTATATTTAGACAATTCCCGTCCATTAAAGTAATAAAAATCTTTGGTCACAATCAATTTAATTATTTCTGGATCCTTGGGTATAAGTACAGGTTCCGTGCCAAAGAATACTCCAATATATTTTGCTTCCGGAAATTCATTACAACAATCTTGAATATTTTCTCCGAATGATTTCTTCTGAAGGATCATGTCACCATAATTTCCCAGTAAGAATGTGGGCTTGGAATGAGGAACATTTCTGACTTTCCAGTAATCATATTTACGCGTGATTACATAGTAAAAAAGAATCAATATTATTACGAATAAATACAGAAACATCGTGTTGTTTCCCTAGACGGTCTCAGTTGACTGACTGGCTAGCGCTGTTTATTATTATAGTACGTCGCGTCGGTGAATCAATGTAAACAAGTTATGTGACGCACTTCATATTGGAGTGACTACTTTAGCTGTTATCGCGGAACAGCTGTTATCCAAGTGTCGAAGACTATTTGTAATGTTTAATGTTACAGTTATAAGACTTGCATAAAATATATCATGTTTGAGAGTATTTATTATTTGTTTACATTTAACAGAATAAAGAATAGTTCAACAATAAGTACTCACCAATACAAGTTCTTGGTCCCTCTCCAAACGGCATATATGTGTAAGGAATAATGTTTTGTTTTTGGTCATCAAGAAATCTTTCAGGACGAAACACCTCAGGTTCGGGGAAATAATCAGGATTGTGATGCAGATAGTACGTTGGAATATGTATACGAAGACCTTTCTCTAACTTCAGGCCACCAGGCAGAGTGTAGTCTTCCATCAGCTGCCGTGGTATTACGCCAAGAATCGGATGAATACGAAGAGTCTCATCAATAACAGCCTCCAAATACGGCAATTCCATGATACACTCATATTTCAGTTTATTTTTATTACGTGCTAAATATGCATCAACTTCTTGCAACACTTTTTCTTGAATATGTTCATTCTTGGCTAGTTCAAATAGTGTATAACTTAATGTAGTGGCTGATGTCCCAAATCCAGCCGCGAAGAAAACAAAACATTGAGCCACTAACAAATCATCATTAACCTCCAACGTCAGATTCTTAACTTCACCAGTTTTAGGGTTCTTTATACTATCCCCTGTAATATGGTGGTTTTCTTTCCAACCCATAACCAAGTCAATGAAATCATTGCGTCCAGAAGATTTGTATCCTCGCTGAGTCATAACAGTAGTAACCAGATTGCGAAAGAAGTCAACAATCTTTGCTCCTATATTTAACCTCAGCCCATAAAATATTGATGGCCAGACATCATGGATTACTCGAAGTAGGCAAGCTATTGCTGGTGGTTCTGCAAACGACGCAATTTTTCTAAACGGATTCTCATCTTTTTCTTCTGTCAAAGTCTTCGTATCTACACCAAAGGCACAAGCTCCAATACATTCCATGGTGAATCTTGGATTTAACGACTTGGCTTCTATTACATTAGATATTTTAGTTTCTCGATCTAATACTGCTTCAAGTGTATGTGAACACTTTTCGATGAGATGGAACATATTCTTCATTTTAGCTGAAGAGAACAGAGGCGTTAGATTCTGGCGCAGTACTCTCCACGTGTCGCCGTAAGTGGCAAACACATTGACAGCAATGGGCTCTTTGTCATTGTGTTCTGATAAATCTCGGCCACTGAAGTAGTTGAAGTCCTTAGTCATAATTAGTTTGATAAATTCTGGATCCTTAGGGATTAGTGCCGGTTCTGTACCGAAATATGCTGCAACAAATTTCGCATTCGGAAATTTATTGCAAATACTTTGGAGCACCTGTCCAAATGCATCTTTTTGTAATATCAAGTCTCCATAGTTACCCAATAAAAAAGTGGGTTTGATGTGTGGTACGTTTTTATTTTCCCAGTAACTATATTTACGCGTGATAACATAGTACAAGAGTACTAGTAATATTATTGTTAGATATAAAAACATCGCGTTGTGCCACTACCGCGTGTGGACCGACCACTACGTGTGGGTGTGTCGGACTGCACTGTTAGCGTATGACTGTCTTCACTGTACATATTATGTGATATATCGCCTAATCTTTTGGTTTGGACAACGTCATGTTGTTCGACACTTTTTGTTACATAATTTGCTGTATCTATTTTTTATCGCATCGACGATTTTTAGTAAGATAACAAGTTTGATATATTTATAATGTTAAGTATTTTTAGCAACAAGTACTTCATCGTTTATAACAGTAAATACAACGAGAGAGTCGGAGCTTCTTTGAAAATCGAACGAAATTGTAGAACCTACAAATCTACATTCAGCTGTCAGTCCTTGATGACTCCGTGCAGTAGTATGTATAGTAATACATACTAATTATTTGAAATATTTTAAATGCAATTGTGCACAAACAAGAAATGTTTGATTACGGCAGTATTTCAAAATGTTGTTAATTTTGAGACAGAAAATGCCATGAATGTTTTAGATGTTATTCTTCATTTTGCATTTTTTATTTGTTCTGATATAAATTCAGCCAGATATTTCAAGTTTGCATTTTATCAGATGATATGTTATCACATTATACATAAATTTTATAACTTATCTATAAAATATTCATTTTGAACAACAAATTACTCCATGAATACGGTCAATACTCAACCCAATGCAACTTGAAACTGAGTTTAGTTTTCTTAAAACATATGTTCTTTCGCATTAATTTCACAAAAACAAATAATATTACTTACCAATACAAAGACGAGGTCCTTCTCCAAACGGCAAGTAGGTGTAGGGGACGATATTCTTCTTCTCCTCGGCCAGGAACCTTTCTGGCCGGAATTCTTCAGGTTCTGGGTAGAACTTCGGATTATGATGTAAATAGTACACAGGTAAATGCACGCGTAAGCCTTTGTCTAACTTTGTTCCATCAGGCATTGTGTAGTCCTCCATCAGCTCCCGCGGGATCATTCCAAGGACTGGGTAGAAACGTAGAGCTTCATCTATAACTGTTTCTAAGTATGGCAGCTCCGTAACACAATCGTAACTCAGCTTGTTGTTGTGCGAAGCTAAATATGAATCTACTTCTTCAAGTACTTTAGTTTGGATTTTTTTACTCTTTGCTATTTCGTAAAGAGTGTAACTTAATGTTGTTGAAGAGGTTTCAAATCCGGCTGCGAAGAATATGAAACACTGCGCAATTAACAAATCATTGTTAGCTTCCAGCGACAATTTCTTAATTTCACCAGTCTTAATATTCTTTATACTGTCCCCCACTATTTCATGATTTTCTTTCCATTTCATGATCAAATCAATGAAATCATTTCTTCCTGAATGTTTGTATCCTCGGCCATCCATTACGGAAGGAATGAGTTGATTAAAGAAACTAGTTTGTTTTTTACCAACTTGTAATCCAAGTGCATAATAGATGGTGGGCCATACAGCACGAAGCATGTTTAGAACTGCCAGTATTCTCGGTGGATCAGCGAACCTGGCTAGCTTTCTGAAGGGATTTTCATCTTCCGCTTCTGTCATAGTATTAGTATCTACGCCAAAAGCGCAGGCTCCTATGCATTCCATTGTGAACCTTCCTGTAAATACCCGAGCTTCTATAGCTTCAGATGTTTTAGTTTCCCGATCCAACAAAGATTCAAACCTGTATGAACATTTTGCAATCAAATGGAACATATTCTTCATTTTTGCGGAGGAGAACATTGGACTCATGTTCTGTTGCAGGACTCTCCAGCTGTCTCCATGAGTAGAGAAAAGGTTCAATGCTACGGGTTCCTTGTGATTATGTTCGGACAACTCTCGTCCATTGAAGAAGTAGAAGTCCTTGGTAACAATAAGTTTAATAATTTCTGGGTCTAACGGAATGAGGACAGGTTCTGTACCATAGAATCCTCCAATGTATTTTGCATTTGGGAAGTTGTTACAATATTCTTGAAGTGTCTCGCCCATATACTTTTTCTGGAGGAACAAGTTTCCATAATTTCCAAGTACAAACGTTGGTTTAACGTGAGGAACGTTTCTGACTTTCCAGTAGTCATACTTACGCGTGATTATATAATAGACAAGAATCAGCACCGTTATTGAAAGATATAAAAACATTGTAATGTTTGTCTGAACTAAGCGGCAGTACTTGCGATCGAATGTATCAGAGCGAACTAATATTCCTCGAGTAACTAATCATGTTTATATAGCTTCTCTTATCTGTGACATCACGTATGTACTACAACGCTTTTTTTTGGTTACAAGACTACAGTCCATAAGACACCTCATTATTATCTACTACGCATTATTGTTAACAACGGTAACAGTAGTAAGTGCAGAATAGAAAACTTTTTCAAACATTTTATTGCAATATAATAGAATTTTTTTGTTGTAATCTTTATGTTTATATTTATATTTTAAACAATGGTCACAATTTTATGAAAAATTATAACCTATAAGTACCTGAAATATTTATTATTTAAATGAAAAATCTTACCGATACAAAGACGAGGTCCTTCTCCAAACGGCATGTAGGTGTAGGGGACGATATTCCTTTTCTCCTCTCCCAAGAATCTTTTTGGACGGAACACCTCAGGTTCTGGATAATATTCTGGATTATGGTGCAAGTAGAACACAGGCAAGTGCACACGTAGACCTTTGTCTAACTTTGTTCCATCAGGCATTGTGTAGTCCTCCATCAGCTCGCGCGGGATCATTTCGAGGACTGGGTAGAAACGTAGAGCTTCATCTATAACTGCTTCCAAATATGGCAGCTCCGTAACACAATCGTAATTCAGCTTGTTGTTGTGACGAACTAAATATGCATCGACTTCATCCAGTACCTTTTGCTGCATTTCTGTATGTTTTGCCAGTTCATACAAAGTATAGCTCAAAGTGGTTGATGACGTCTCAAACCCAGCCGCAAAGAAAACAAAACATTGAGGAACTAATAAGTCATCATTTGCTTCTAATGTCACTTTCTTATGTTCACCAGTTTTCATATTCTTGATACTGTCACCCACTATTTGACGATTTTGCTTCCAACTCATTATTAGATCTATAAAATCGTGTCTTCCAGAAGGTTTATACTCACGTTTTGATATCACAGAAGTAATTAAGTTGTTAAAGAATTCCATCTGTTTTTTTAGGAATCGTCCACCAAAGAAATAAAATATCGATGGCCACAACGAACGTACAAGTCTCATCACAACTAATTGGAGCGGAATATCGACTATTCTTGCAATTTTTCCAAAAGGGTTTTCGTCTGTGTCATCTACCATAGTATTTGTGTCGACTCCAAACGTGCAGGCGCCAATACACTCCATTGTATATCTTGATGTCAAACTTCTGACTTCTAACTCCTTCGAAATTTTAGTTGCACGATCCAACATTTCTTCATACCTATAGGAACATTTAACGATAAGAGGAAACATGTTCTTCATCTTTGCTGATGAGAACAGTGGAGTCATGTTCTGACGCAGTACTCTCCAACTGTCACCATACGTCCCGAAGAGGTTTAAAGCGGCCGGTTCCTTGTGATTGTGTTCGGATAACTCTCGTCCACTGAAGTAGTAGAAGTCTTTCGTTACAATCAACTTGATAATTTCTGGATCTTTAGGTATAAGAACAGGTTCCGTACCATGGAATGCACCAATGTATTTGTCTTCAGGAAATTCATTACAATAGTCTTGAAGAACTTCTCCTATATTTTTCTTCAGAAGTATCACATCACCGTAATTTCCCAGCAGGAACTTGGGCTTGGTGTGTGCAACATTTTTAAATTTCCAGTAGTCATATTTTCTCGTAATTATATAGTATAGAAGGATCAGTACCGTTATTGAAAGGTATAGAAACATTGTTTTATATTTTGTTAAAGAAAGCGGCAATATTTGCTGTGGAACGCAATATCAAAGCAACTACAATATTTCTATTATAGCTGATGAAAAATTGGAACAAGTGAATGAATTTGTGTATCTGGGATCACTATTTACGAGAGATGGAAAGTGTGACGGGGATATTGAAAGGAGAGTGAAAGCGGGAAATAGTGTTAATGGTGCTTTACACTCTGTCATGTCGAGTAAAATAATATCCAGCAAAGCTCGACTTGCTGTAATGCAGTGTGTATTGACACCAACGCTTATGTATGGTAGTGAATCATGGGTGTGGCAGAAGAAGCATGAAAGCAGGATTAATGCGGTGTAAATGAGAGCCCTAAGAAGTATATGTGGACTAAAATTGAGTGATCGAGTGAAAAATAGTGTTATTAGAGAAAAGTGTGGATTGAAAGATGATGTAGTGACAAGGATTGAAAAGGGAATGTTACGCTGGTTTGGACATGTAGAAAGGATGGATGAAAGTAGAGTAACGAAGGAAGTATACAGAGCGGATATGAATGGGGCCGTCTGTAGAAGGCGCCCTAGACGGACATATAGTGACCAGATTGGCGATATATTAAAGAAGGGCCAAATTAAAAGTACCCTTAACCGACGAGCATGCATGAAAAGATTGATGACTGTTAATGAAGCGAAAGAGGTATGTAAGAATCGTAGTAATTGGCGTTCCTTAGTAGAGACTAAGGAACGCCAATTACTACGATTCTTTACGATTCCTTAGTAGATACTAGCATAATATTATAAACTTACATACTTTTCCAGTCAATAAAGAAAGGACCTGACACCTTCACAAAGTATGGAACTGACAGCTGACCGTCATTTGACCTTGACATTATTGATTTTATTTGTGTATTACGGAGCTTCGGTTAACAAAATATTGATTGTCCATTGTTCGACCGACACAAAACATTAAAAGTGAAAACGATTGAACAGATCATGTAGATATAAAAGAATTTTTAAATAGCAAAGTTAACAATCTTAGATTATTGAAAATAATGACTTAGCCATGCAAGTTCTCTGTCCTTCTCTCTCTGTCGTCTCTTTTCTTTCTGAACGTAATTCTTCAGGGTCTGGGAATGGCATCGGATTGTGATACTAATAATAGACGGGAATATGAACACGTATCCATTTCACAATAACTAAATCATCAGGTAGTGTGTAATCTTCTATTGTTTCTCAGACAATCATTTCAAGACTGCCTCGTTGGCCGAGTGGTCGCAAGTGCGACTGCCGGGCAAGGGGTCTCGGGCTCGATTCCCGGCTCGGGCAAAGTATTACTGGGTTTTTAAAAAATCCTCAGTAGTAGCACGGAGTCTGGAAATGTGCCCTGTATATGGCAATAGGCTCACCCCCTATTCCATGCGACTCATAACATAAATAGTGAAAAGTGGGTGTTACTTCTGTGTGCACCTCTGCCTACCCCTTCGGGGATAAAAGGCGTGATGTTATGTAATTTCAAGACCTGGATAAAGACGTTGAACTTCATCAACAGCAGCCTAAAGGTACGGAAACTCGTGTACACATTCATAAAAAAGTCTGTTCTCATACCATTGCACATACGCGTCCTACTTTTTAAACTCTGTTCTGAATATCTTCAATTTTCTTTAACTCGAAGAGGGTACACAGATACCCTAGTATAGTTGCTGATGTTTCAAATCCAGTATAAAAAAAACAAAACACTGAACAACAAGTAAGTCATCATCAGCTTTCAACTACACTCTGTGACGTCCACCTGTCTCTATATCCGTAATACTATCAATCTATAGTTTGTTTTAACTTCCAACTCCGAATGAGATCCAAAAGACCCTTTAGTTATTTGACGATTCATTTTTTAAAGTGTTATATTCTTACAAAAACCAGTCAAAGTGCTCGAACTGTGTCAAAATGAGGATCAGCAGAGATAACAACAGATAATTGAGTCCCATCAGTATCCCATTATTATGGACGGCCGTTTTAGAAGATTTCCCTCCGGTTGTCTTCTCAAAAATAATGGCGCTCTTCAACATTTTCGAGGGAGTGAATAAAGATTACATAATAACACGTTCATGTTTTAATTTTGTACTTAGAATGACATTTTTGATAACTTGTAACCGACGGTTGTACCCTTAAAAATACCTACGACTTCTTAATCTAGGTTAAAATGTACTTCTCCTTCTCCTACCTCTGAAAAAGACTTTTTTAAAGTTTACTATAAGCCCGACGCTTTTTTTATGGGACGAGCCGGTAAACGAGTCACTTGATGGCGCGATAGACACCTGGAATACCAGAGGCGTTACAAGTGCGTTACCGGCTTATTGGGAATTGGCTATTCAAGGATTGTGGAGATTCCAGGATTAGGGAGACTGGGGAGGGGGAGTAACTTGGTCTCCGGTAACCTCATTCACACGACGAAACACAACGCAAGCGTTGTTTCACGTCTGTTTCCTGAGAGGCCGTGGTATCATGGCGGTTGAGCCGGCTCATTCGTTCCGAAGCATGGCTCTTCCACACTTAAAAACACTGTAGTCAGCTTACCAAAGTTGCCAACGAGAAAGAGGCAACAGAGTAGGTACTGCAATTTTAGGACATACCAAAAACAGAGACCATTTTCTACGTCATATAGTACTGTCAAATATTTTGCACACCACACATACATCATTTTATCAGTACAAACATAGACTGCTAAGTCGAAACCTCTTTTTGACTTCACCACTGTCGGATAAAAACAAGCTCTAATTAACTTGTATCAAAACAAGTCTTTAATGGCCATCGTGACTGATGGGAATTATGAGTACTTGAAGGTAATATAAACAAAATGCGTTCCTACCACATATACATAACTAGGTGCAATGAGTAATACGAATTAATCTATTATGGTTGTGACCATAAATAGTGGTATGTCACATAATATGTCATTCTTTTTCAAACTGCGTTTAAAACTTTATTTACCCGAGCGTACGGCGCGTCGCGTTCCGCGCGCGCCTCAAAGAGCCATCAGACCACCACAGATGGGGCCCAATAGGGCTGTTGCCGATTCGGAGTAGCGGAGAATCTAACGGGTAACCGGGGCTCCGGCTCGACGTGCAGGAGAAGGAACGGGGTGGTTTTTAGTCAGTAAGAGTCTGACACTCCCTCCCGCCTCATCCAGGCGGGAGCAGACATTCGATGATTTTCACCCCTTTAAAAAAAAAACCTCTTTTTTTGAAATCGGTTTATTAATATACTAAAACTTTCTCCTATACAAATCAAAATCGGTTCTACCAATCTTAAGATAATCGCGTTCGTAATTATATCCATACAAACAGGTAAAACTGAGAACCTCTTTTTTTTGAAGTCGGTTAAAATAGTCGGAATTTCAAACCATTACGATTTCTTCTATAAAGAGAAAACAGGGTACTATTGACTATATTGATATGCTCCTGCCGGTTAGGTACTTACTGGGCCTAATTCTAGCTTTCATAGTATTATTAACTATGAGTAAAATAATAATCAAACCTTGAACCTCATGTGCGGCACTAAACGACTGCAACATCACCATTTGAGCAAGCATTAATTCGAGATACAGAAATTTGCAATATTACCTCTATATTATAAAACTTTCAATTCAAATATGTCGTGGTGGCCCGGAGGTTTAAGAGGCCCGCTTCTCATGCACGAGGGTGCGAGTCCGAAACCAACCAACGGCAAGTACCAATGTGACTTTTTCCGAGTTATATGTACTTTCTAAGATTATATAAACAACCACTGACAAACGGTGCAGGAAAACATCGTGAGGAAACCAACCCGCATTGAGCAAGCTTGGTGATTAATGTTCAAAGCTTCTCCGTGTGAGAAGAGACTTTGCTCAGCAGTGGACATTTATAGGCTGTTGATGATGAATTCATATAAGAGTGTACACGTAATACTCCCATACTTTATACAACATTTGTATAAAAGAAAGAAAAACACAGAAAATAATAACCGGCGCTCAGTGCGCATTTTGTCTCCTTAATCTGATAAAAAACAGTTGGTCTGAACACTGGGTAAGCATTGTGCGAAGTTTTTGCTAACATTCTAACAAATTGCCAAAAGATTACAACCTCCGTTTTTCCTGGCTTGAGCTCGGATCATGTAAAAAGTAGCAGTTTTGTGTTTCATGCGTGCCTGACCATACTTAGAAGGAGACATTTCTGGCCCTTTTTATGTTATTAATGGCGGATATTATTGTAGACGAGAGTAATGTACGGTTTGGATAAAAGTACCCACACATGTAGGACGTAGGTACTGAACTAAGTTGTAGACGAAATGGATTGGTTCGTTTATCGCCTTCGAGATTGAGAAAAGGTTTTTTGACTCGTAAACTTCGATAATAGCTATATTACTTAAGCATTTCTTTGGTTCATATTGAGATGGATAATTACTTAATGTTGTTACCAATAAGTAGGTTAGAATTATAACTTATGTTTTAAGGCTTAAACCCGCCATGAAATTCATTCCAGAACAAAAAGGAAGCAAAAATATCAGTCATAATGTTATTATTATCATGTAAACAACGCTTTGTTATAATAGCAAGCTCTTCTCAAAACATAAATATGTTCCGAAAAAGCGATATACATCATCGTGCATCTCTGTCTAATCTGGTCAAAGTATAGACTTTCGTCTCTTTCAAACATTCTGGAGAACTTTGCTAAATAAAATACGTATTTACCTATTTTACGGTCTTCTTAGCTTGAAAGCCCAACACCGGAAGGAAAGGAGCGTTTGAAGCGATTTATCTTCAAGCCGACGCCGTTAGGGGGCCGGTTGAAATGTCTCGAGACCAATGACGCAGATATGACGTGACTGGATGTGGCCAAAAAGTATTTCATTTAGATATTCTAATGTACAGTAGAATTGCTTATTTTGAATATTTTATGTTAATGAACGTGTTAAAAAAAATCGATGTTTTCACTTGAGCAAATATAGACTGCTACCTAATACTAACCTACCTTATACACCTCCACTTGAAGTTGCAAACCTCCAAAAAGCATGATTTGAACATACTTTCTATTATGTAGGGCCATATAAATGCAGGTATATTTGCCACCTATATTGAAAGCAAAATATACAACAGGTGATCATCAACAGCCCATACATGCCCCACTGCTGAGCAAAGCCATTTCTCACACGGAGAAGGTTTGAGTATTAATCACCACGCTTGCTTATTGCGGATTGGCGATTTCAAACTAATAATTAGAAATTATAAGTCCTGGTTTCCTCACGATGTTTTCCTTCACCGTTTGTGGTAGTGGTAGTGGTGTCTAAATAATCTTAGAAAGTACATATAACTCGGAAAAAGTCACATTGTTACTTGCCGTTGGTAGGTTTCGAACCCGCACCCTCATGCATGAGAAGCGGGCGTCTCCTCCTCCTCCGGGGCACCAAGACATTTTTATACAACAGGTATATTGGTTATATTATAATTATACATACACAGAATATAGTTTAACAAATACTACCAACTTACAATTCCTTCTAATTTACAGCAATATAGAGCCGCCATACAGTTAAATATGGGCATGAAGTATTATTAGTTTATAGTTCAATTGCAAATTTCTCAATAATACTTGAATTTTTCTTCCAAGGGATAAGCCGGCAAACGAGCAGACGGATCACCTGATGGTAAGCAATCGGTACCACCCACGGACGCCCAAAACACCAGAGGCGTTACAAGTTTGTTACCGGCCTTTTGGGGATTAAGAATTTGGAAATTGTTCGGGATTTGGGGATTGGGGATATTCGGGAGGGGATGATTGGGCCTCAGGCAACTACAAGCACACGACGAAACATAACGCAAGTGTTGTTACACGTTGGTCTTCCGTGAGGCTACTGCCTACCTCTTCAGAGGAATGACAGTATGAGGGTATAGGTATATAGAGGATCAGTAATTATTTGATGAATGGTAATGATAACGGTATGAATAATTATCATCTCATCTTTGAAATTGTAGTAACTATCATGTTGAAACTGAACTACCGAATGCGATTAAACGTGCAGCATATTCGATTTGTATTCAAAACAAATGAATGTGATCAATGATAATTAGGTATGGTCTCGAAGTGGTCGAGGTGGGTCTATCTATAAATCTAAGAAAAAAACTTAAACTTGAGACAACTTAAAGATAAATACCTAGTTGTAAATAAACTACGCTCAAATCTCTTCCATAGCTTTTACATCAGTGTCACATCTGTATTGGGCCGGCAAACAACAAGAATACTTTGTAAGCGTCCTAAGATTAATGTTCACCCCACAATAGAAACGTTTTTTCAAAGTGGGTTCGGCTACAGCCTATTCTGTACCCCTTTGGAGTTCGATGAGTTACACTGAATTTATCTACAAGAGGTTTCTTTTTGTTTCTCGCTAGAAGGGTCTTAGGTTATATTTTGTTGTTTGAAAAATATGTGTAAAAGATTTAAGTGTGCTAAGTAATACTTTTTCGGTAGGTACTTGTTCCTCGTAATTTTGACGTAAACAAACAGATTAGTAAGTATCTGTTGTCTGCTCAAATTTTACTTAGATGTGTTCTTCTATTTACTCATCTTACGAATTTCTTTGATATTGTGTACAACTATTGTTTAAAAAACTATACAAACGTATCTCCTGCTTTAGATACATTATTGCTGATTTGTTAAAATACATCATGAATGGAAAATTACTTACTGACTTGTTTATTTGTTTTCTTGTAACTATAAATATCATTGAATCATTTCGCACCGAACCAATATGAATGAAAATGTGGCAATCTATGACCAAAATAAATCACAAATAGATTTATTGATCGATAACTAAATCCTGTTGTGCTTCCCGATAACGTTCACAACCGCAAGTCATTAAAACTAGCAAATTTTCTTCAAATATGAATGACATTGTTTTATTTTTAATACCTTGATATCAATCAGACTTGCAGTAATAAATTGTAATCAATCTATTCAAGTATTTCCTGTCATACCAGAAACTACGTCTGGTCTATTCTTATCATCGCTCGGCAATAAGTTACGTAGTTAGATTAGATTGAACGAGGCATTCAAAACGTAGACCACTCGTTAAGCCAAATATGGTTAGAGAGACAAACTGCGGCGCTCTGCAGACAAATATCGCTGAGCGCTATATCCAATGATCGTCTGACATTGAGAATAGGGGCCTATTTCGAGGATCGAGATAAAAACTAATATTATATTATCAAATTCTAGTTTGGATCAGGACGTAGCATAATGGTGCTAGTTGTGGTTAAAGGTTACTGATGCATTCAATTTCAGTACATATTTGGTTCATGGCCAATCTTAGGCCTATTTTTTACGTCCGGACGTCATTCGCAAGCTTTCGTCAATTAAAGATTATAAAACAAATGCTTGAATTTTGTGTAGCAACTACATATTACAACTGTGTCCACGAAGCTGCAACATTGCGTCAGTCACTTCTCATACAAAGCCGCCTATCATTATTTGTAGGATGCATGCATTCAAAGAATGAAGCGTCGTGGACACTAGGTCTTAATCTACAAATATAATAGATACCTGTCTAATAAGATAGATACATACCGTCTAAAACTTAATAACTTCATACTGATAGCATAATGTCTTGACAAATTAATGGAAAACTCGTAGGGTGTCAGATACCAAAGCAAATTCCCCTAATCAATACTGCGACGTATTTTTTCATATTAGATATCGTTTCATAAATCGGCAGGTAATGCTTATTGTGTTATATTGTAATTCTTTAGTGCTTTCTTTTATCGCCACACAGTCATTGTGGTCAGCTAACATTGTTTATTTGGGATTATCTTTATCAATATGTTTAATTTATAATTGAAATTATGTTATTAAGATATAATACTTGATTGATTGTTGTACTTTGTATTTCTTTTCTGACACCTGTCTTCCGTCATTCATTCATTCAATTATTCATCCATTGTAACAACGATGGAAATGTAACGTTGACCTTGTTCTTGGTGCTGTGTGTAATAATGATATGAGATGAGTTATTCATCACTAGGAAAACATAACTGTAACTTAATTCCTGACCGCTAATGATTATTTATACTACTATCCTACTAATATTACAAATGCAGTAGTTAGGATGTTTATTTTTGTTTATTTGTTTATTACTCCTTCAAGTCAAAACGGCTACCATGGATGGGGCCCAATAGGGCTGACGCCGATACGAAGACGCGGAATACTTAACGGGTTACCGGGACAACAACTCGAAGGACAGGAGTAGGAACGGGGTGGTTTTTAGTCAGTAAGAGTCTGACACTCCCCCCGTCAAAACGGCTGAAGAGATCGAAACAAAATTTGGAGGTATTCCTTGTAGCGCTCCCGTTTTGAAGCGCGCCCATCTAAGCGCTCCCGTTTTATTCCTCTAAGCGCTCCCAAAAGGAGCGCTTTGAGGAACGATTAAAAACCTTTAGTCCTTATTCTCTTTCTTATGTCGTCGAATCCTTACTTATGTCAGCAGATTATATTTATCTATTTGGTGGACTAAAGGATTTACAACAAAACAAAAAAATATTAATTACCAAAGCCGTGGGAAGCCGGGACGGGCCGCTAGATGTATATTATAACAATGTGTTCTACTTATTACCTAGTTTTCATCGATAATTTCAATTAGTAAAGTCCCATCTCTATCCGAAAGTTAATCATGGGAGCGCTTCGAGGAAATAAATTTTAATATTTTTAATCGTTCCTCAAAGCGCTCCTTTTGGGAGCGCTTAGAGAAATAAAACGGGAGCGCTTAGATGGGCGCGCTTCAAAACGGGAGCGCTACGAGGAATACCTCAAAATTTGAAACAGGGGTGGATAATGGTGTAAAATACTACATAGGTCACTTTTTTACCCAATAGGCGAAACCGCTGGCAGAAATTATATGACAATAGACATGTATGAAAACATCATAAAGAACAAAGTGTCTTTCTAACAAAGAGCAGTTAAATATCGTTTTCACATCGCAAATATATCGTGTCTCAGAACCCAAATTCTTGGTTCTTTCGCAACGCTCATACGAAAGCCCACCGCCACTGTTGGACATCAGTTAAAGGATTCGTAGGGGACACTTATAGATGTGTGTTTCTTAAGAGATTCCAGATGCACTGGGCACATACGAATGGTGGGATTACGTGATACGATGTATTTTATTTCATAAGCTATTTTATTTTGGACTGTGGTGTATGTAGTGGGTTAAATGTGTTGTCTTTGCAATAAGTAGGTACTCTTAGTATAACAACATGAGATTTCATGCGTGAGAAATTATCAAAACCCTGAGAAGAAATGAGTTATTTAAATCAGTTGGGTATTAAATTAAATTTAATAATTTGTTTATTTATTTTTATTTAAAAAGCTTTATGCACACAAACAAGCACATGGGTGGACTTAATGCCGCAGGCATAATATAGAGCTAATACGATTAGGTACTAGGAATATTGTATAAGTCGGAGGAGGTCGAGGGTGGTACTACTTAAAATGGTGACGTCATTAATGTAGATGCCACATTATTAGTGGAACTGGTCATCCACTAAGGCTTCCTCGTTCCAGAATAACAGTTAAACTCAAAATAGGTTTTATATGGTTTGAGTAATTGAAACAAACACAAATTAAATTTTTCCTCTTTATAATTTTAGTCACTATCATCAACAGCCTGTCCACTGCTGAGCAAAGCCTCTTCTCACATAGAGAAGATTAAAGCATTAATCACCACGCTGGCTCAAATGTGGGTTGGCGATTACAGATTAGACCATTAATCACCACGCTTGCTCAAATGCGGGTTGGCGATTACAAACTTATAATAAGAAATTATAAATCCAGGTTTCCTCACGATGTTTTCCTTCACCGTTTGCCAGTGGTGTCTAAATAATCTTAGAGAGTACATATGACTCGGATTATGTCACATTGGTACTTGCCGTTGGTATAATTTTAGTGGAGATATAGATGTCGCGAAGAACCTAACGGGTAACCGGGGCTCCGGCTCGACGTGCAGGAGAAGGAACGGGGTGGTTTTTAGTCAGTAAGAGTCTGACACTCACTCCCGCCTCACCCAGGCGGGAGTAGTGGTTCGATGATTTACCCCCCTTAAAAAAAGTGTAGATGTAGATTCTAATGATTTTACGTATAGAGATTAATCATAAACTAGTTAAAATTACTACAAAGGATCAAACAATAACAAAGATTCAAAACAACAAAACAAAGGTTTCAAAAATCCGAGTGTACAAAAACAAAATGATGAAATTATTTGAGAACATTTATTGAGTTTGAGTCAGTCACACACATAATTATAGGTACTGGGCATATAATTATAGGTATTAAGGAGTGACCTGAACCATTATATATCAAAGAAAAATATATACGTAACAAAGGTACCACTCATATAACCATTTATGCTACATCACGATGACCTGAGATATAATCAAGTGTTTATGTACTTGTCTCAGTTTGTGTGTCAGATAACACACACACTCGTGATAAAATCGGTCATTACGTTATTTCATTAATGTAAACAACAAAATACTATCACGACTTTCATTAATTTAGGGAATGGTAGAGAATGTGGAAATGCTTTGTATATAGTCTTCAAAAAAACAAGAAGGAGGTTTCAGATTGACCCGTACCTACATATGAATACACGGTGGAACACACTGTAGCGGAATGCCTGGTTCTTAGTCAGTAAGAGTCTGACACTCCCTCCCGCCTCACCCTAGGCGGGAGCAGCCATTCGATGATATTCCCCCTTAAACAAAAACCTATATATGAATGTATGTATGTTTCTTTGTGCACGATTATCTTGGGATTGGCTGAACCGATTTTAATACACTTGTAACTAACACTTTTCTCAAACCCGCTTTAATATTTTTTTAAAAGCAATTTCATCAACAGCCTATAAGTGCCCACTGCTGAGCAAAGCCTCTTCTCACCCGGAGAAGGTTTGAGCATTAATCACCACGCTTGCAACAATGCGGGTTGGCGATTTCAAACTTATAATTAGAAATTATAAGTCCAGGTTTCCTCACGATGTTTTTCTTTCACCGTTTGTCAGTGGTGTCTAAATAATCTTAAGAAGTACATATAACTCGGAAAAAGTCACATTGGTACTTTCCGTTGGTAGGTTTCGAACCCGCACCCTCATGCATGAGAAGCGGGCGTCTTAAACCTCCGCGCCACCACTACAAAGCAAAAAGCAGTTTATAAAAGAAATATTATTATTTTTGTTAATAATGAGAGGCTATATAGATTACGGGATTATTAGGGGAGTAGGGGGAGAACGGAACTACTATCTTATCCGGCCCAATTGTCAACCTCACCTGCACGCGCTGCGGCGGCAATAAACAAGTGGTTATTGGGTGCTCCCTGCTAGATAACGGACGAGGCCCTGGCGACCGAGTCGATGGCGGTATAACCATCTCCCGATCAAAAAATGGTTGGAAGAGGCTACAGCAGCCTTGAGGTACAAATAACTTCTTAAAGGTCTGGTGCAGAAGGCAACGGGAAACCACTGCACTATTATCCCAAGAAACCCTATGAAAGAGTTACAGAGGAATAGTGAGAACGTGTGCGATCCGGCTAACATCCGGCGCCATGCTGATTCCAGGTCGCATGGTGTGAAATATGTTACTGGCCATACTAGCGTGACTCACCAGGCACAGTATGGAGTTGATGTGACTGGTGATGTAAAAACAAGCTATCGTACACAGCTACGCAAGAAAATTAGGCTCGGTACTTGGAATGTTAGAGGCATGATTCATCCAGGGAAAAAGGAAATCATAGAAAGAGAGCAAACACTATATAACGTCGGAATGCTTGGACTTACGGAAACTCACATGAGAGGATCAGGATTCTATACAACACCCAGTGGTTACACTGTATATTTCTCTGGCCCCATCAACGAAAGTAGGAATGGTCTGGCGCTATCGGTGTCGCGTGAGATGAATAGATCAGTTCTGGGATACAACCCCGTCAGTGACCGCACACTTACTCTAAAAGTCAATACAAAACCGTGTCGAATCAACCTTATCGTGGTATACGCACCCACTGCAGCCTGTACGGATGCAGAAATAGAGGCATTTTATAATAGCTTCGATGACACACTAAAAAGCCTACCAAACAGGGACATCACAATCGTACTAGGAGATCTGAACGCAAAAGTAGGTGATACTTCAAAAGAAAACCATCTTAGAGAAGTAGTCGGTAAATACGGTCTTGGTGATAGGAATGACAGGGGAGAGATGTGGCTACAGTTCTGCACCGAGAACTCGCTCACAATCATGAATACCTGTTTCAAAAACCACCCAAGGAGACTGTACACGTGGGTGATGCCAGGTGATCGAGCTCGAAACCAGATAGATTATATTGCTATCACTAAAAGGTGGAGATCGTGTATTAGCAGCACTAGAACATATCCAGGAGCGGACTGTGGCAGCGACCATAAATTTCTGATAGCTGAACTAAGTTAAAAACTTAAGCGATGCAAACGAGCAACTGAATCACAACAGGAACGACCAAATCAGGAAGGACTAAATGCATTTGTCAACTGTTTTAAAAAAAACAGTAGTCAATCTTGACATGGATCCGCAGGATGATGCCGACACTAACTGGACAAAATTTAAAAACCTTATACTCACATCGCGCAAAAAGAGTCAAAGGAGTGAGGTCGTTAAACCGAGGAAGGCGTGGATTACAGAGGAGACGTGGACCGCCATAAAAGAACGCAAGAAACTCCTTAAAGGACATAAAGATCGTGACCGCACAGAGTATCAGGCAATGTCTTCCAAAGTCCAACGACTATGCCGCAAGGACTACAATGAATACCTGAACTCGATTTGCCGAAATATCGAAGAACATGCGGAAAAGTGTCAATCGAAGGACCTATTTCTGAAAATTAAATGTATTACTCGGGACTTCAAAGCTAGAACATGGGCCATAGAAACTGACGATGGCAAACTACTAACAGAAATTGACCAAGTCATAGAGAGATGGCGTACGTACTGTGAAAGTCTATACAAAAACCCCACGGTCGGTTCTACTGAGAAACTTCAAGCTGCGAGTATACAGTACACAGAACCAGACATTCTCGAATCAGAGGTTAGGTACGCTGTGCGACGACTTAAAAGTAATAAATCAGCCGGCAGCGACCAAATTTTCACTGAAGAACTTAAACACCTAAGAGATAAAGGCGTGAACATGCTACTGTGTCTCTGCAGCCAAGTGTGGAAGGGCAGAGGCACCAGAGAGCAGATTGTGAATGTAAGGCAGATAATTGAAAAAAGCCGAGAGTTCAACACACCAATTCTCATGTGTTTCATCGACTACTCAAAGGCGTTTGACTGCGTGAGTCTATGTACTAAAGGAAATGGGAGTTCCTCAACACCTAATAACACTGATCGCAAACTTATATCACGATGGACGGTCCGTGGTGAAGGTGAATAACATTATCTCGGGTTCTTTTAGACCCGAAAGAGGTGTTAGACAGGGATGTATCTTGTCCCCCATTCTTTTCAACATCTACGGTGAATATATAATGAGGAAGGCCTTAGAAGATTGGGAGGGAGGCATCTCGGTAGGGGGTACAAAAATAAGTAACCTGAGATATGCTGATGATACCACACTCTTTGCGTCATCTGAAAAAGAGCTTGCTGAGCTATTCCGGAGGGTGGAATATGAGAGTGAACTGGTTGGACTCGCGATCAATAAAACCAAAACTAAAGTGATGAAGATTGACAGATCCGGTCAGCTCCTTAAAACTAATGAACTCTCAGATCTGGAATTTGTTAACGACTTTGTGTACCTTGGGTCTATGATAACAAACCAGGGTGGAAGTGAGCAGGAAATCCGAAGAAGAACACAAATGGCCAAAGCAGCAATGAGCAAAATGACACGTATATGGCAAAACAGAAACATCTCCAACATTACCAAAAAGAGACTAGTTCAGACATTGGTCTTCCCTATCTTCCTCTATGGTGCAGAGTCGTGGACTATTAGAACCTTAGATCGCAAAAAGATAGACGCTTTCGAAATGTGGTGTTGGCGAAGAATGCTCCGGATACCATGGACTGCCAGACGAACTAATAGGTCAATCCTAGAACAGCTCAATATAAAGACTAGACTGTCGACCGTATGTTATCAGCGAATTCTTGGATACTTCGGTCACATTGCCCGCCGCCAGTCAGATAACCTCGACAAATTGGTTGTTGTTGGTAAGGTGGAAGGAAGGAGACCACGTGGCCGATCACCTAGCCGATGGTGTGACCAAGTTGCCAACTACACTGGACTCTCTGTTACGAAAGCCCTGAGAGAAGCCGAAAACAGGACAAGATGGAGGGAAATAACACAGAGAGCAATGAAGGCCTTTCAGGGGCACGACCTTCAGAAATGAAGCAAGCGATCGAGAAGAGATATAGATTACTCTATTGGTGTTTCTATTACAATTTTCGAAATAAATGTTAAAAGATGTTTATTTATCAAAATAATCTACTTTCAAACCGATACTTTTAAACGTCAATTTTAATTTTAAAACTAAGCTACACGAGACTGGCATTTCCTATCATCATCATCATCAATAGCCTATAAATGCCCACTGCTGAGCAAAGCCTCTTCTCACACGGAGAAGGTTAGAGCGTTAATCACCACGCTTGCTCAATGCGGGTTGGCGATTTCAAACTTATAATTAGAAATTATACTTATAATTAGAAATTATAAGTCCAGGTTTCACGATGTTTTTCCTTCACCGTTTGTCAGTGGTGTCTAAATAATCTTAGAAAGTACGTATAACTCGGAAAAAGTCACATTGGTACCTTGCCGTTGGTAGGTTTCGAACCCGCACCCTCATGCATGAGAAGTGGGCGTCTTAACCTCCGGGCCACCACGACTGTATTGTGTGCATTTCCTATACAACGCACCTATCTATAAAATAGAAAAGACTTATACTCAACTACGAAATAGTTTTATGGAATCCGAACATTATGCCTCTCAATAGTTTTGGATTCACAAGTCGAATCACCCAATTGTGCTGTTGTAGACGTATGAGTGTCGACAGACATTTTGTATGAGTGTCGACGTTTTGAGTCTCAGAGGTCTCATAAGACCTTTAGTTTTAAGAAATCCAATATTGGATTTATCACAGTGTTTTAGCGGCACCATTGTCATCGGAGGCTTTTTTATGGAATAAGAGGCAAACGAGCAGACGGATCACCTAATGGTAAGCGATCAGCGCCGCCTATGGACACCCGCAACACTAGGAGGAGACACTTTTTAAAAGGCTGGCAACGCACCTGAGGAGTAACAGGTGCGTTGCCAGCCTTTTAAAAAGGAATACGCTCTTTCCTTGAAGGTTTGGTCGTATCGGTTCGGAAATACCGCCGTCGACATATCATTCCACAGTTTTGCTGTGCGAGGCAGGAAGCTACGTGAGAAGCGCACAATTGGGGCCTGCCAACCATCTATATGATGGGGGTGCATATGCTGTCGTGAGGATCGATGGCGAAAAGATGGCTAGTAAATTGTATAATTTCATTATTTTATGTTTAAGTTTATGGGCAAACTGAACCTATAAACGGTTTACCTGCTTTATTTTAGTATGTACTGCTTTATTTTAGTATGCATATACATACATGCACGGTACTCTAATTGAAGTAGGTACAGTGCATGCATGAAGTGTTAAAAGACACAACTTTAGTCATCAATCAAATGATTGAATGATGATGAGAAATCTCAGAAACAAAGAATGATGCAAAAACTGTATGTTAGTGTTATTGAATTTTCTTTATAAGTGTGTACTACATGTAATATATACAACGGATATATAAATATATATACAGTATATACTAATTGGTCTCCACAATGAGTTGCCCAGTCATGATGAATATTGTGATTCAGTAACTAGGTACACATACTTTATTGTATGTGTTTGGCGTAAACATGTTGTTTTAATCTTTATATAAACTTGGTTCCTCGATGAACTGGGACGGGTAGCTGACATTAAATATGTTCATAAACATAACAATAATTCAGTAGGTACGGTATAAGACACATCTAACTAAAAATATCAAAAAACAAGGTTATTATTTTACCTTAATTTTTTTTTTTAACTTTGCCCCACACTAAGATTTTCTCATGTATCGTGGGTGCGTCTACAAACATACAAGTTTACATACACATTACACCCAGACCCGAAACATTGAATTGGATTTATTTTTTTGAGAGTTGTTCCGTGCGGGAATCGACCCCGCGACACGTTGCGCGGCAGCCAATTGATCAGCAACTGCGCCAGCCGTGCTGTCAAACTTGAAAATAAAAAGGTCAAATAACTTATTATAATTCGAGTTCTTACATTAAGCAAAGTTTCATTATATTATGTTAGCGCTAGCTGAACACAAATACTATGTAAAATGGAAACTTTTAATATTTTTGTTCAGTGTTTTTTCTAAAGAACTAAAACATTAATGTTGGCGGTTTTATACTTTTTATTTAATTTCTAACTCTGTACGTTTGTTGTAATAAGAAGTATCTGAACTGTTCATTAGTAAAATAGTCGTAATAGAGAATGGATACTGTTGCGAATTACATTGTTGTTATTACATTTGAATTCGGTATATTAATTTCTGAACACCGACAATAATGAAAAATACGACGCCATCTATACAGAATTGCTCGTTAATAATAATAATATCTGAATTGTGCTATTTCCATACCTATATTATTGTACTATTAAAAGAAAATAAATGTGAATATTTCGACTATTCGATTCCGATAATAACCTTAAATTATAATTTTTCACTCGACTGATATTAATAAAATAATTTAAATCGCATGGAGAGGTTGTGAACTCATAAATTCCGGATAATTGTATAATAATACAGGTCTGGGTGCGAATTATACACGGTAACGAACATTAATTGTGTTATATGATAGATAAATTGTTATAACTGCCTTTTGTATTACTTAAACCTTGAAAATGTTAAGATCAGCTGAAATAAAGATTAAATTCATTGCTCGAAGATCATAGGAAATAAAAAAGCTATGACCAGGTCCTGTGATCCCTAAATCTAGTAGGTACTTGTCTACACAGTGATCACTATTGAAGCAGTAGTTTCCTTTCATTCCAAAGAGGACTTTATTGTAAACTTAAACTAATCACAAACAAAAAGTCAAAACTAAAAACCAAAAAATAACTATTATTAGTAGATACCTACTGATAGATTACCCATACACTGAGGTTAGGAGTCGGCCCCATACGCTCATATCTACGTTTAGTACGGTTGACGGTCGTCGAAGGAAAGGTCACCCTGGGAGTGCCTTGTCGCACAAAATCGCATCGCAGCAATTCGCATCGTAATTTTCTACGTTGCGAAATCGCATCGCATCGCATCGCAGTTTTTTGGACAACTTTTTGTCGTACTTTGACGCAAAATCATCAGTAAAAAAGTATCGATGCGTCAATTTGCCGTCAAACTAAGAAGTAATACTGTGAAAGTTATCAATTCCGTAAGTTAACTGTAAGCTGCGGGGGCTCGGAACATTTTGAGCGGCTCTTAAACAGTTCTTAATGACTGTCGCTCGTTAAGGCGAAAGGTTTTGGCTGTTCTTCAGAATTAACAGTTACAACGGTACGAACTCCCACCATAGCTTGACCTACCACTCCCCCCCATCATATTTAAAATTCCGAAGTAAATCGGGGTTCTGTGGCTCAATTGCCCGGGCCATCTAATACTGGTGCCTTATTTTGCGGCGCGGATGTAAAGTTTTATGCATTCAGAATAGCCCGAAAATTGCTCGTCTGACGTTTTCAAAGCGTTCGTAGATGGGGTTTTATTTTAAAATAGTGATTCTTGATAAAGAACGAAATATGAAACGTGTGGCGGTAATGTTTGCCAAGGAATAGAACATGGACCCGAATGTGAGGTCGTTACTCTGAATGGCTCTGAGGTGAGCTAAAATGTTAAACGTGGCTAGATTTGCCGCGTCGAGTGCTTTCCCGCAAACACTTCCATTCATTTTCCTTGTCGTGTTACTCATTTAAAAGTAATTGCATGTTTTTGCTCGAAGCGTAATATATTTTTAAGGACTATGTATTTTATTTTTTATATGCTTTGCGTGTTTATTACTTTACTTCATGATGGCTTTCCGTTTAAACATATTCTGTGTAAATCAGTTCAGTCTTTGGCATATATTGTTTAAAACTAATAGAAGAACAGAATTTGCGCCATATCATTTTAAAAGCATTTGAAACAAACGTGCAAATTAGTTGGAATACGTGTGATTTTCGACGTCGACAAAAAACAGGTGCTTAACCACTTATGAGGTCATATCAAACAGCAGACAGAAAGAAAATAGATATATATGTATGATTAAACCGGACTAATTTTTAAATGTAGACAAAATAATATTGAGTTATTCATGACATCAATTCTCAAACTGCCTCGTTGGCCGAATGGTCTCAAGTGCGACTACCGGGCTAGGGTCTCTGGTTCGATTCCCGGGTCGGGCAAAGAATTATTGGGTTTTTATTAATTCTCAGTAGTAGCATAGACTCTGAAATTGTGCCCGATATATGGCTATAGGCTCACCCCCTATTACACGGGACTCATAACATAAATAGTGTAAAGTGGGTGTTACATTGTACAGTGGCATAATGTACACCTCTGCCTCATCACAATCACCACGCTTGGTCAATGCGCGTAGGCGATATTAAACTTATAATTAGAAATTACAAGTCCAGGGTTTCCTCACGATGTTTTCCTTCACCGTTTGTCAGTGGTGTCTAAATAAACTTAGAAAGTACATGTAACTCTGAAACGTCACATTGGTGCTTTCCGTGATTGCATAACTTTATTGAGTTCTAGAACCTAAAATACCTCTCGAATAGGTTTGAAAACACACATGAATGAGCGAATTTCGAGACAAAATGGTCTATTTGACCCCATTCAACTGTCAAACACCAAGCGGTCACCGGTGACCGCAACCTATTGTTCTTTAATTGTGTCTACAAAACCGGTACTCGACGAGTTAAGTAGTAAAAAATCAGATAGCAGTAGACAGCTCATAGATAGGGCAATCATTTAACCTGAACTAGCGCAGCTTTATCTAAATTATTCACAACCCCTTGTATCTACGCTAGTGATACATTCAGTCGGTAGATAGATGCAGAAGGTC
Source organism: Spodoptera picta (assembly GCA_038387885.1). Lineage (NCBI taxonomy): Eukaryota > Metazoa > Arthropoda > Insecta > Lepidoptera > Noctuidae > Spodoptera > Spodoptera picta. The sequence goes on along the minus strand of JAZHFQ010000235.1, from coordinate 1,494,191 downwards.
CATGTGGAGTTGGAAGCAGTATGATGAATACAGAGGAGTACGTAAAGTGCAAAAATTTTGTTAACCGACTTCAATAAAAGGAGGTTCCCACTTTGACCGATTGTATGTACATACATACCTACGTGTGCGCGATTGTGACGCGATTGACTGAACAGATTTTGATGAGGTTTTCTGAAAAATGTAAAACAAAAACACTTAGGAGAAAGTTTTAATTTATTATTTAATCGATTTCCAAAAAACAGGGGGTACAAGTCGGTATTTCTAAACGTAGTTTATATAATAATTATTATAATGTTGTCATATTATATAAAATATTCGTTTTGTTACAATTGCATGTTAAAAAAAATTTAGCATATTTGCTTTAGTTTAGATTTGAGCCCGGTAATGGCAGACGGCTTCTTTGCAGCGGTGAGCAAAAGTTAAGAAAAATAGTTCCCATGGCACCTTTACTCGATTTCATTTAGATTAAACCTTAACGGTCTTATACTGAAATTAATGTAAATACCCAATGTATCATTATCGTCCACAACTTTCGATTACATTCGTATAACATCAAAGAAAAATAAAAGTTTTCAATCACTGTTTTGTAGCCCAATAATAGCACACCACGGAACCCTATAATCGAGTCATGTTTAACATTCTAGTGAAGCTTTTTGCCCGTTCTAAAGTGTAGATTCCTATAGAGAAGATCAAGCTGACGTCGCCCGTTCACGAACATGACACGTCGACTAGCATTGCCCAATTTAACCGTATTTTGTACAACGAACGATTCACTGCCCGTGGCACCGCCAATGAGACCTTTGACTGACCCCCAAACAGACATAAATTTGACATCAAAGTGATTTTAAGTGAGGGAGAGCCATGCTTCGGCCGGTTCGACCGGAGTGATACCACGGCCTCACAGAAAACCGACGTGAAGCAACGCTTGCGTTGTGTTTCGTCGTGTGAGTGAGGTCATCGAAGGCCCAATTACCCTCCCCTTCTCCAATCTCCCCAATTCCTGAATCCCCAACGATCCTTAAACTCCTAATCCTCAAAAGGCTGGTAACTCACTTGTAATGCCTCTGGTGTTCCAGGTGTCCATGGGCGACGCCGATTGGTTACCATCAGGTGATCCGTCGACTCGTTTACCGGCTTATGCCATGAAAAAAATCAAAGTGATACTTCTGCATGCACCTACCTCAAGTCCGGCCTACACAGGCTATTAGAGTGGCAGACAAGGCGCCGCTGTCGCCGTAATCCGTACAGACAGATGGCCGACTGTTAATACTGATTAATTGCCAGACAAATCTACCCGACACATATTTTGGGGATTGTATCGTCTTCAGGCTGCTGGCAAATTGCTTAGCTCTCAGCTATCCAGATAGCGTCTTGGAGCTTTGAGATACATTGAAAGGGTTATATATTACTTTGTGATGTTTGGGACATGTTTTAAAGGTAATAACTTAGACTTGTATTTTATCTGATAGGTTAAATCAAATTAAATACTATCTTCTCTCAAAGACTGCCTCGTTGGCCGAGTGGTCGCAAGTGCGACTGCCGGGCAAGAGGTCTCGGGTTCGATTCCCGGGTCGGGCAAAGCATTACTGGGTTTTTTAAAAATCTCAGTAGTAACACGGAGTCTGGAAATGTGCCCGGTATATGGCAATAGGCTCACCCCCTATTACATGGGACTTATAACATAAATAGTGAAAAGTGGGTGTTACATTGTACAGTGGCATTAAGTGCCGAAATGTGCGGCAAAAAGGCGTGATGTTATGTTATATGTTATGTTATGTCTTCTCTCAAAGACACTTAGGGGTACATTGCACCGGGACAACATTATCACGCCACTGTGGTGTCCGTAAGCTACCAAACGAGACACCATACAGACACCAGAGTCAACACACTGCACTGCAGCAGTATCAAGGCAGACCTTTAATGCTGCCGTCCGAGTTGCGCGCCAGTTTTGTTGCGCAACCAAAACGGACACCAATTGAGTATCTCTTTATAGAGCTGAATACATGGTGTTGACTGGTTGCGTCACCATGCTGTGCCGATGAAATATAGAATTTAATAATTACTTTACTTAGTCCTTAGTACCGTATGTACGTGTTCCCTAAACAATGATTGTAAGCCGTATATTCCTTTAATTACATTTCAACGCCTAAAAAGATCGCAAAAGCAATAAGTATTAATAATTATTATTTATGCGACTGATAAATGTCACACTAGATGTTATTATGTTATATGTACCAGACACATGCGATACGAAGCCCCAAAAACAAAGTCTTATACATGGTATATATGTACAAAGTATTATACAATACTAGGAAAAAAAGCGTTAATATTACTTTTTTAAATAAAATCATATACATTTAGGTTTCAGAGGAAAATAATACTGACGTACATAAAGTTAGCATGAAGCGCCTGCGTGATATAATATAGCAAGCTGGACTTAAGAATATTTGGATTAGTACGAATGTATAGAATGTATGCGTTTGTGAAATGTTTGATCATTTCAATATTTTCATCCATCCATACTGGCTTCGTTGAGGTTGCTCGTCCCAAATACAAAGCTAAGGCTGAGCCCGAGGCAGAGACTATTTGAGGTCCCCACCAGTCGCACTAACATAGGTCTATATGCTCCTGTGGCTAGAGCTATTAAAATAATTAACAGAGTTGGACAAAAGCTTGATATTTTCTGTTGCTCATTGGCGGAGTTCATAAAGGTAACGACTGATGTTGTTAGTTGTACATATGTAGTTAATGGATAAGTGCAAATAATATGTATGGCTGTGTTGTTGTTATAAATTTTTATTTAAGTTTTTTTTTTATTAATGTTAATTATAAGTTTTTATATTAAGTGACAACATTATCGCATTGGGTCTAACCTGTTAGGATGTGTTGAATTAAATAAAATAAATAAATAAAAAAAAAAAGTTTTAATATGTTAGAGAGACAATGCTATGGCAATTGTATAGGTATGAACTCATGTTAGTTCTATGTAGAGTCCGTTTTTATCCGACTTCAAAAAAAGAGGTTTTCTGTTAGACCTGTATGTATGTATGCATGTTTGTGCGTAATTATCTCGCGATTGGCTGAATCGATTTGGATGCGGTTTTCAGAAAAGTATGTGTTACACTTCGTATAATATTTAACCGATTAAAAAAAGAGGTGGTTGAAAACTGTTTTTTTAAACATAGTTTATGTAAGAATTATTCTATGTACATCTTGTGACATCACTACATAGTATAAAACAAAGTCGCTATCCGCCGTCTGTCAGTCCCTATGTATGCTTAGATCTTTAAAACTACGCAACGGATTTTGATGCGATTTTTTCAATAGATAGAGTGATTCTTAAGGTTTATATGTTTATAATACATGCATATTGCACCCGTGTGAAGACAGGGCGGGTCCCTAGTATAGGTATATAGTGAAAATTAATATGGTCCATTCCTATCCTTCCATATCCTAGGATATATTTTTGGTTGGAACTTGTACAATTTTTCGATTTAATTTCTTTCTGCAAACTATAATAAAACTTAATTAAGAAAACGACTCGTGTTATTGTGATAGTTCTAATTGTTTGTATCTAGAGGTACTAGGTTATACAGTGCCCAATTGCACAATAATGTTTCATAAGTAAACCTCACTTTTGATTTACATTACACAAACAATAATTTGAACCCGAGCATATTATAAAAAACACACCCATCCGCGTTCATTTAAAAAGTAAATTAGATTAAGAGCTTCCGTTTGGATAATTTAAGATTTAAATAAAATAAACAGTTAAAATCAGCGTTGGCTCTGTTCATCCCCCTAACTCCCCACCCTGGCGGCTAATTATTAATTAACACGGCAGGGTAGGACAACCCTTGACAAATTGTCTGTTTGTCTCGTTATTATAATTCAGTTATACGGGTAACGGTAATATTTAAAAAAAGAAAAGATTTGAGGGTACTTGTAAAAATGCGTTGTTCGTTTTGGGTCGTAGCTAATTGATATTCAGATGAGCGCGCGTCCTTCCTGAGTTCAGACGCGTGTGAAGTAGGGGTGGACATTTAACAAAACAAAGTATCTTCACAAACAAAAAGTCTAAATAGAATTCGGTAATCAGCTAAAATTATTATATGGGTTTGCGCTGTTGTGTTCTTGAATACACTTATTTGAAATGAATAATGAAAAGATATATGCTTGAGTATATTCAATAGTAGCACAGAAGTTCCATCGTTACTTACCCACAATAAGCCCCGAGCTCCGAGGCTCCGGCTCGAAATGCAGGAGTAGGTCGGGGTGGTTCTTAGTCAGTAAGAGTCTGACACTCCCTCCCACCTAATTCAGGCGGGAGAAGTCATTCCATGATTCCCCCCTTAAAAAAACCCATAATAAGTAGAAATGATAAAAATAAATTTTCCTCTTCGTTAACTTAAAACGGCGAACTGTACTTTCATTTGATACAGCCTGCGTTATGATGATGATAAGAAATAATCGTAAGAACCAAACTCGAGGAAAAGTGGCCTCTATAACCTAAACATAAAAAGCCTCCCCTTGGAACCCTATAAAAATCAAGTAGCCTCATAGCCTACGAAGTAACTGCTACTTACTGATCACAAAATAACGTTAACAAAATTATATTTTCACAACGTCAGTTAAACTTTACGAGTGTTTAAAACTCGGCTGGCATCACAAGGGTGCAATCGTAAAACTATGAGGGCTCAAAATTGATGTCGCCCATCTGTCACTGGTCCGTGCAAATCAATTTTAACTTGAACAAACTTAATTATAGGCATACAAAAGGCCCTCGTCTTTGTCCCAAGTTCTCTTTCACTCGGGATCATATAACTTCAGTCGTTCGTTCACTCCCTCGTTCATTCCTCGATTGTACGATAGCTTCTGTTGACATAGTCTAATTCTGACGTCATCAATCAGTTTGAATTGTTATTGAAGCCCTTTGATGGACTTTAATTAGGGTGCTAAGTTTTAGTGCTGGAAGTGTCGGAATTTTAATATTGGCAACAAATCCGAGAGGCAACGCTGGAAGGTTTAGGATTTGGAAGAGAAAAAAAAATATCTGCGTGCCTACTGTCCAACATGATATTAATAACATAGAGCATTCTATACACTATGACGTCGACAGGCTCTAATCTACAGATCATAATTTATCCTTTAAAAGAATCTAAACCAAAACCGGTGTCATCAAAAGAAATTACTTCAACCCAGGTAAATTTCTCTAGTAAAACACATTAACACAAAAACAAAAGCCATTGTAAAGGCACTAAGCGTGATGCATCAGCTCGGCATCAAAGTCCAGTCAATCACGCGGCGGTATCACAACCGCACTAATGTTACTACAGCAGCACTGAGGCGCTTTCAATTACCTGCCCCGGGTGTGAACGCCGGAAGGTGCCAACACGCGACCCGCTGAAAGTGTACTGAACCCACAGGAGAGACCGGAACGCCATATTGAAAGGATTGGGCTGCGAAACTTGTGTCGAGCGCCTGTCAGATTTGATAGAGCAATTGTGAGGATTGGAAACATGAATGTTTAGTAAATTGTGTAGGAGTTAACAGTGTGTTAGTATCAATGACGTGTGTGGCTTACAATGTTAGTAAGTTGGCATGACTGTATTAATCTTTGTAGTAACTCTTTCCAGAGACACACTGATATGCCTATATTCAGCACTGGACGGAAACAGAGATATATTACTGTACTTATGTTTTTATAAGAATACTAACTATTGTAATCGATATACCTCAAATGAAAGTTGTTCTCAAATGAAAAATATCGAACCGATCGTGCCCGCCTAAACTTCAATACCCGTACGTTTTCCCATCAAGTTGTACATTACAAAAAGTATTATTCTTTTAGTTTCCCCAGCTATGAGCGATAATACTTGCTATGATTGTTCATGGCACGTAAATTGAAATCAGGTTTGAAATTAAAAAGTTTAATTCGAACTAAATTAGGGTTTGTGCTTACCGTGTTCCTGAATTGAAGCTCATGTTCTACTTAATTACGAAAACAATTGAACGTAGGTAATGTTCAGTACGAATAGAATTTAGTAAGCACTGCCAACATTCATTTAAATTACGTTGCGTGGAATTATTTCAATTAGGTAGGTACAACTCACGACAACTATTCAGGTAATGTATATTTAAATACTAACAAACAACCTTAAATAAACAGTAGCAGTATGTTATCTTATTAGCACCAGCATAAGCATCATCAAGCACTCTTGCCGTACAAATTCAGAGCCGGATTATAGACCTCCTCTGCATCACGGGATTGGCTATAGTCTTCAGTCTTGGCAGGTGGACTGGAGATTACAGACATGACAGTTTAAATATTCCATGGCTAGTTTCCATTTTAAAAGTTTAGGACTCTAAGTGGATTTGGCATAAGCCGGTAAACGAGCAGACGGATCACCTGATGGTAAGCAATCGGCGCCACTCATGGACACCTGAAACACAAGGCGATATAAATGCGTTACCGGCCTTTTAGGGATTGGCAATTTGAGGGCTGTGGAGGATTCAGGGTTTGGTAAGACTGGGCAGGGGGGTAATTGGGCCTCCGGTAACCTCACTCACATGACGAAACACAACGCAAGCTTTGTTTCACGTCGGTTTTCTGTGAGGCCCTAGTATCGCTCCGGTCGAGCCGGCCCATTCATACCGAAGCATAACACCCGTAGAAAGAGCATAAATATAATTATCTGAAAAATAATAATTAATCCACTTCCACAGCCCCAAAACACACCAAACGTTGTAAACAAAGAGTATTTGAAAACTAATTAATTCGTAAACAAATTTCGATAGCTGTGCATTGATTGGTCGATGCGGCAAACTCATTACGAGCCATAGTGCACCGCAGATAATAATATCTAGGAACGATGACGTCACAATACCTAGTATTATTAGCTTTAGATTTTGATGGGCATTTCATTGTTCGAGCTAGATATCTGTGTTATTAATTCTGTTTGTAATTTGATGAATGAGGTACAAGTTTGTTGGGTGTGTAATTATTGATGGTTGGTTTCAGTTTAAGTTAGCTACAGGTGACTTTTTAGGATAATTCCCTAGCCCGGCAGACAGAAAAGAGTCTCGAGTTTGATATCCGAATACAGCAAAGCAATAGGTACCTAGATTTTTTGGAAAACAAACTGTTCTATGAAGAATTCGAAAGAAGAAGAAATAAAGGGTTGAGATTGGTAATAAGTTTTCTGTCATTATAGACTCGCAATTAAAGAACAATAGTTTGCGGTCACCGGTGTCCTCGCGGTGTTTGACAGTTTAAAAAATCACAGTAGTAGCACGGAGTCTGGAATTGCCCGGTATATGGCAATAGGCTCACCCTCTATTACATGGGACTCATAACATAAATAGTGAAAAGTAGATGTTACATTATTGCACCTAGAGTCTAGAACAAGGCTTTTAATTTAAGTATTTATTTAGAAAAATGACGTCTAATCACAAATCACAATTGAATAAAAAACCCTCTTTAATTATCACACACAAGCACATACATTTACCTACTGCCGTCACGCAAGCAATCACGGGTGACACAACATGTTTATCTCATGCTGTAAATAAACTGTGCTTTTGTAACAGAACTGCCGCCATTAATTATTCCTGTGACACTTTGACAGTTGAAATATAACGTCGTGACTGTTCACTGCCATGTGCTAATAAAACTGTTTTACTTGTCTGTTTACGTGCGTGCGACTTTTAATCGTGGACAATTGGCGATTAAATGGTAGGAAGTTTTGTTCATTTTATTTTTTTATTTATATCAATTATATGCTGTATCTATACCTATAAAATTGCAAATCATTCATCATCAATGTCAGTACCTACGAAGAGCGCCATCTATTAGAGAGTAGCCACATTAAAAGCCGCAACACTCACCCTAGTCCCGCTATTACTTGACAGAGGTAGCCGTGCTAAAAATTGCACGCCGAACATTTTACTACAGAAATTTTTATGAAGAATAATAATAAATAAATAAATAAAAAATGGAAAATATTACTAAAATTTTACAAAATATTCAAAAAGAATTAGCACAGCAGAAAACAGACATGAAAGACATGCAAAAAAATATAACATCATCAATAAATGAAAATATCAACTTGCAATTCCAAAAATTAGATAAAAGATTTGAAAACATAGTACGTAAAGTGGAAGAACAAGAAAAGTATAATAGACAATAAACTAAGAAAGAAAAACTAAATATTCTTTGGTCTCGAAGAAAAAGAAAAATCATATCAGGAGTTAGAAGACTTTGTATTAGATATCTGCATATTTAACTACTACTTGCAAAAGATGGGAAATTGAAAGCGTAGCACGCAAAGGAAAGAAAGGAAATAACCCCCGGCCCGTCATAGTCACATTTATCACGCTTGGTAAAAAAATACAAATTCTGAAGAGGAAAAAATATCTTAAGATCTTGACTGTGGTTATTACATAAGAGAAGACTTCCCGCCGAAAATAGTACAAAAAAGGAAAGAACTGCAAGAAATAGTCAATAAGGAAAGAGAAAATGGTATAAATGCGATACTGCGCTACGATAAAATCATCTACCCCAGCCAGAAAGAAATTAGAGACCGGCCCAATGCAAAAAATAAAAGAAACCTATCTCAATCTCCTGAGTATATAGCTGCAGAGTCTGAAAACGAAGAAGAAGTAACAAACAAAGCCACCAAACACCCACTAAAGAAAAATAAACATGATATAAGAACCTTCATCAATCGCACAATTAACAAGAAAGAATAGCAATCACAAAGTCCCCCTCTGATTCTCCCAAGCCGGTTGGTCACCGTGGGAGAAAAAGACCACAACCCTCCAGGAATAAATAAACAAAGAAAAACTAAATGTCATGAAAATCTCTGTCAAGATATTTAGATTTGCTCGTACAACGTAAGATCTCTCAAAGACGAATCGCGTATGATTCAACTAGAAACTGCTCTTCAAACAGTAAATTGGGATGTAATAGGTATGTCAGAGGTAAGAAGAGAAGGATATGGAATTGAAGAAAGAGACTGGTGTATCTTTTACTACTTTGGTCAGACAAAAGGACATAGAGGAGTTGGATTTTTGGTAAAGAAGGCTCATAAAAGTAATATACAAAAATTTACTGCATTTTCTGATAGAGTAGCTTTGCTTGATATAACTTTTCATAAAATGGAACTATCGATAATACAAGTATATTCCCCTACTGAAAACTCACCGGAAGAAAACCTAGAGCTGTTTTACGCCGATGTAAAAAAAGCAAAAGAAAATTTAGGTCGGAACATAATCATAATGGGCGACTTTAACGCCAAAATAGGAATCCCCAAAGTACCTATAGAACCTATAGTGGGACCCTACGGCCTAGGTATCAGCAACGAACGAGGCGAACGACTAACAGAGTTCTGTTTAGAAGAGGAAATGGTTATATTAAACACCTTATACCAGAAGAAACTTAGCCAAAGATGGACATGGATATCACCTAATAATACAATTAAAAACGAGATAGACTACCTACTAACAAACAAGAGAGACTATTTTATTAATTTCGAAGTACTCAGAAAAATCGCATTTCCCTCAGATCACAGATTAATTAGAGGAACACTGAGGATTAAAAGCCAGAAAATAAGCCGTAAAAAGTTCTCACAAAATAATTCATCGTTAATTACAGAGAAAGAAAAATTGAGATTTCTAGAAAGCTTGGAAAAATCCCTATAAGAAAAATCCTACATATCTTACATAAACATGTCTACTCAGGGGTTATACGACTACCTGGAAACAAGTATTATAGAGAGTCTGAAACAAGTGATCTTTCTTAATTTCTCATTAGGTCTTGCCTAATGAGAAATTAAGAAAATCCTTTAAACTATCAAATGAAATTAAAGAATTAATTAAGAAAAGATAGAGGTATACATTACAATTAAACAATAATAGAAGCAAGGAACAAAGAATATAGTTAAAGAGTTTGTATAAAAACATCACTAAGAAAATACCTCTACATAAAGAATATAAAAACTACAAATTAGAAATCTACGAAAGCTGGCTTAAGAATACAGGTAGCATAAACTCGGCAAATAAGTCCCTACGTCAGTTTAAAATGTGGATACCAAAAATCAACACCTCGCAAGGTAGTACGGAGAACAGAAAGGACTTAGTTATGTTGGCCACAAACTTTTATAGAGAACTATACAAAAAGAGACCGTCTGAAGAGGTATCAACGAACAACATTCTTCAAGCACTGGAATCCGAAACTGAAGTAGAGAAATTCTCCTTGACAGAAATAATACTAGGTATCAGACGCCTAAATAACCGAAAGAGCCCAGGGCCTGACACCATCATAAATGAAGCATTAAAAATAGGCGAAAAAATGATCTCAGGTCTAATCACCATATTGTTTAACAATATCCTAGCAGAGCGAAAGGTATCAGAACAATGGACTGTATCAGAAATCATTCTTATCTACAAAAAAGGGGATCCATCAGACGTCACGAATTACAGACCGATTAGCCTCATGGCTAGCCTATACAAATTGTTCTCCCAGTGCCTGCTGAGAAGAATCGGACCTAAGATTGATGTGAAACAATCCGTTTCACGTTCTCAGCCAAGTGATTGAAAAATACAAAGAATATAATTCCCCTATCTACATAGCCTTTGTAGATTATCGGAAAGCCTTTGATTCTATTTCACACACGTCAATCAAGGAGGCTCTACGATATCACAAAATAGAGAAGACGTATTTAGACATTATCAATAACATATACGAAAACTGTAAAAGTAAAGTTAGACTGGAGAGAACTGGACCAACTTTCAAAATAGAACGTAGCGTTCGTCAAGGAGACCCCTTGTCTCCAAAAATCTTTATAGCCGTTCTGGAACTCATTCTCGGACACCCATACTGGAAAAACAAAGGTATAATATAGACGGGCAGTACCTGAGTCACTTGCGCTTCGCGGACGATATTGCATTACTAGCTAACACCGCTGAAGAAGTCAATGACATGCTAACAACTCTACAATTAAGAAGCATCAAAGTTGGATTGGAAATAAACTTTGAAAAAACAAAAATAATCACCAACAGTAACCCAAATCCAATTCAAATCCGTGGTGAAAATGTGGAGTACGTCGATGACTACATATACCTGGGTAAGCGGCTATCATTTAGAGAGGTAGACAAGGAAGAGGTAGAGAGAAGAATCACCTCAGCATGGAAAAGGTACTGGTCATTAAAACACATAATGAAATCTAAACTGTCTATCAAACTAAAAAGGATGGTACTGGACTCTTGTGTACTGCCTTGCCTTACATATGGCTGCCAAACATGGTCCTTAACGGAGAATACAGCTAAAAAAATTACTATCTGTCAAAGAGCAATGGAAAGAAGTATGATGAACATTAGACTTACAGATAAACTAAAGAACACGGAAATCCGCAAGCGAACACAGGTCACAGACGCAATAAACCACGTAAGAAAACTAAAATGGAAATGGGCGGGTCACCTGTCTCGTTCTGAGGACGGAAGATGGACAAAGGCAATAACCAAGTGGAGAGGCCCCAGTACTGGCAAACGACGTGTGGGCCGCCCGCTCAAACGCTAGGCGGACGATATTTGAACTGTAGCTGGCGAGAGCTGGATGAAGGAAGCTCAAAATAGAGAAAAGTGGTCTAACCTGGAGGCGGCCTATACCCGTACAGCTTTTCCCTTTAATTGAATCGGATCACATAATTAATTTTATCAAAAAAAAAAAGAAAAATAAAAGATTCAATGTAATGCATGAAATTAATTACTAATAGAATTATTAGATGATATTTATTATATTGAACTTCTGTATTGTTTAATTATAACCAATTGAAATGTATCATTGTTACTATGGGAACGAAATAAAGGCTTATTTATTTATTTATTTATTTTATATGCTCTCGTTGGCCGAGTGGTTTGCAACCACTAAACGACGAGATTCCCGGGTCGGGCAAAGTAAAACTAGGTTTTAAAAAAAATGTCAGTAGTAGCACGGAGTCTGGAATTGTGCCCGGTACCTATATGGCAAAAGGCTCACCCACCCACCCCCCCTCTATTACATGGGACTCATAACATAAATAGTGAAAAGTGGGTGTTACATTGTACCTCTACAGTGGCATAATGTATTTATTTATTTAAAGCTTCATGCACAAAATGTACACAAGGTGGACTTAATGCCGCAGGCATTCTCTCCCAGTCTGACCTTTGGGTGCTGCAGAGAAGAGTTAATGGTGTGAGCAAGAAGCAAGCAATTATTTAATAGAGCAAATAAAATAGATACACTTACATATTTCAGAGATAAACATAAATACTTAAACATAATTATAATATATATACCTACACACGAGTACAACACAATACACATGAATGCATTCATACACATATACATACATACATACATACATAAATATAGACTGTACACCTCTGCCTACCCCTTCGAGGATAAACGGCGTGATGTTATGTGATGTGATCAATAATATAATAGACAATGTTGGCAACAAGGCAATCTGTGTATTCATAACTAACCAATATGTTGTCCTCGTGGGAGACAACTCCCATGGGGGTAGGCAGAGACTATGGTAAGACTCTTCCGACCAAATTAACTAGTCGAAAAGTGACCAAAATGAATGGAATCCTTGTCAGTTAGTTGGTGGAACTCACGTATTAGGTTTAGGATTGATTCGTCAATAAATGAAATGATGATACATGAAATGTAAAATGACTTTACCTTCGTGGAACTTCGAGGAAGAGATCAATCAAGTCACTTTACCTATGTTTCAACCCCTTACAATAAAACTTTGCTTTTCCAGAAACTGAACCCGAGGCTCTAGACACCACACTCGACAAACGATAATAATACTCACACTAACGAACGAGAAAGATATTCTCTTAATATTTAATTTGTGAAAGCAATAAAAATCTCAATAATTTCCCCAAAGTAATATTAAGTCAACTACTTCCAAATAAGTAAATGAAAAATATTACAAGTTTCTGTCAATAATTAAAACTTTTATATAAAAGTGGAAAACATATTTTATACTAAACTTATTAAGGTACTTGAACTTACGACTATTAGTCGCAACGCTGTAGCCAGCCGAGGTCGTTAAACCTTTAATAGGGCCACAAATTAAATTCGCAGAATCAAAATAAAACGGAGTCGAGTTCAAAAATTTATATCTTTGAGAAATGGGTAATTGAATTAGAGTGAGGCTGAAATTTGAAGGATAATTTATAAACTGGAATTAGTCTTTATGAAGTTGCTTTCCCTAGCCACAAAAAGATTATTTGCTTAAAGTAAACATGAAGATAAAGCACTATTTGCCTTATTTTGTTTAATTAATCTTCATATAACTATAATAATATTAGGTATTCTTAAATATCTATTGATTGAATCCACAAATTTCAAAAGGTAGTAGTAATATAAAGTCTGTCCCGAAGTACATGCAAATTAGTGTATGTAGATCGCCCTTTAAAAACCTAAAAGGGGATGAAGACCTATCACACTCCCCTCAAAGGATAACAGCCATGATGTTATCCCATGTAAATAAAACAAAGTATTTCATAACTTTCCAAAGTTAAACACGAACATAAATCACCATGAAATCACATAAACTTTACAAATCTCTAACCTGCTCAGGATTCAAACTCGGGGCTTTGCATGGCGCGACGTCAAATGCGTACAATTGAAATTCAATGAGGTGCCTCTCAGACATGTGTTTTAGACTTATGGTTCAAGATTCTACATTAAACCTGTTACATTTTGTTTGTTGACGTAACAAAGTGCTTTCGATAAAGTTAAGAACATTTAATATGTGAATACACTCTAGTAAAGTTATAGTATTTGATATTATAAACTGTATTTAATTACATTCTTAGGAATTGTTTACCTAGGTTCACTGCACTATTTAAAACAGGATGCCGATATGGGCTATATTTAATAAACTAGCTGCTTCGGCGCGGTTTCACTCGCTTTGCTGGGCGTCTATTAATCGTAGGGTAATATATTATAGCCTATAGCCTTCCTCGATAAATGGGATATCAAACACAGAAAGAATTTTTCAAATCGCACCAGTAGTTTCGGAGATTAGCGCGTTCAAACAAACAAACAAACAAACAAACTCTTCAGCTTTATAATGTTAGTATAGAGTACAGATGTGTTATGTTATAGGTCCTGTAGATCTGAGGACCAGAGCATTACATGTCTTCTGTCCCTCAACGATTTATAAATGACAGAAGAAGAGAAGAGAGCGATGTTTAAACGATCGTAGCAATAGTAGTAATTATCATAAATGGAATTAAAATGTTTCTGTCTGTGTAACCTTAATGATAACGACTTAAAAATCTCTTATGTTTCCCATTTAAAAGCCATTCAAGCCGGAAAAACCAGAACAACGACAATAACCGACTATAAAACTACTTCGTTCATTTAAACATTAAGTTGAAGTTGATTACTTGAACGCCGAAAATCAACCTAAAAATGTAGGAGCAATTACAAAAGTGATCTATTCAAATACTTAAAAACTTTATATTTCGGGTATAGTCGGGTACTGAGTAATTATTAAGCCGGCCCGGGCAAAAACTGCTGTATACCAACGCCATATACAGGACAGTACTTAGACCTATGAATAGGGACCCTACGACATTTAATTTTATTCATACTCCTTTCTATGAATAACTTTCAATAGTAGTAGACTAGACGTTTAAATGAATTTGTTTTGTACTCTGCATACAAATTAGCGTTTGTATAAATATGTTTTCTTTTTACTGATTGTTAAGTATGTTATTTATGCAAACGAAATATAAGTAAAAGAGAGAAAGCTATCGACACACACATTTATTCGTCTTCAATTCTTTTACAAAATCGCGGGCTCCGCCACGCACATAGATAATCTATCACCATAGACTATACTATGACCATAGAGTATACCACAGATACACAACACTGATTTAGACTTGTGAACCTAATGCGTACCTAAATAGAGGTAATATTTCAAGTTATTTACTCTTTCAAAATTTTGTGTTTATTATTCATCATTCGATATCTTAACTACTTTTTTTTCCTTTTTAATTTTAGCGGCTTATATACCGCACAGCGTATGTCAGTCCCATCGTAGCTTAATAAGTGTATCAATCAACTGGAGATCAATGAATCAGAGCCATGAAGTTGAACAACATTCTCGCATTATCAGTGAGTACTGATACTGATGATACTGATGATCGGCTCATTTAATATTTTATGGACTGTACCAATACCGTTCTTGGTCAACTTCAAGTCCCTGAGCAACTTATTCCTATCAGTCTCACATTCCATCAACAAGTGATGCAACTGTACACACCTTACAGTTAGGCGAAGTATTTTTTTTATCATAAACGCGACTTTGTTGCTTGGAATGTGTCCAGATCTGAGTCTGTGAGCAGTTACCACTAATTTTCTACATATTTAACTACTTATTGATTATAACAAATCGATGCTGCATAATCTGTTTTTTTTATGGAATAAGCCGTTAAACGATCAGACGGATCACCTGATGGTAAGCAATCGGCGTCGCCGATGGACACCTGGAACACCAGAGGCGTTACAAGTGCGTTACCGGCTTTTTGATTAGGAGTTTGAGGATCGTTGGGGATTCAGGGATTGGGGAGATTGGAGAAGGGGAGGGTAATTGGGCCTCCGGTAACCTCACTCACACGACGAAACACAACGCAAGCGTTGCTTCACGTCGGTTTTCTGTGAGGCCGTGATATCACTCCGGTCGAACCGGCCCATTCGTGCCGAAGCATGGCTCTCACACACTTAAAAATGTAATGTTACTAGTTATCCAACAACACATGTTTATTCATCGTAACAAACGCTTTTGTGTCAGGAGTAACTCAAAGATGACAACTGCAACGTTATCCGGGATCAATTCCGTATTAAAAATCAAGCGCCATTAAAAGCGACAACCATCTTAAAGAATAAGATTACAACCTAAAGATCAATACTTATTATAACACTGGGCCGCACTTAAAAGCATAAAAGCTCCCTATCGTTGCCCCCAACATCAAAAGACACTTTCTAAAACCAATAACTCCTAAAAAGTTGTCCATTCGCCAAACGACTGCCATTTATTAAGGAATCGCTCCGTCAAACGACCAATTAATCAAAAGGGTGCATACAGATTAGTCCGGCCCTGTACAAAGATTAATTACGCTTGGACGGTTCGGGATTAAACACTTGGAAAAGTCTATTGGCTTTAAATTTACGGTCTAATTAGGTTTCATTAAACTTTCTTAAGTACAATTTCGGGACTGTCTTAACACTTTGCTACGAAAATATTTCAAGTTCTGAGCTGTAAGGGTTCTGATCTGTGTTGGGATATTGAGGGTGATTCTGTTATGGAAGTGGAATTTGGAAGTTTTGTATGTTTCTAGTACTCGTAATATTGGATTTGAAAAGTTGGATACATAACCTCACGCCTGTCTCCCATGGGGGTAGGTAAAGACTATGAAACTTCAATTGCTACGATTCTTACATACCTCTTCCGCTTCCTAAAGTCATCAGTCTTTTCATATATGCTCGTAACTTCCCCTGTTTTTGTCTAGAAAGGTAAGCATAGTTAGACACAATCACATTCATTTACTTTATTGCTTCTATTAATCTGTTAGTGATGATACAGGCTAATAATATACTATACTACAAAAATATAAGCTAGAATAATCCTCTACAATGAATTGCAAACAGAAACAGTAGTTTTTTGGAGTATTAAAATTCTGAATGTTTCGCTCGACCGACACATAATGTACCAATTCTCATGCCACCGAACATAATTGTGCATCACCAACTAAATTCATATAAAAACACGCAAATCTCAACTTTATCCCTTAACAAATAAGTTTTATATTCATATGAAAGTGGAATGGAGATTTTTAGAAAATCTCCTCTGCATTTTTCAGGGATGTCACCCGTGCAGGTTTATTTATACCAACACGTCACAGTGTTGTATGAGGTGGCATTTAAATGTAGAGAAAAATCACTTTAAAGGAACTTAGTTAAAGTGAGCAAATTAAAAGGAAAGCTACATACGATAGAGCGGAATTTCCCGTGAAAAAATAATTCTGTTTCTTTTACATTTTATTGGTTCGAAAAAACTGATTCTCCAATCGCTCCTGGGGTATAATTTAGTCATTACCTTTGTCCAGCATGCGACTGGCCCGACCCTACTTATGCAAATCTAACAGCGCAGATTGCATTGGAGGAAGAGAAAAAGAAAGTTAAACCACACGCTTCTTTTATTCAGTGCGGGCGTAATTCGCTATTTGTACTGTGCATTCGTACCATTGTAGCCATGAATAGAATTACCCGTCCAGCGGTGGGAGTCCCTCATTACCATGGCAAATGTCCAGTGCCGAGGACTCCGTAACTCGGACGTATTTGCACTTAAATCGACTGAGCGGCAGCCGTGTTAGACGCTTCCAAATTTGAATTTTAAACTAAGCGTTCCGTTTTATGCTGGAGGTAAATTCTGGTAGGTTTTTTACACACTCCGAGGTAATTTGGTTTGTGAATAATTTATACAACAACTAAGTATAAGCTCCTTGTGTTTTGTTGCAAGGAAATGGAACGTACGGATTTTTAGGGTTAGGGGTTGTAAATGAGGAGGTTGATGTCTTTGTTTTAACTGTATACGAGCCGTGGAAGACCTTAACGGGTGGTTTAGTCAATAAGAGTCTGACACTCCATCTAACTTCAGCCAAGGCGGTAAAAGTCATTGGATAGTGGTCATTAGACGACGATGGTCATTGGATGGATGGTCATTGGACGACCCCTTAAAAAAGATCCTAATGTTTGAGGTTTTTTTTATTTTAAAAGTTTTGTATCTACCTATAATGCGTCAAGCGTGTCTTTGCATTGTTCTCATAAATACGTACAGTATCGGAATATGTATCAGAGACATTGTACAACATACTTTTTTAAAAAGAGTAAAGAATGGAGTTTCCTTGCTCGTTCTTCTCCATTCGAATCTACGTTTTGGAATGAGCACCTAGCTTCACCTAGCTTCACTGACGAACTGACTAACAGACTATTATTTATTTTGTATTTGTTGACGTATCAAAAGTACCAAAATATGGTTTAAACTGTCAAACACCAAGCGGTCACCGGTGCCAATGACAATGCCATTCAACTCGCTTTGTGTGACACTGAAGTACTATTCAGTGCACAATAAAACATTATATTCCCTTAAGTAAACAAAGAATCACAAAGCACACGTTCATTCTAAATCATTTCCTTTAACAATAAGTAACGGAACATATAAATATATGAAAATATCTTTAACACAGCGTTCATAGTTACCTCTGTGGCTATATATCATGTTAGCTATCGACGACCGAAATGAAATATGCGCCAACCCGCCCACCCTTTGAATATAATCGCCGAGGCAAGTGGGAGACGGTGCTGAACACAGATGTTCCTTATCTAGGGAACTACCAATTAGTCGAATATTTTTGCCACTTTTTAGTGGTCGTTGATAAAGTACAATACAGAGACTTATCTGAAGAAGGAGGCCATATTGTTGTTTTCCTGTTGCCAGCAATACTGTCTGATAAGCCTGAATCTTTTGAATTGCGTTCTCAGCCAGCATAGCAAGCGTTGTGATTAGCAAACCCTCCTAATATAGAAGACATAGAGTAAGTATCTATATCATAATATAGCCGCTGAAGTGTGAGCATACTGTTGCTGTTTAGGTCAATCAATCGGGCCGGCTCCACCGGAGTGATACCACGACCTCATAGAAAACCATCGAATGAGTGAAGTTACCGAAGGCCAAATTATCCCCCTCCCCAATCTCCCCAATTGCTAATTCCCAAAAGGCCGGTAACGCACCTGTTTCGGTGCGTCTGAGGGCGATGCAGAATCTGTATGAAGGTTTACGGGCTTATCTCATAAAATCACACACACAAAAATATTATAAGAAAGCTCTGTTAAAGAATAACACAACTTGAGCAATAATTACGACTTAAGAAAATTCAAATAATAGGCATGGCGACTATTTTTTAATTTTTTGTCTGTGTTTTAGATATTTTAAAAATCTTCGATACGTATTTTTTCTTTTTTCTCGTATCCAAAAAACCATGTAGATATTTTGAGTTAAAATGACGCGTGACGTCACAATTAGGTACGATTTCTCCGTAAGTGTGACGTCAACACCCCCCACTCCCTAACTTTAATGCGGAATAACTACGTATTCTTCTGTTAATTTGATAAAACAAAAAATACGTGTCTGATATTTTCGTGCGATCTTAATGACGGACTAATTACTTTTTTGATTTTTTTACCCTGTCGACACGCCTATTATCATGAAACTGTAACTTGGTTTTTTATCTCAAATGCAGGTCAGACCACCTCGAACCGTGGAGCTCGTAGAACTTTAACTTACGACTCTGGATTATATCACATTATATCATGAAAAAATACTAGACTAATTTTGACCCGTGGCTTGTGGTCCTTTTTCGAACTTCCAAATTAAAAAGTTTGTTGAAGAGATAACCAACAAATCAACTTACTTTCCCATTTATATTATCAGGTTTTTCTATGCTTTAACGTTTCATAATAAACACATCCCAAAACAAACCCTATACTTCATTTTAGTCGAAACGCGTAGATCACAGGCATTAGGCATGGTCATTCCCCCACGGACCCCCAAAAGCTAGCAGAGCCCAACGTCGATTTATGCCTGTCTAGGATATGGCGAGAATCGATTCTTTTGCTCTCAACTCGGATTTACTCGGGTTTTCATTCGCGTTTGTGACCGAAACGTCGCCATATTTATGAATATACTCTTCGTAAATACACTAAACATATTTTCTCAGGAACTCTTTGAGTTACTAGTTAAGGGAATTCCTAGAAAATATAAATGAAGATTCTAAGTCTAACTCACACGTGTCAAGATTTAGGCCGTATCATATTTCACCTGTAGGACGTCCTGTCTTCGGGTGGGTTTCTGTCAGTAAGATTTGATAATCACCATCGTCTTCTCCAGGTGGTACTTTTCTACAATGGAGTCGAAACGATATTATTAGTCCTTCTTGTATAATAAATGCGAAACACCGATCACATTTAGTAATCATACATTAATGTTAATAAAACACAATTCTAGACTGTATACCGCAATGAACAATTCAAACAAAGACTACCTTTTTTATGGGGATACACCAGTAAACGAGCAGACGAATCATCTGGTGGTAAGTAAGTGGCGCTACCCATGGACACTTCGAACACCAGAGGCGTTAAAAGTGCGTTACCGGCCTTTTGGGATTTGAAAAGATTGTAAGTGGTTCGGGGATTGGGGAGACTGGGAAATTGGTCCTCCGGTACCTCGCTTATACGACGGAACGCAACACAACCAAACCCCAAAACATTTATTCGCTACATTTTTTTTTTATTACGTTGCCCCACACTAGGATTTTCTCCTGTATCGTGGGTGCGTTTACAAACACAGAATATCACATAGACACACACCCAGACCCGAAACAATAATTTGTGGATCACACAAAGTGTTGTTCCGTGCGGGAATCGATCCCGCGACACGTTGCACGGCAGCCGGTTGCCCAGCCACCGCACCAACCGTGCAGTCGTTCATTACATTCTACAACTATTATAAAAGTGATTCACACAAATAAATGCGCATTAAAATATGTAAATTATATCAGAAGGATCAGATATTGTAATTATTTTCCGCGGTACAGACAATGTTAATTAACGGACTCAGCTGCAATAAGCTGCTGATGCAGAATTATTACACGCAGGACCCAATTAATTTGTTCCCAATCTTTATTTACTGACATCCAAAATTTTATAATAATTTCGTCACTTCAATATGATGAGATAACATATATTTTACCAGGATCCAAAATTACAAATGAGGATTGTGTATCATTTCATTACCTATTATTATCATTTAATTACTATGCTTAAAGTCCACATTTTAAAATTCTAGATTTTCTGAAGACTGTAACAAATAAGCACCTATTTAAGAATATGTTTATTTTGCTCTGAAAGAACCGAAAAATCGTTAGCCACTTCATAAAGCATCATATTTTGGAATTTTGTATGTATGCATAGCATACTATGCATTTCATTTTATATTTTAACATGGGTTTCCCCACATTCCGCCTCTATCATCGTTGACCAGCAGAAATCACTATCAGCGGTAGATAAAAATGCATTTATGTCCACTTAGCAATATCTTTTCATTCTTCCTGATAGAATAGTACATGTTAGAACAGTTTAGGATTTCGTACTCCGTTTAAAAAAATGCTGGATCTCTTGAAGTATGGTTAACAAGAACAAGTTTTAAATTCTAAGACTTCTTTGGTGAGGCGACCACCCCGTTCCTACTCCTTTATGTACTAAACTAGCTGTTGCCCGCGACTTCGTCCGCGTAGATTAATGACTTCTGACAGAATTCATCAGAATCAATTCAGTGCCCAATTAAGATTTACCTATTGTGAAATGATTTATCGTAATTTCAATAAATTAAAAATCCCGCAGGGTTCTTACCAGTCCCGACCCGATCACGTAAGTTTTGAGTAAAAAAAATTCGACTATTGTTGTACAGAATCTCTGGTTAAAAGATAGAGAGTCCTGGAGCATTGACTCATATTTCCCGTTCCCGAGGGACTTCTATGATAAAAACTATCATACGTTACTCAGGTCCCAAATCATCGTTTTACCGAATGTAATTCAAAAATATTCAATGATTCTAGATTCAATTTTCATTCCCAATTTCACACCAACTATCATTCCCTATTTTATCCCCTTAGGGGTGGAATTTATCAAAATCCTTTCTAAGGAGATACCTATGTCATAGTAACTTTATGCATGCTTAGTCTCAGCCCGATCGGTTTAAAACTGGCAAAGTATCACACAAACTTTCACCCTCTATACCTCTAATACCCACTTTGGGGTGGAAATGTTCAAAAACCTTTCTAAAGGGACGTGTATGTCATAATATCTACCAGCACGCCGAATTTCAACCCGATCTGTGTAAAACTGACAAAGCCTCATACAAACTTTCATCCCCTATATTATCCCATTGGAGGTGTAAATGATCAAAATCCTTACTTGGAGACGCCTACGTCATAACATCTACTGTCATGCCGAATTTCATCCCCATCGGTGTAAAACTGACAAATTTTCATACAAACTTTCACCCCTATTTTACCCCCTTGGGGGGTGGAAATGATCAAAATCCTTTCTTAGAGGATGTTTACGTCAAAATATCTATCGGCACGCCGAATTTCAACCAGATCGTTTTATAATCGACAAAGTTCCATACGAATTTTCATCCCCTATTTTACCCCCTTGGTGTGGAAATTATCAAAATCCTTCTACAGCGGATGCTTACGTCATAACATCTATCTGCATGGCAAATTTCAACCCGATCAGTTAAAAACTGACAAAGTTTCATACAAACTTTCATCCCCTTTTTTACCCCCTTGGGGGTGGAAATTATCAAAATCCTTTCTTAGCGGATGCCTACGTCATAACATCTATCTGTATGCCAAATTTTAGCCCAATCTGTCCAGCGGTTTGGGCTGTGCGTTGATAGATCACTATGTCAGTCAGTCAGTCAGTCAATCACCTTTGAATTATATATATATATAGATTATAACTCACTAAATAAATGTTACAATTATCTTTAAAATATTGTAATACTCTTGACATTACGACGATATAATAAAAAAACTCGGGTTTTCGTTCAAACATCCATTTAGATAGTAATTAAAACCTAGGTACGTAGATACTTTAGCAAAAAATGTAGACTATATCTATGTGAAAAGTTGAGAGCTTCCATTTACCGGTTATTATAAGCAATAACAATTTTCTCAAATCTCGGTCTACTAAATAAATGTCGGGCTAAGTTATAGGAGACTGGACTTCACTACATAGTATAAAACAAAGTCGCTTTCTCTGTCCCTATGTGCCTTTGTATGCTTAAATCTTTGAAACTACGCAACGGATTTTGATGCGGTTTTGTTTTAATAGATAGAGTGATTCAAGAGGAAGGTTTATATAATGTATGATACATGCGAATTGCACCCGTGCGAAGCCGGGGCGGGTCGCTAGTAAAGGATAATTTCAAATTATATTTGGAGCAATCTGTTTTATATGCATTTTACTTAATCACAGTTCTACGTTGTACTGTTTCTAAAATAATATATTTAATAAAACATGAGTAGATACAATCAAGGTGTCAACAGTTTTTGCTAGAACTAAATGTCTTGCTATTGATTGTACTAAATTAGTTGCCCTAACTTCTTAATCCCCGATTACGAAAACTCCACAACATTTTTTTCATACAAAAGTAGTCTCTAAATATCGGAAATAAGATCTATAATAGAGTAAGTGGAGAGCGGTCACCGCTGACCGCTTGGAGACTGGACAGTGCAGACAATGCGGCCATTAAGTTCATAAAGAAAAATGAGTACAATCTTTGAATTGGCAAGTAAGTATAAAACAAATAAAAAATATAAAATCAGATGTCAGTTTGAAATAAAATCAAAATAAATGGCTATATCAACGATTTTTTTAAGGGGGGAAAATCATCAAATGACTGCTCCCGCCCGACTAAAAACCATCCCGTTCCTTCTCCTGCACGTCGAACCGGAGCCTCGACAACCCGTTAGGTTCTCCGCGACGTTATATCAACGATAACTAAGTAACAGACAATATAATTTGAGACTCCATGTCGTTATTGAGAATTGTATTTACCTACTATAACTATAGTATTTTATAACCATTCGACCTAATGTACCTAATTAATGCGTCAAAAACCAGTAAAAACTGAAAAACATCACAACACTCGTTGTGCACATGATTGTTTTATACAACTCTGTTTTTCACACACATACAAAATGGTTAATGACATATTTGATTGACATCACTTATAATAATTACAATTTATTACAACAAAGATTATAAATAGCCAACAACCAACAAACTACAATATATCTTCAACCTTAAGTACATTGCAATAAATTTAAAAATCTAGTAATTTCAACAGTACCTACGTAATTCGCTTCCTCCTATGACTTAACACGCACGCTATTAAGCCCGTCCAGTTAATTACTTAGAAAAAAAAAACTTGTTGAAAAGTTGTAACAGTAAAATATTAAGGTGGACCTGACTGCGGGGCGCGGCGAGCAACTTCGGTTGCTGTATCGTTACAAGTTACAATTACAACCCTTGTTACGGTAACGGCTTTTGTAACAAAAGAATCTTGCATCATCTCTTTGTAAGTAGTACCTATATCACTTTCATGTTTATGTTTGGAAGTTCAGTTTATTAAATGTTAAAGGTTTTTTAGCTTTTTTTTTCAGTACTTCAAAATCTTATTGAATAACGAAGTAATGGGACTATAATAACATGAATTAAGTCCAAACAAGCTATACTTTTGTTACCATTCCTTATTTACCCGAAATCTTTATTATAAAAAATTAAAAATCTTCGTTTAAAAAAACCGACTTCATAAACTAATGATAATGACAAACGAAAAACTAAAAAGGAAAAAAATAACTATTATTGGTCATACGTACTTATAGCTTACACACCCACTGATAGGTTAAGAGTCGGTGCTCCTCCTTTTTTTGAAGTCGGTTAAAAATGAAACCCGTTTCCAGCTGTCACGCCATAACTTGAGAATGGCCGGACCGATTTGACTGATTTTTTTTGTTGTCAAAGTCAAAGTCAAAGTCAAAGCATTTATTTCAATTAAACCATAGTTTGGTACTTTTGAAACGTCAACAAATACAAAATAAATAATAGTCTGTCAGTCAGTCCGTCAGTGAAGCTATGTGAAGCTGAAACGTAGATTCGAATGGAGAAGAACGAGAAAGAAACTCCATTCGTTACTCTTTTAAAAAAGTATGTTCTACAATGTCTCTGATACATATTTCAATACTGTACGCATATGTAAGAACAATGCAAAGACACGCTTGACGCATTATACTAATAACTAACTAAAATAAAAATAATAAAGATCTTAAGTCTAACATGGTGCTCACATATGCATACTGACAATCCATAGAAATAGTGCTTCTATACAAGAAAAAGGAAACTCTTTGTTTCAATAAAGAAAGAAATGCTCGATGCCATAAGGAAACTAGATTGTCTACATTAGAATTAAAGTATTAAATTATGTATTATACTATCTACTATTGGAATTTAACTACTGACTACATTTGAGTATTGTCCAGTGGAGCCGAACCAACATGCTGCCAAGCATTCTTATCTTCAAGATAATCTGTCAGTGTGTAGTAAGCTTGATTACATAATTCGCGCTTAATATATGTTCTAAATTTACTTTCAATGAGATCTAGTATGCTATTTGGTATTTTATTATAGCATTTAATACCTAACCCCATAAAGGATTTCTGTACTTTGGACAGTCTGAATTGCGGTATAGCTAACTTATTTTTGCCTCTAGTATTAAAATTGTGTCTATCGCTTCTTTTTTCAAACAATTGCCTATTTTTCCTTACATACATTATATTTTCATATATATATTGACAGGGCACCGTTAAAATATTTATCGTTTTAAACAATTCTCTCAACGATTCGCAACGGCGTAAGTTATATATTGCTCGGATAGCCCGCTTTTGCAGAATAAATATTGATTCTATTTCTGCAGCTCGACCCCACAACAAAATGCCGTACGACATAATGCTGTGGAAATAACTAAAATAGACAAGCCTAGCTGTATCTACGTCCGTAAGCTGTCTAATCTGTCTAGCAAAAGTGTTGTTATTGTCAGGAGAAGATTCTTATGATAGAAAAAAATTCTGAAAATCTTATGGGAACGGGAGAAAACGGGATTGCGCGTACGAAGTCGCGGGCAGAAGCTAATTTTATTATAATTTCGTCGGTTTTCTGTGAGGCCGTGGTATCAGTCCGGTCGAGCCGGACCATTCGTGCCGAAGCATGGCTCTTCCACACTTAAGATCATGGTAACTTGTAATTCCTTTCGTGCTGCGAGTGTCCATGCCCCATGGGCAGCGGTGGTCACACAACCGGGCTCTGACCAGGAAAAGGTTTTGTCCAGTTTAAACAGTTGATGTTTGAAGAATGACTCCACATGGATTTATTGACTATTATTTTATTTAGTGAAAGTAATATGATGCCTAAGTTAAATTAAGAGATTTAATTCCAGAACCAGTCCCTTATTACATTAAATGAAGTGTTTAATTTATGTATGTATTTAATTTATGTATGATTGTGTTTTATTTTAATTGAATTGTATTGCGTTTATTTGACTTTCTTGATTTTTATGTGAATATTTTTTATTTTTGGTTCAATTATCATAACCATATTCGACATAAATGTACATTTGTTTATGAGTAAATACCTCTAAATAAATGACTGCAAAATCAGGAAAAACGAGGGTAAGGTACCTAGTAAACGTAAATAGATTTCATTCAACTTTACCCAAACTAATAACGAATGAACCCACTACAAGAAACCAAATAATAACCAAAACAACACATAAATCGCACACAACATATGGTAACTTGGAAACCAATATCATCAATTATATAATTTTAGTCCATTGTCCCATTTATAATTGGCGCCGGGAATCGAACCCAGGACCTCACTAATTGAATTACAATAACGCTATTATTCCATCGGATCAATGGGCACTTGGCAGACAAAGGGCTTCCTAATGGCTTCAGACTTGCCTTTGAAATAATAATTTTTTAATGGCTTTAATTAATACGGAATTGTATGAAACGGAAAAGTAATTTGGTTTTAATTATGGAAATTTGAAATTTTTGTTTTGTGTCACTAAAGGGGATCAGAAAAGGGGGAATTACTCCGGTGTAAGTAGGTCATATTTTTGTGTCACGTGTTAACCATTTTTAAAGTAAAATGTCTTCAGGAGGATGACGACATAGTGCAATGTCTTAGTAAAAAAAAGTATTGTTGTGTCTTTTCCACTTATTTAGTTGCTGATTGGTTTAATATCCAAATCGAAATCCGTCGGATAAAATCTGGATAGCTAAATATGAGATGTGTTTTTGAAATACCTAACTATCGTGAGACGTATAAAATAAAGAAAAATTACGTAAATATGCTAAGAACAGCTCTACTGATTTCGAGTCGTAATTTTTAGTTAATCATTTGTCTTTTTTTATGAGAGAAGCCGGGCAAACGGGCAGACGGATCACCTGATGGTAAGCAATCGGCGTCGCCCATGGACACCTGGAACACTAGAGGCGTTACAAGTGCTTTACCTGCCTTTTGGGGATTAGGAGTATGAGGATTGTGGAGGATTCGGGAATTGGGGAGACTGGGGAAGGGGTAATTGGGCCTCCGGCAACCTCAGTCACCTCAGTCTGTTTTCTGCTCGACCGTGGTATCACTCCGGTCTAGAACAAAACAATTTCAATCTTAGAAAGATAAATGAGTCTATCATAATATACTTATATTCTTTGACAGTTCTGTTATGGGATATCTAGCGCAGATCAAGTTCCGATAAATACAATTTTAAGCCCAGCAAACCCTGAAACCCTGCAGACTGCATGGTTGGCGCAGCGCAACCGGCTGCCGCCAAGCCATAGATTTTGTAAACAAGTTGGTTGCGTTGTGAATTCGTTGTATTTATAAAATAAAGATGAGTTTCAATAACCCGTATCGTTGGTGTGTTGCGTTAAATTGCAAGAATTCTCCATTCAAACTTTATTTCTTAAACACAAAAAGTAGTTAAAATTTGACTTGACAAGAATACTACTGTTTAAATATTTAAATATTATTTTGATACTTCCGACGTCACTTTCGAGAAAACCATGGCGGACGGCGTTTTTGGTCACGTGACATAGGTACAGATAATAAAACTTCGATTTTAACTTTAAAATTTGAAATTAATCCTATGTTTTTATGGAATCACAACATTGTTTTTAATACCTCACGTTTTAAACTATACAAATTATAATTTATTGATAGATGAGAATACCCTATTCTACTCGCATATGGCGTATTAAAATGTATATAAGTTTCTACGTTACTCAGTGTTACAATAATAGAAATTGCATCATTTGAATGTGAACTTATGTCTAATAATGCATTCAAGTACTAAATCGTGATTAAATTACTAATTATGATCATCTACTGGAAATTACCTCCAAAAATAATTGGCTTTTTTATTAACATGCTTTTTATACAAACTTAGATATAACATAACATAACATAACATAACATAACATAACATAACATAACATAACATAACATAACATAACATAACATAACATAACATAACATAACATAACATAACATAACATAACATAACATAACATAACATAACATAACATAACATAACATAACATAACATAACATAACATAACATAACATAACATAACATAACATAACATAACATAACATAACATAACATAACATAACATAACATAACATAACATAACATAACATAACATAACATAACATAACATAACATAACATAACATAACATCGCACCTTTTATCCCCGGAGGGATAGGCAGAGGTGCACATTTATATTTGGGTGTTACGTTTTACAGTGGCATTAAGTGCTACGGCATGTCTTACTATTTATGTTATGAGGTTCATGTTCCGGTCACATTGGCAGACTGATCTTTTAACAAACTGCCAGGCAACGGGTTTCGGGTTCGATTTAGGGTCGGGCAAAGTATTATCGGGTTCTTTAAATAATTCGCAGTAGTAGCACAGAGTCTGGAATTTTGCCCGGTATATGGCAATAAGCTCACCCCCTATTACATGGGACTCGTAACATAAATAGTGAAAAGTGGGTTTTACATTGTACAGTGGCATTAAGTAATTTGCACCACTGCCTATCCCTCCGGGGATAAAAGGCATGATATTATATGTTAGTTTCTTGTTTTTTTGCTGCCTCGTTGGCCGAGTGGTCGCAAGTGCGACTGCTGGGCAAGGGGTCTCGGGTTCGATTCCCGGGTCGGGTAAAGTATTACTGGGTTTTTAAAAAAATCTCAGAACTAGCATGGAGTCTGGAATTGTGCCCGGTATATGGGCATAGGCTCACCCCCTATTACATGGGACTCATAACATAAATAATGAAAAGTGGGTGTTACATTGTACAGTGGCCTTAAGTGCCGTAATGTGCACCTCTGCCTACCCCTCCGGGGATAAAAGTCATGATATTATATGTTAGTTTCTTATTTTTTTTTCATGAGATCATACAACACATAATTGTACCAATTTTCACGAACAGACCGACAGATAGTTTTATTTTGTCTAAGATAATTGAATGAATTCTGATCACAATCTCATGACACTACCTCTACAATATTTTTAAGAATAAACAACGTGATTGTAGTTTTAAATTATTTATTACATATTTATTATCAGTACTATCACTATACAGCAAAAAGAAATTCGTAGGTACTCAAAAGATGACAATCCAGACACAAGTCTGGAAAGAAACCTAGATTGAGGTATGAGTAGACTCATCCCTTATCACATAGGACTCATATATACATACATAACTGGCTAAGTATGGTCTTTTATGGAATAAGCCGGTAAACGAGCAGACGAATAACCTGATGGTAAGCAATAGGCGTCACCCATGGACACCTGAAACACCAGACGCGTTACAAGCGTGCAACCGGCCTTTTGGGGATTTGAGAAAAGTCAGGGATTCAGGGATTGGGGAGAATGGCAAAAGGGGAGGATCGTTGGGCCTCCGGTAACCCCACTCACACGACGCAAGCGTTGTTTCACGTTGGTTTTCTGTGAGGCCGTGGTATCACTCCAGTCGAGCCGGCCCATTCGTGCCGAAGCATGGCTCCCCACACTTAATATGTGGGTGTTATATTGATCTGCATACTCCTACAGGAAGCATAAATCAGATTGTCAACTAGTCGCTACATATACAGTAGATACATAAGAGCGGATTCATATGTATATATAATCAGCGTCAACTTATCTTTGGAGCCAGTGCTCTCGGTACCGCGTAACATAATGTACTATATCTTTGTATTACCTCTCTGTATCATATCGTTATGGTTCTACTTAAAATGGCTGTCCATGAAGAACTATTGGAAGAAGCTCGGAGTTCCACACGAACCAATTCATCCACTATTTGGAAGTATGTCGTTTTTGCAGAAGAAAAATCCGGTTGGTATTCGATTTTTTTTAATTTTTAGTTTTGTCTCGATTTATCTTATTATTTCTGTTGTTTCTGTATTTTTTTCTGGGCTTTTTCCAGTAACTTTGGAACTAGAGATTCGGTTGAACATGATACGTAATTAACCGTCAAAGTTAACCGAGTTTTGTAGTAATCTATATATATGTATATATAAAAAGGAAACCTGTTTCCCGTTGTTACGCCATAACTTTAGAACGGCTAAACCACAAATATAGATATCTATGAATGATATAGATATCTATATCTGTGGGCTAGACCGATTTTGCTGATTTTTGTTTTTGTTGTGTTTGTTATTATCAGGAGAAGGTTCTTAAGACTGAAGAAAACTAAAAATCCGATTGCGCGTACGTAGTCGCGGGCAGAAGCTATATTGATATATTAACCTTAATTATTGAAAATTTATCTTAAACGATATATTCATAAGTTGAACTTTTAAAGACTTTTCGATTGAAGTAGGCCTTGATCTTATTCCACATAAATACATTATCACATAAGGCCATACCCTGGCCTTGTTCTCCGTTTCTTAAATTATTTCATGTTCACTTTAAAACTAAGAAAATTCTGCATTCACAAATGTCGTAGAAATACTTAATGCAGGCAAGACATTTCGTCTAATCTAGTAGAATTTTGCAAAACATTCAGCTTGGAGTTGTCATGCTCACTCAAAAGTCTCATTGGCGGTGGCACGTGCAGTGGATCGCTCGATTCCCTACAACATGGTTAAGTTGGGCGGTGCTGGTGTACGTGTGATGTTCGTGAACGGGCGCTGTCAAATGGGACTGGTCAGCTCCAGACTGCATTTTAAGTTGTCCTCAAGGTTATTTTCTTTTTCCATCTCCTTGACCAAATATTGGTGTTACATTGTTCTCACATAATTGAACTCAGCGAAAGAATGTAACCAAAAATTGTATTGTAAACCTGATTGAAAAAGAGTAACCTATGGAGTTTCTTGCTCGTTCTTCTCCATAGGACTACCTCTAAACTTTGGAACGAGCAAATAGCTTCACTAGAGGACTGACCTTGAGAGAGAGAGACTACTTAGAGATAAATAAACTTACCCACAAGAAATAATTAAAACAAAATCTTTTGAGCAGACAGATCACCTGATGGTAAGCTATCGACGTCGCACACGGATACCTTTTGGGGTTAGGAATTTGAGAAGCACAAGCATTGCCTAATAAAATATAGATATAGTATAGGTAATACACACATAAAATCTATAAATATTTGTTACATCTTTGCTAATATTTAATTGTTTGCACACAACTTAGCATTTTCTCATCATTACAAAGTTGTCATCATAAAATGATAAATGTTAATAGACTGACTTAAGATTAAATAACTTATAACATAACACCGCGGCATTAAGGCACTTAACGCCACTGTGTACAATGTAACACATACTTTTCACTATTTATGTTATGAGTCCCATGTAATCGGAGGCTCACCCCCTATTGCCATAAATTGGGCACATTTCCAGACTCCGTCCTACTACTGAGAAATAAAAAAAATCCAGTTGTACTTAGCTCCGAGACTCCTTGCCTGGCAGTCGCACTTGCGACCACTCGGCCAACGAGGTAGTCTGTTATGATTATATTATAATCCTATAGATAATAGAGGTATAGTCTCAGATTATATTTGTCTGTCATTGTTATGGCTAACGTAATAACAAGATTATCTAAATTAAAATAATTACAGAATATTTCATAAACGTTCTTAAAATACCTAATTACAATGACATGCAAACTAAAAATGACACTTAATATGATAATGATAGATATTATTTTTGATCAAACTTTGTTTTATCATCCTATGAGGTCGTCTGATAAGATCAAGTACATATTACATACTTACACGTATTTCAATACATTTTTGTAAGTACAATACTGATAAAAATTGCATTTTATCTTTACAACTAGCTATTTCCGTGCGCCAGGTTTCACCCGGTTTTCTTCCAACCGTACAAAAGTAGCCATTTTACCTGTGTATAAAGAAAATAGATGAAATAGAAACCATTGTTCTCTTAGCTATCATACTACTTCATCATTGGACCTTTAATGACAATCACACCCCATCTAGGTGTAAAGTCCTCATCATGGAGTCCTCAGTCATCCGGAGTGATATCACGGCCTCACAGACAACTGAAGTGAAGCAACGCTTGCGTTGTATTTCGTCGTGTGAGTGAGGTTACCGGAGGCCCAATTACCCTCCCCTTCCCCAATCTCCCCAATTCCTGAATCCCCAACGATCCTCAAACCCCTAATCCCCAAAAGGTCGGTAACACACTTGTAACGCCTCTGGTGTTCCAGGTGTCCATGGGCGATGCCGATTGCTTATCATCAGGTGATCCGTCTGCTCGATTTCCGGCTTATGTCATAAAAAAACCCAAACACAATGTAGCTACTGTTAACCGTTGAGGAGTTCCAGACTTTTATCAAATTATAGTGATTTTAAATATTAACCTCCTCCTTTTTTTTGAAGTCGGTTGAAAAATAGATGAAATAGAAAGTAGCAACTAGCGGACGCCTGCAAGTTTTTTGACCCGCGAATTGACGAATAAGTCAATTGTTCAGGTACACGCGTTACATGAACAATTTCGCAATACATACTTACATACAATCATATTCTTTGCCTATTATGATTTAGATTAGGAATATAGGTGTAGATCTCATGTTGAATGATCGATATCAGTGGCTGGACATCATCATTATGATCGATCTTCGATGTAAGACTGCAACGTGCCATGTATTTATCACTTGATTGATTATAGATAACATAACATAACATCACGCCTTTTATCCCCGAAGGGGTAGGCAGAGGTGCACACAGAAGTGACACCCACTTTTCACTATTTATGTTATGAGTCCCATGTAATAGGGGGTGAGCCTATTGCCATATACCGGGTACATTTCCAGACTCCGTGCTATTACTGAGATTTTTTTTAAAAACCCTGTAATACTTTGCCCGACCCGGGAATCGAACCCGAGACCCCTTGCCCGGCAGCCGCACTTGCGACCACTCAGCCAACGAGGCAGTCTTGATTATAGATAATCTTTAGTTATCGGAGATTTTCGTTTCTATACATACATAATACAGTAAAATCGAAAGAAAGTTGAAATTGTACATTGAATATTATTGAAAAAAAAATACTTGGGACGTGATCTACAGACGATATTGAAGCCAAAATATACCTCTAGTTTTCAGAATTTTTGTCTGTTTGTCTGTATGTATGTCTGTCTGGGCTTAGTATGCCCAGGCTAAACTCAAAGGCCCTGTATTTACTTCAAATTTATAGCAATAATATTATTAAGAGATTGGATCAATATATAGGCTACTTATTATCACGCTATCACCTACGAGGAAAGACCTAGGAATAACTAACAAGGTCACTATTCCACGCGGTCGAAGTCGCGAATGCAGCTATTTATTTATTTATTTTGAATGTAAAACAACGTAAATCTACTTAGATGTCGGTATTCATCTTTAATGTATAGATTCTAAATATCTAAGTAGTTACTATCACCAATATCTATCTTCTATCTTATCTTATCTTATCTTATATATATATATAAAATTCAAACGTGATTGACTAACTGACTGATTGACTGACTGACATAGTGATCTATCAACGCACAGCCCAAACCGCTGGACAGATTGGGCTAAAATTTGGCATACAGATAGATGTTATGACGTAGGCATTCGCTAAGAAAGGATTTTGATAATTTCCACCCCCAAGGGGGTAAAAAAGGGGATGAAAGTTTGTATGAGACTTTGTCAGTTTTTAACTGATCGGGTTGAAATTTGGCATGCAGATAGATGTTATGACGTAAGCATCCGCTGTGAAAGAATTTTGATAATTTCCACCCCCAATGGGGGTAAAATAGGGGATGAAAGTTTGTATGAGACTTTGTCAGTTTTAAACCGATCGGGTTGTAATTTGGCATGCAGATAGATGTTATGACGTAAACGTCCCTTTAGAAAGGTTTTTGAACATTCTCACCCCAAAGTATGATACTTTGCCAGTTTTAAATTGATCGGGCTGAGACTTTGCATGCATAAAGTTACTATGACATAGGTATCTCTTTAGAAA
The DNA here is from genome assembly GCA_038387885.1 of Spodoptera picta. Taxonomy (NCBI): domain Eukaryota; kingdom Metazoa; phylum Arthropoda; class Insecta; order Lepidoptera; family Noctuidae; genus Spodoptera; species Spodoptera picta. The sequence continues at coordinate 1,459,911 of JAZHFQ010000235.1, read as the reverse complement.
GGATTTTGATAAATTCCACCCCTAAGGGGATAAAATAGGGAATGAGAGTTTGTATAAATCTTCTTAGCCGTTGAATTTAGAATCATTGAATCTTTTTGAATTACATTCGGTAAAACGATGATTTTTCACAGATGTCTCACGAGAACGGGAACTATGCGTCAATGCCCCAGGACTCTCTAACTCTTAACCACTGAACTTATTCTAGAGAGATTCGGTACAACAATAGTCGATAGAATAGTTTTTATTACTCAAACCTTACGTGATCGGGCACTGTACTGGTAAGATCCCTGCGGGATTATTTATTTATTGAAACTACGATAAATCATTTCAAAAATAGGTAAATCTTACTTGGGCACTGAATTGATTCTGGTTAATTCTGTCAGAAGTCATTAATCTACGCGGACGAAGTCGCGGGCAACAGCTATCTACACATATAATAAATCGTAGAAAAGTCAAAACTGTATATTGAATATTTTTTAAAAGAATATTTGAAGCGGGATCTCTAATCGATACCGAAGCCAATAATGTGGTTTTTAGAATTTTTGTCTGTTTGTCTGTATGTATGGCCGTGATGATCTCAAAAAGTACTGCACTACTATTTCAAATTTTGCATGAATATTACTAACAAGTCTGGTAAACATATAGGCTACATCTGGTAAACAAAAAGACAAAGCTGCAATTAATGTTGATCTGTCTATCATTTAACTCTAGCCAGTTTAGTGTGTGAATGATACAGAACGCAGACATACTGGCTGTTCTATGTCCTTCATTCTGTCATGTGTACCTACTATTTATTAACATTTTACTTTTTTTTTTTTTATTTTACATTACTTTTATATTTATTACATTGATAAGTATACCATTGTTGTATCTGCATACTTATTGCATATATATGTGTGTATGTGTGTATATGTATGTATATGTATGTGTGTGTGTATGTATATGTATGTATATGTGTGTGGTGGGTGTGCAGATGCATTATTATATATGTGTATATATATTTTCTTGTTGTCTTTGTCTAACCATTCAACGTTGCTACCATCCGTGCGTCACTGCATGGGTGCCCACTGAAAATCAGTGCTGGGTAACCTGTATGCCTGGCTTACACTGAGTGGGTGACCCTTTTAGCATAGGCATGTTGTCAGCGTCTCTTTTCTAATTCTTCTGTTTCAATTTTTCAACTCTTATATTTTTATTACTTCCACTGTCACACCTTGATTGTCTTTTTTTTTATTTTATTTATGCTGCATCGTGCCTGGTGCTAAATAAATGTTTTTTCTTTCTTTCTCTCTTTCTTACATATTATCACGCTATCATCTACGGGACTGAATCAATTCTGACGACATCCATTACCGTAGAATATCCCTTGATAAAAACTAATTCAAAAGCCTAAATTCTGCCAGAAGTCATTATTCTACGCGGACGACGTCGCGGGCAACAGCTAGTTAAACTGAATAATTTTTTTTTTTTTTTTAAGGGGGGAAAATCATCGAATGACTGCTCCCGCCTGGGTGAGGCGGAAGGGAGTGTCAGACTCTTACTGACTAAAAACCACCGGAGCCCCGGTTACCCGTTAGGTTCTCCGCGACACCGAATCGGCATCGGCCCTATTGGGCCCCATGTGTGGTGGTCTGATGGCTCTTTGAGGCGCGCGCGCAACGCGACGCGCCGTACGCTCGGGTCTGTTTCTGGTCGGACGGGGAGCCACCCATGCTCGCCGTCCGCAGGCCCGCGCTTACGGTGGCCGGAGATCGTCTCGCGATCCCCGACGCCCGGTGTGTCCTTCGCGATGGCTGGGTTGCGAGGAGGCAGCGCTTCGCTGCCTCACGCGTCCCGCCCCCTCCTTAGCTAGCATGACTGCTTCGCAAAAGGAGGAGACGGCATCCCAATCCCCCTCGCTCCGCATCATGGCCCGCACTAGGCCCGGACGCGAGAGGTCGCCATCGCCGATCACTTCCCTGAGGGCACGGCGGTGCTCAGCCCACGCAGGGCATTCTCCCACTGTGTGTTCCACCGTGTCCTCAGGGTGGTCCTCGCAGTGATGACACCCGGGCGTTTCCTCCCGCCCCATCAGACACAGGTACCTCCCGAAACTTCCATGTCCGGTGAGGACCTGCGTCAGGCGGTAGGTGAGGACGCCGGCTCTCAAGTCTCTCAAGCCACTTCTCAAAGAGGGGACTTACCGCTGCAATGGCAGCGAGTCCAGCCCCCGGTTGCGACAGTCGTTGCTGCCATTCCGCCATGAGATCGCGCCGGAGCTCATCCCGCCACGCACTTATCTGGCGCGGCAGCGGAGTTTCGCCCCGGCGACGTGCCTCCGCGCGCATGTTATACACGCGCGCGAGCACCTTCGCCTCCAGATCCCACGGCGGTAATCCGGCAAGGAGGTTCGCCGCCTCCCCGGAGATCGTGCGGTATCCGCGGATCATTCGGATCGCCATGACCCTCTGTGACATGAGCAGCGTCCGAGCAGGACGCCGCAACAAGTTCGGCGCCCAAACAGGGGCGCCGTAGAGGGCCATGGACCGCACGACCCCGGAAACTGAATACAATAGCAGTTAAAACCAGTTAATCTAAACTGAAACAGTATCTACTTAAATATATTTAATCTCTTGACATGTCAGTTAACCTAAATATAAACAGAACAATTTAACTAAGTTTTATCAACTTAAAAAAAAACATAGCAACGGACGATGCCACACGCATTTTTTTTAAATGGGGATGATGACAGGGTATGAAAATTAAAAATATAACTAGTCCGTCAGTTAGATAATAAATAAATATTAGACACGTATTTTTTTATTTTGTTGTATAATAAAACAATACTTAGATAAAACTAATTAAAGTTAGTTTGAGCGAGAATAACGAACGGAAATTCATTTTTATTTAGGTATACAGATTTTGTATTCATTTTCCCGTTGCAAATTATTGCCTGCTACAGATTCGTCTCTGTCAGTATCTATGACATCATTTATCTTCGCAACAACACTCTGTTAAAAGCCAGGATAACAATATTATTATCATAACACAATACATAGGTACATTCTACAAACTATGCAGTCGTAATACATAGTTAAATACGTTGTAACCATTATTGTCACCGTCATCAGGAGAGATAGACTGGATAAATTACTCGTATATTGTATTGGCTATATAAGCTCTGTAAAATATAAATTTGACTGACTGATTCTGTTCAACGCAACAATAAAGTTTAAAATTTTTATTATGCTTACCTCTAGTATGCTAGAGTTTTTTATGGTACCCAACTAAAGGGAGACACATACAATACGACATACACTCATAAAACCTTTCGCCTTTGTACCATGGTTATAAACTCTACAAAGCGCCACTACTCCTTGATCTGCACACTCAAGCATGTAATCATTCAAGTATAAACAATAATCATATAAACATTAAACCTTCCAGGGTACATGGTTGATGGAACTCTACCAGAAATACAGGACGTCTCCATACGTAGGCATCTGGATATTCTGGCGCCGTGGCCTAGTCATCAATGATCCTGACCTGTCGCGCAAGATCCTCGTGAAGGATGCTGATATCTTCAGGAACAGACTGCTGGCTTCTGGCAAGTCTGACCCGATGGGTGCCCTCAACTTGTTTACTGTTGATGTGAGTATTAGATAGTTTATTTGCATTGCTTGTAATAGGTTGTTTTAAAATTTTACACACGTATTTTTTATTTTTTTACAATAACGAATACTTTCAACGATATATTGATTTGAAATGTCGCGTGACGTCACTTTGATGTACATTTTATACGTAGAAATGACGTTTTAACTTCCACTCCTAAACTTTGATTCGTTTTATCTAAGTATCATTTTATTATACAACAAAATAATAAAATACTTACGTGTCTAGATAATAATTATTTTTTCATTACCTAATTGACAGAGTAATCAGATTTTTAACTTTCATACCCTGTCACTATCCCTGTTGTGTTTTGATTAAGAGTTTAAAGTTTAAAATAAAAAAGTCATTTCACTCTTCCTCGCTTTCTTACAACTTTTACAAAACTCCCATAAATCTCTGACCTTGTATCAAAATTGTTGCAGTGCCTTATAATAGGGATTAATAAAGTTTAGAGTATGTAATCTGTTTAAAAAATTCTCAGAAATGCTGCATATACCAAAACCTCTTCATTTGTATCAAAGATTCAATGGAAAACAATTAAAAAAATGACTTCCACTCTTCCAGGATCCATTATGGACATCGCTCCGCAGGCGCCTGACGTCGGTATTCACTGGCTCCAAGCTCCGAGGTTGGCAGGAGCTGTACCAATCTAAGGTGGAAGATTTGATCTACAGGATCAACTCAGACAATGAGAAGGGGATCATCAATGAATTGAGGGTAAAGTGTTTTTAATTTGATAATTATTTTGGTACTTCATGGTGGTGATATTATAATAAACTAGCTGTGCCTGCCACTTCGTCCGCGTGGAATAGTGATTGACATATCCTCCACCGTAGATGATAGCGTGATAAGATGTAGCCTATTGTAACCCGAGCAGTTAGTAATATTCATGCAAAATTTTAAGTAAATCCGTGCAGTACTTTTTGAGTTTAGCCCGGGCGTACATATAGACAAACAGACAAGAATTCTAAAAACTATAATTTTGAGTTTGCGTTCTTAAAAAAAAATTAAATGTACCGTTTTCACTTTCCTACGATTTTATTAACCTCTATGTATATAGATACCTCACGGACTTCTTTGTGTGCAGCACTTAGTTCTGTGATACAAAATATGTAATTTATTTAGACTGTGTAAAGGAGAGTTATGGATTTTACTAAGTGCATCTTCTTGCGAACACTTATCAAGCAGGCGTTTGAAAATACTACCATAACATTACTCTTTTTCTGTATATTTTATTTATTACAGAAGTTTATTAAATTCCAATGTTTTTCACTTCCAGCCCTTATTCGCTGATTACGCGACAGACATCATCGGTGAATCATCATTTGGGATCCAGTGCCAATCCACGAGGAACTCCACTGGTCCACTGCGGTTGATGACCAAGGAGTTCGAGAAGTACAGCCAGTGGAGAGGCATGGCTTGGTCTTCCATATTCTTTCTACCAGAAATGGTCGATATACTAAGGTAAATATTTTAAGCAATGAGAAGATATTTTGTTAAATTTTTTTTCAATACTGCTTCGTTGACCGAGCGGTCACAAGTGCGACTGTCGTACAAAGGGATCTCGGGCTCGATTCCCGGGTCGGGCAAAGTATTGGGTATAAAAAAAAACTCACTAGTAGCACCGAGTTTGGAAATCTGCCCGGTAAATAGTAATAGGCTCACCCCTATTACTATAGAGGTATATTGAATTACATGGGACTCATAAGAGTCCCATCATAAGAGTCATGTTATCATGAATAGTGAAAAGTGTTACATTGTAATATGGCATTATGTACAGTGGCGTTATATGCACCACTGCCTATCGCTTCGGGGATAAAAGGCGTGATGTTGCGTTATGTGTTTTTTTACATTATTTGTGCCAGGCGTTATACTGTATCCTAAATGACAAATTAAAAGATATCATTATTCTGGCGTCATACTGAACTTGATTTGGTACGAACCTCGCATTACTATAGCCATAATAATTTTTCTTTAACCATAAAAAATTACGTGAATATGTATGTCCGTCGTAAAATCCCTACGTCCCTTTAATTTATTTGAAACTCCAAAGTTCTAACCAATTCCAGGTTTTCATTCTGGCCAAAGAATACAGTATCATACTTTAGAAAGGTCTTCAAAGTAATGGTGGAGGAAAGAGGAGGGTTTGAGAAGGACATAGATGGCAAGAGGGACTTGCTTGATGCGCTGCTGAAGTTGAAGATAGACGCTAAGAAGGAAAATCAAGGTACACACACCCTCACGACAGCACATGCATCCCCATCATATAGATGGTCGGCAGGCCACAACTGCCAACCATCCCATGCTACCATGCGCTTCTCACTTAGCTATCTGCCTCGCACAGCAAAACTGTGGAATAATCTGTCGTCAGCGGAAATTCCGAACCGATACGACCTTCAAACCTTCAAGAAATGAGCGTATTCCTTTTTAAAAGGCCGGCAACGGACCTGTGACTTCTCTGGCGTTGCCATGGGCGGCGCTGATCGCTTACCATCAAGTGATCCGTGTGCTCGTTTGCCTCCTATTCCATAAAAAACTATCTCATCATATAGCCACAACGTGTCAAATACTGAATATGTGCCTCAACTAATGATGATCGGTTTGGAATATTCCTCCATGTTATCCCAATCTACTTGCAATATCGTAAAATATCGATACCTAATTTGCTTTTACTTTTTTGTAATTTCACCACCTCTATTTTTGAAGTAAGTTAATTAGTATAATACTAAAACCTTCTAGACACTTTTCCGAGAGCCACATCAAAATCAATCAAAATCCATACATGCATGTTAAAGAGAGAGAACCTCTTTCTTTTTCTGAACTCGGTTAATTAAAGAAACATTTCATTTACTTTGCTCTCCAAAAACAAAAGGATTGCTCATGATATCTTTTACTTTCAGATATGGACTTGGACATATTGATTTCAAACGCAATGATCTTCCTACAAGGAGGGTACGACACCTCCTCCACAGCCCTAACATATACAGTTTATGAACTTGCCTACCATCCTAAATACCAGGTAAAATCAATTATTATTATATTTAACTTGTCAATAAAATCTGATCGAGTACCTACCGTCATTATAGACACAATTATAAAACAATAGGTTGCAGTCACCGGTGACCGCTTGGTGTTTGACAGTTTAAATGTACCTGTTTAAACTGAAATGATGAATACCCACATCTTATTACTGGCTCATATATCATGTTATATTCCTTCGAGTTGTGAATCACACATCCATACATCAACAGCCTATAAGAGGTGGCCATTGCTGACCAAGGTCTCGGGTTCGATTCACGGATCGGGCAAAGTATTATGGGCAGGCGTGCTCCATCGAAACAAAATTTCTACAAATAGGCTACAATGTAGCACTTTTACACGTGAAAAAATGTATAATGTTGAAGTTTGAATATAGTAACAGTAGTATTTCATATTTTTTTTCTAGAAAATATTATATGATGAGCTAGTGGAAGCAGAAAAGGCACTGAACGGGAAACCGTTTGACGCGGAGAGTCTCGCTAAGCTGCCGTACTTGGATGCTGTCATCAAAGGTAAGTCATGCACTATGTTAGTAAGATCTTGTCCTATGGTAATATCCTAGTACCGCTAATAGGTGGCATATTGAAAGATTCTGTAGTCATGAGTAGCAAGATTTTTATCTTAACTAAAGTATTGGTAGTGAAAAGCATTTTTTTTATAAAACCAATTTTGTTTGTCATATTGAAAGTTGTAATTTTGTGTACTTCGCTGTACTCATTGTTGTCTTAAGTAACTTCGTACCACTCCAGTAACTTAAATCTCTTCTACCATTTTTGAAACAGCACTTAACTTATTAGTAATTTAAACATAAAACCTTTTCCAGAATCCCTGCGAAAATACCCCATTATGGGGTGGTTGGACCGCAAAGCTTTAAGAGACTACCAGGTCGACGAGAACCTGACCATACCAGCCAACACAGTGGTCTACGTCAACGCCATGGGCTTGCACTACGACCCCAAGTACTTCCCCAACCCTGAGGAGTTCAGACCTGATCGATTTATGCCTGAAAATGCGAATAATATCGTACCTTATTCTTACTTACCTTTCGGAGAAGGACCGAGGATGTGCATTGGTGAGTAATTTCGTAATTCTTTGGTATAAGACTGCTGTCAGTGGTGTCACTACAGGTTGCCAAGCCGACAAAATGGGACGGGGTCCGAGTTGTAAAGGGCCTCTGTTCAGGGCTTTTAATCTGAACTTCTATCTTTTTATAGGGAAGAGAGTGTCCATGCAATGAATTTGTCAGTTTAGTTACTCCAGACAGTTGTAATGGCTACGAAGCCGCGGAAGACTGAACGGGTTACCGGGACTCCGGCTCGAAGTGCAGGAGTAGGAACGGGGTGGTTTTTAGTCAGTAAGAGTCTGACACTCCCTCCCGCCTCCCACGGGCGGGAGAAATCATTGGATGATTTTCCCCCCTCACAAAAAAAAGACAGTTGTAATGACTAAAAAAATAGAAGAATGGCAATGAACCTATAGCAAAGCATAATAACACTTCCTAATCTTAGAATGGTTAGACAGAGCGTAGTGTACATTATCTTACGTATTTAACTCTTACTTCTTACCAGCTAAGGCTGGTTTGTCCAGTTTAAAAGAGCTGGTGAGAAGGATAAAAAACAAAAGAATAAAATACAAGATATGGTAAAGTATTCGATTCCCGGGTCGACCAAAGTATTACTGAGCTTTTTCAAAAAATCTCAGTAGTAGCACAGACTCTGGAATTGTGCCCGGTATTTGGCAATAGGCTCACCCCATATTACATGGGACTCATAACATAAATAGTGACAAGTAGGTGTTACATTGTATAGTGGCATTAAAACGTGCCGTAATGTATACACAACTCTGCTCACTCCCCTTCGGGGATAAAAGGTATGTATGGTAAAGTAAATAAAACTCAACTCTATTATCTTACCGTTTTGATTAATATTAAACTGTCAAACACCAAGCGGTCACCGGTGACCGCAACCTACTGTTCTATAATTGTGTCTACAAAACCGGTACTCGACGAGTTAAATTGACTATTATCAACAAAGAATATTATATTATTAAAATAGACTGACAGCTAATTAAGTAGATTGGTCGGTAGTACCAGAAGTATCAAATAACGGAATGCCAAAAATTAATTGAGGAATAATAAATGGATAATTTCCATCACAGTATTCCGAGTATTGTCGGGAGTTATCCAAAATAAACTTGGTATTACAATAGAACTTGAAAACAACAAACAACATCATCCTTGTTTTTGTCAGATAGGCTTGGCAGGAACATAATCATTTACATTCTTTCCCTTGCAACTTTAAGGAAATATTTTGGTCCTATTGCGCTATATTACGCTTACATATTATTTATTATACATGGGTAATAATACACCTCTGTATTACATACCAAAATCGTTCCAGTAGTTTATACTTTGTAAATGAGATAGTTTTCGCATTTAATTAGAAAGAAAATGAGCATAAATAGAGCTTTCCACTTGTTCATGTATTATAATTATCAATAGTACTAAATTAAACAAGTCCAATAATAACTGTAAAAAAATCCATACACAGAAAGTCCATTCACCTCAGTAATTTATCTACAATAATTCCAACACACAAACAAACAAAATGAAATTATCAAACACTAACAAATATACGTCACAAGTGACTACCCAAACATCGACAAATTGAATTCACTAATTGATAATTAAAACTGATCATTAATTGTTGACAAATTGTCAGATTGAAGGGATCACTAGTCATTATTTGACAGGACCTGAGGGCCTAGTACGAATTTGTTTTACATTAACCCGACCGACACGTTAATGACGTTCGACGCACTGATTAGATTGTCTCAACTAATTAACCAATCAGAGGCCTTAAACCAGTGACACTTCGATCAAAATAACTCGCACTAGGCCCCCTGGTGAAGGGTTCAGAGTTTCTGAAAATGGTTGAGAATAACATCAATGATCGTTTGATTAGGATCCTCGGTCTATTGTGTTATTAATTTGTGATTTATCATGTTGCGGCAAAAGACAATGAGGGAAATAATCTGTCGATTTAATTGACTTTTGTTTGTTTATAGGTCTTAGGTCGTTTGATTTTTAGGTCAATTAATAATATAATCTCTATGTTGAAGTAATATTTTTAACACGTTACACACCACGGTGTTATCATATTATGATTCATATAATGGAAGCCTTCAATATTGTTCGGCAAGGGTATAGTTTCAATGTGGAATCTAATTACTGAGTAAAGCCATATGAAATGGAAAAATTCCATCATCCTTAAACCGAACCTAAAATCTAACCCAGATCCCAGGATCTTACGACAGTCGCTCTTATAATATTTTGATCAACAAGGCAGTCAATTGTATTCAAACAAATATTAACGTAATTCTATCTACTTACAGGTAAACGTATAGGAATGAACACAGTAAGGTACGCGTTAGCGGCTGTGGTACTCAACTTTGAAATCCTTCCATTGGACAAGTTCCCACTGCCCAACGACATCCCGATAGAGAAGAAAGGACTATTCTACCATCCTGCTGTACCACTCTCTGTAGAATTTAAAAGAAGGAAATAAAAATACTACAAACTTTGCCAAAAACATACACCTATAAATACTAAAATGAGTGTAACACAATGCGTTGTGGAAACACACCGAGAAAAATGCAAAAAATGTCTCCCCAATCTCCAATCCCCAACCACTTATTCCCAATCCCCAACCCCTAATCCCCAATCCCTAATCCCCAATCCCCGGTCCCCGATCTCCAATCCCCAATCCCCAAGCCAATCATTTCTGACAGATTTAAAGTAAGGGTCATTTCGTCATTTGACGAATCCGTCATAAACAGTAGGCGACTTACAAATGGCAAAATGCTAGCATCTTGCTTAGAAATAATGAAAACTGTTCATGAAGCAATAAAGGTTAATTCACCAATCGTTTTCGACGAATGTATCTATTCCGCAAATGTCCCAACATGGACAGTGGCCTTACTTTTCAATTAAGCAATCAATTAGGTATTACATAATAGGTAAACGAATATTTTGTAAATATAAAATCAAAGATATTATATATTGAAATTACCTATATACCTATTACCTACAATGCCAGATAATTGTTAAAATGTTCCGACGAAAAGTTAATTGGTGTCAATGAATCAATAACTACTTAAACACCTTATATTAATTTTCAGGTGAAACTGTTATAAAACAACAAATTTACCTTTAGCTTCGAAACATAATATTACCTTTTTTAACAATTACCGAACAATATTGTTAACGTTTGTATCAAAATGGCCAAAATTACAAATACTGAATATGTGCCTCAACTAATGATGATCGGTTTGGAATATTCCTCCATGTTATCCCAATCTACTTGCAATATCGTAAAATATCGATACCTAATTTGCTTTTACTTTTTTGTAATTTCACCACCTCTATTTTTGAAGTAAGTTAATTAGTATAATACTAAAACCTTCTAGACACTTTTCCGAGAGCCACATCAAAATCAATCAAAATCCATACATGCATGTTAAAGAGAGAGAACCTCTTTCTTTTTCTGAACTCGGTTAATTAAAGAAACATTTCATTTACTTTGCTCTCCAAAAACAAAAGGATTGCTCATGATATCTTTTACTTTCAGATATGGACTTGGACATATTGATTTCAAACGCAATGATCTTCCTACAAGGAGGGTACGACACCTCCTCCACAGCCCTAACATATACAGTTTATGAACTTGCCTACCATCCTAAATACCAGGTAAAATCAATTATTATTATATTTAACTTGTCAATAAAATCTGATCGAGTACCTACCGTCATTATAGACACAATTATAAAACAATAGGTTGCAGTCACCGGTGACCGCTTGGTGTTTGACAGTTTAAATGTACCTGTTTAAACTGAAATGATGAATACCCACATCTTATTACTGGCTCATATATCATGTTATATTCCTTCGAGTTGTGAATCACACATCCATACATCAACAGCCTATAAGAGGTGGCCATTGCTGACCAAGGTCTCGGGTTCGATTCACGGATCGGGCAAAGTATTATGGGCAGGCGTGCTCCATCGAAACAAAATTTCTACAAATAGGCTACAATGTAGCACTTTTACACGTGAAAAAATGTATAATGTTGAAGTTTGAATATAGTAACAGTAGTATTTCATATTTTTTTTCTAGAAAATATTATATGATGAGCTAGTGGAAGCAGAAAAGGCACTGAACGGGAAACCGTTTGACGCGGAGAGTCTCGCTAAGCTGCCGTACTTGGATGCTGTCATCAAAGGTAAGTCATGCACTATGTTAGTAAGATCTTGTCCTATGGTAATATCCTAGTACCGCTAATAGGTGGCATATTGAAAGATTCTGTAGTCATGAGTAGCAAGATTTTTATCTTAACTAAAGTATTGGTAGTGAAAAGCATTTTTTTATAAAACCAATTTTGTTTGTCATATTGAAAGTTGTAATTTTGTGTACTTCGCTGTACTCATTGTTGTCTTAAGTAACTTCGTACCACTCCAGTAACTTAAATCTCTTCTACCATTTTTGAAACAGCACTTAACTTATTAGTAATTTAAACATAAAACCTTTTCCAGAATCCCTGCGAAAATACCCCATTATGGGGTGGTTGGACCGCAAAGCTTTAAGAGACTACCAGGTCGACGAGAACCTGACCATACCAGCCAACACAGTGGTCTACGTCAACGCCATGGGCTTGCACTACGACCCCAAGTACTTCCCCAACCCTGAGGAGTTCAGACCTGATCGATTTATGCCTGAAAATGCGAATAATATCGTACCTTATTCTTACTTACCTTTCGGAGAAGGACCGAGGATGTGCATTGGTGAGTAATTTCGTAATTCTTTGGTATAAGACTGCTGTCAGTGGTGTCACTACAGGTTGCCAAGCCGACAAAATGGGACGGGGTCCGAGTTGTAAAGGGCCTCTGTTCAGGGCTTTTAATCTGAACTTCTATCTTTTTATAGGGAAGAGAGTGTCCATGCAATGAATTTGTCAGTTTAGTTACTCCAGACAGTTGTAATGGCTACGAAGCCGCGGAAGACTGAACGGGTTACCGGGACTCCGGCTCGAAGTGCAGGAGTAGGAACGGGGTGGTTTTTAGTCAGTAAGAGTCTGACACTCCCTCCCGCCTCCCACGGGCGGGAGAAATCATTGGATGATTTTCCCCCCTCACAAAAAAAAGACAGTTGTAATGACTAAAAAAATAGAAGAATGGCAATGAACCTATAGCAAAGCATAATAACACTTCCTAATCTTAGAATGGTTAGACAGAGCGTAGTGTACATTATCTTACGTATTTAACTCTTACTTCTTACCAGCTAAGGCTGGTTTGTCCAGTTTAAAAGAGCTGGTGAGAAGGATAAAAAACAAAAGAATAAAATACAAGATATGGTAAAGTATTCGATTCCCGGGTCGACCAAAGTATTACTGAGCTTTTTCAAAAAATCTCAGTAGTAGCACAGACTCTGGAATTGTGCCCGGTATTTGGCAATAGGCTCACCCCATATTACATGGGACTCATAACATAAATAGTGACAAGTAGGTGTTACATTGTATAGTGGCATTAAAACGTGCCGTAATGTATACACAACTCTGCTCACTCCCCTTCGGGGATAAAAGGTATGTATGGTAAAGTAAATAAAACTCAACTCTATTATCTTACCGTTTTGATTAATATTAAACTGTCAAACACCAAGCGGTCACCGGTGACCGCAACCTACTGTTCTATAATTGTGTCTACAAAACCGGTACTCGACGAGTTAAATTGACTATTATCAACAAAGAATATTATATTATTAAAATAGACTGACAGCTAATTAAGTAGATTGGTCGGTAGTACCAGAAGTATCAAATAACGGAATGCCAAAAATTAATTGAGGAATAATAAATGGATAATTTCCATCACAGTATTCCGAGTATTGTCGGGAGTTATCCAAAATAAACTTGGTATTACAATAGAACTTGAAAACAACAAACAACATCATCCTTGTTTTTGTCAGATAGGCTTGGCAGGAACATAATCATTTACATTCTTTCCCTTGCAACTTTAAGGAAATATTTTGGTCCTATTGCGCTATATTACGCTTACATATTATTTATTATACATGGGTAATAATACACCTCTGTATTACATACCAAAATCGTTCCAGTAGTTTATACTTTGTAAATGAGATAGTTTTCGCATTTAATTAGAAAGAAAATGAGCATAAATAGAGCTTTCCACTTGTTCATGTATTATAATTATCAATAGTACTAAATTAAACAAGTCCAATAATAACTGTAAAAAAATCCATACACAGAAAGTCCATTCACCTCAGTAATTTATCTACAATAATTCCAACACACAAACAAACAAAATGAAATTATCAAACACTAACAAATATACGTCACAAGTGACTACCCAAACATCGACAAATTGAATTCACTAATTGATAATTAAAACTGATCATTAATTGTTGACAAATTGTCAGATTGAAGGGATCACTAGTCATTATTTGACAGGACCTGAGGGCCTAGTACGAATTTGTTTTACATTAACCCGACCGACACGTTAATGACGTTCGACGCACTGATTAGATTGTCTCAACTAATTAACCAATCAGAGGCCTTAAACCAGTGACACTTCGATCAAAATAACTCGCACTAGGCCCCCTGGTGAAGGGTTCAGAGTTTCTGAAAATGGTTGAGAATAACATCAATGATCGTTTGATTAGGATCCTCGGTCTATTGTGTTATTAATTTGTGATTTATCATGTTGCGGCAAAAGACAATGAGGGAAATAATCTGTCGATTTAATTGACTTTTGTTTGTTTATAGGTCTTAGGTCGTTTGATTTTTAAGTCAATTAATAATATAATCTCTATGTTGAAGTAATATTTTTAACACGTTACACACCACGGTGTTATCATATTATGATTCATATAATGGAAGCCTTCAATATTGTTCGGCAAGGGTATAGTTTCAATGTGGAATCTAATTACTGAGTAAAGCCATATGAAATGGAAAAATTCCATCATCCTTAAACCGAACCTAAAATCTAACCCAGATCCCAGGATCTTACGACAGTCGCTCTTATAATATTTTGATCAACAAGGCAGTCAATTGTATTCAAACAAATATTAACGTAATTCTATCTACTTACAGGTAAACGTATAGGAATGAACACAGTAAGGTACGCGTTAGCGGCTGTGGTACTCAACTTTGAAATCCTTCCATTGGACAAGTTCCCACTGCCCAACGACATCCCGATAGAGAAGAAAGGACTATTCTACCATCCTGCTGTACCACTCTCTGTAGAATTTAAAAGAAGGAAATAAAAATACTACAAACTTTGCCAAAAACATACACCTATAAATACTAAAATGAGTGTAACACAATGCGTTGTGGAAACACACCGAGAAAAATGCAAAAAATGTCTCCCCAATCTCCAATCCCCAACCACTTATTCCCAATCCCCAACCCCTAATCCCCAATCCCTAATCCCCAATCCCCGGTCCCCGATCTCCAATCCCCAATCCCCAAGCCAATCATTTCTGACAGATTTAAAGTAAGGGTCATTTCGTCATTTGACGAATCCGTCATAAACAGTAGGCGACTTACAAATGGCAAAATGCTAGCATCTTGCTTAGAAATAATGAAAACTGTTCATGAAGCAATAAAGGTTAATTCACCAATCGTTTTCGACGAATGTATCTATTCCGCAAATGTCCCAACATGGACAGTGGCCTTACTTTTCAATTAAGCAATCAATTAGGTATTACATAATAGGTAAACGAATATTTTGTAAATATAAAATCAAAGATATTATATATTGAAATTACCTATATACCTATTACCTACAATGCCAGATAATTGTTAAAATGTTCCGACGAAAAGTTAATTGGTGTCAATGAATCAATAACTACTTAAACACCTTATATTAATTTTCAGGTGAAACTGTTATAAAACAACAAATTTACCTTTAGCTTCGAAACATAATATTACCTTTTTTAACAATTACCGAACAATATTGTTAACGTTTGTATCAAAATGGCCAAAATTCGTGTAAAGTATTTGATAATATCGAAAAGTAATTTGTTCCCTTTACCTGTACATAAACATTACGGTAAAGCATTTCATAAACCGACTGGTTTATGAAATGCTTTACCGATAAATAACGATTTTCGAATATTCAAGTCCTATTGCTGTGTACGAGACCTCATGTTTGATCCTTGAGTTTAAATACTTTTAGGTCTTTATTTATTTTATTTCTTCTTCTTCACAAGAGAATAAGAACAGTGAATGGTGGAGTTAATGCCTGAAGGCATTCTCTGACAGTTAACCACAGGGAAGTGCAGTGAAATAAAGCGGTTGATGCGAAGCCAGAACACAATAAAAATAACATAACATCACGCCTATTATCCACAAAAGGGTAGGTGAGAGGTGCACATATGCCACTGTACAATTTAACACCCACTTTTCACTATTTATGTTATCAGTCCCATGTAATAGGGGGTGAGTCTATTGCTATATACCGGGCACAGATCCAGACTCCGTGCTACCACTGAGAAAAACCCAGTAATACTTTGCCCGACTCGGAAATCGAACCCGAGACCTCTTGCCCGGCAGTCGCACTTGCGACCACTCGGCCAACGAGACAATAAAAATAATGTTAAATAATAATTATGTAGGTAGGTACTATACACATAAACACTTTAATATGTTTCATGTACGTGGTGTTTATGAGCTTTGGTTTTTAATGAAGTAGACAACTAAAATCAGAACGGGATAATGCCTTTCTTACTTTAGCAGCTGCTGTTAACAAACTGTCTCTATAAGTGTCCAACACTCAAACAATGATCTAAGAACATAATAATTCCTACGGATCGCGGAATGCTGCTTATGAATATGAGCCTCTAGCATGGCTTGAAACTAGTCGAGTTCCTCGTCAAATTACTACGTGAATAAGCCGAAAACATAATAATTAATTTAGTATGTCTCACAAAAGTTTTTAAGACAAACATAATTATATCTAGGTACGTAAGGGTCTCCTACAGATGCCTATAAACGGTAAATAAATCAAATTATGTTGTATCACGTTTCATTTGTTTTTTTTCTTATAATTTATCAATGCACATTACAGCAGTGATAATTTACTATACCTAATTGGTTGTTATCACACATTCACACAGTACTTGTTCAGAAGAACCTCTTGGTGAACTTTATTAAGTTTCAATGTGTATATACCTATAGGTTTTATGTGATAATACCTATTAGGTTTTTTATGGGATAAGCCGGTAAAACGATCAGATGGATAACTTGATGGTGAGCAATCGGCGTCCCCCATGGATACCTGGAACACTAGAGGCGTTACAAGTGCGTTACCGGCCTTTTGGGAGATTTAGGGCTTGGGGAAGGGGCGGGGATAATTGGGCTTCCAGTAACCTCAGACTATTATTTATTTTGTATTTGTTCACGTTTCAAAAGTACCAAATTATGACTTAATTGAAATAAATGCTTTGACTTGACTTGACTTACACGACGAAACACAACGCAAGCGTTGTTTCACGTCAGTCGGCCGTGGTATCGCTTCGGTCGAGCCGGCCCATTCGTGCCGAAGCATGGCTCTCCCACACATTATTAAAATACTTTGACAACTTTGTTTAAAAAGAAACGTTTTCATTACCCATATCATAAAGTAAGTAATATCAATTTCTTAATATAAGTCACAGTATCAGTACAATATGCGCTGTTATCACACCGCTATTATAACTAAGTGGTTGCAATAAAAAATGGTGATAACAAAAAAAAACAACTTTATTTCTTGTTATTTAAAAGCATTTAACATCATATTTATGTACAGGTAAAGGGAACAAATTACTTTTCGATATTATCAAATACTTTACACGAATTTTGGCCATTTTGATACAAACGTTAACAATATTGTTCGGTAATTGTTAAAAAAGGTAATATTATGTTTCGAAGCTAAAGGTAAATTTGTTGTTTTATAACAGTTTCACCTGAAAATTAATATAAGGTGTTTAAGTAGTTATTGATTCATTGACACCAATTAACTTTTCGTCGGAACATTTTAACAATTATCTGGCATTGTAGGTAATAGGTATATAGGTAATTTCAATATATAATATCTTTGATTTTATATTTACAAAATATTCGTTTACCTATTATGTAATACCTAATTGATTGCTTAATTGAAAAGTAAGGCCACTGTCCATGTTGGGACATTTGCGGAATAGATACATTCGTCGAAAACGATTGGTGAATTAACCTTTATTGCTTCATGAACAGTTTTCATTATTTCTAAGCAAGATGCTAGCATTTTGCCATTTGTAAGTCGCCTACTGTTTATGACGGATTCGTCAAATGACGAAATGACCCTTACTTTAAATCTGTCAGAAATGATTGTCACTTTAGTTACGTTAAAATTGAATAGTCCGTTCGTCTGTCTAACACTGATACTAGGTGCTCGTTTTAAAGTCTAGTTTAGAATGGAGAAGAACGAGGAAAAAACTCCATCGTTACTCTTTTAAAAAATGTTTTTTACAATCTCATAGATACATAATTTGATATACTTCCTTAGTATCAACTCAAATCAATTTAAATTAATATTCTCTTTAATAAACCGTGCAAAGAATTTTTCAATCTCGTTCCGGATGAGTGGATTATATACGTAAAGTAACTGGTATTGGCACCTGGAAAGTATTTAACGAAACGAAGGAATTTGGACTTCCCCGTGCAGGTAAAGCATACAAAGACCTCTATGTCTTATATTAAAACAGAATTAGACTGCGCAATAAAAATATCTAACTGAAATGTGATGAATCGTAACTATAACTTAGGTTCGCCTATAAGATCACGTTTTATTAAAGCGTTTTCTACCAATTTTATAAACGTGTTAGGTAGCCGGGGAGATGATATCATCAGAATCACGGGAAGCAGACTAATGATCCAGCCATCCCCAAGGTTTTGCGCATTCTTAATGGATCATTACACTCAGATACATGACACTTCAAGAAGTGGAAATGACGAAACACTATGTGAATCATAGACCTATGCAGGATTTTGTTCGTGTCATAGTAGAAACGCGATTATCTAAGTAACTTATTCAGAATGCATTGTTATTCTGTAACTAAGTTCATAATTTAAACTCAAGAATTCAAAAGCAGTTTAGATAACTAACTTGACATACCGGATTAATTAATTAGTGGTCATTATATAACGAATATCGCTATTTCTTGTCTAAACCAAAATAAGTAATAGTTTTGTAAGCTTTGTCGCTAACGAGGCTGCCTGTGCAGCCTGATGGTTCTCGGTACCGGTTTCTTGTACCTAGCCTATATAAAGTCAACCAAGTTGGCGATCGACCATCGTTAGGCGATACTCGCATGCAGTCGAACGATTACAAGGTAAACAGGGCGGTGAACAGTGAGTTAGCCACGGGATTTTGTTTAAAAAATGAACTGCCGTAAACTTTGCCGACAGTACATTATACCTGCAACACTAGAAACAAAATAAGTGCCTTGCTGCGGAGGGATTTAATTTAGGATTTTTGAAGAAGCCCAGGCTGCAGCTCCTTGGGAACACTATGGCATGGAGTTAATTCTTCATCTGAGCGTTCTGCGGAAACAATAATTCCTCTCAAAGCACAACAGTCAAAATCGAAGAGAAACTACAAAAATCAATTGGTTGAGTGCCCGCAAGCGAGGGAGCTAGGATACGATTACAAAATCGAGCTTAGTACTATTGTTATCGGTTTCTGATAAAATCTCAGTAGGTTATACCTAATACTAAGGCGTTTAAAATTACATCCATGGATAGCTATAGGCCGTCTCATGATGCATCATATACCCGTACTTCACGGTTGTCTCCAATGGGAGTAGGCAGAAACTATGGAACGCTAATTGCTACTGGTGAACTGTCGGTTTAATATCTTCACTTAAAGTCGAATTAAACTGCACTTTACTAAAACTAAGGTGTGGGAGAGCCATGCTTCGGCATGAATGAGCCGGCTCGACCGGAGTGATACCACGGCCGAGCAGAACCGACGTGAAACAACGTTGTGTTGTGTTTCGTCGTGTAAGTGACGATACCGGATGCCCAATTACCATCCCCCCCCCTTTCCCCAATCCCTGAATCCCCAACAAATCTCAAATTCCTAATCTCAAAAGGCCGGTAATGCACTTGTAACGCCTCTGGTGTTCCAGGTGTCCATGGGCGGCGCGATTCTGAAGTCTAGCTATATTTAACTCGTCGAGTACCGGTTTTGTAGACACGATTATAGAACAATAGGTTGCGGTCACCGGTGACCGCTTGGTGTTTGACAGTTTAATACCTTGGTTTATTCGCATAGAGAATATAATTTATTGTTTTTATGTATTTTATATCACTTAACATATTTATTTATATACAAAACATATATAAATACCTATATATTGAATTGATTTTTTTTTTATTAATTAAGACATCAAATTAGTAGCAATCTAACAAAACGCCCTTCCTCTCTCCTACCAATGTTAAATGTTGCTGTGCCCGACAGGGTCCGTAATTGTTACTATTTGTATTTTTCTAACCACCTGTATGTGTACAATATGGATGCAATAAATATTTGATTACTTGATTACTTGATTACTTGAATTTTTTTTTCTTAAGGGGGAAAATCAGTAAATGACTGCTCCCGCCTGGGTGAGGTGGGAGGGAGTGTCAGACTCTTACTGACTCAAAACCACCCCGTTCCTTCTCCTGCACGTCGAGCCGGGGCCCCGGTTACCCGTTAGGTTGCACGACACCTATATATTGAATACATACTGAGAATTTCGAAGTCCAATTATACCTCTAGTTTGGCTGACCCGGAAATGGAAATCAAGATTGCACTTGCGGACACATAAATAAGATAATCTTTAGTTACTGGCTAATAATAGTTTCTGTTTATATTATTCTATTATTTATTGTATCTATGAATAAACAAAATTGAGCTGAAAATAATGAAAAAATTTAATTGCATTCCAGTTTTTAGAAAAACGTCGGTAAAGCTAAATAAAAGTTTGAGGATTTCGATAGATGGCTCTCTTAATAATTAATTTAAGTAATCTTTAATTTTTATTTCCTCAACTGGCGCATTATCTTATGTAGATACTTTTTACTGTTTTTAATTATTATTAGAATCGTCGCTTTTTATATACAATAAAATATTAAAAATATTCTTAAAATAATAACTATACAAAAAATACAAGCTTCAATGCCTGGAAACACAAAAACAAATAAAAAAACCCATCTAAATAAACCAAATAAAAAGAAACGATATTGGCTATCTTAAAAAAATATGCTAAATAAATCACACGAGTAAAACCGTGCGGTGACATTAGTTATAATCGCAGAACGAAGTAAGGAAACTGGTATAAATAGCTCTCAGTATCGAGATATTTGCTAAGGAGTTCACACTCAATCAGTTTTGCAGCAAGTTTGCATATACATATATATATACCTATATATATAAGAACCTGTATTATAAAATTTATATATAGGAACTGTTAAAAATTGTCAACCATGTTCGCAATTCTCTTGTTTATGGTGGTACTATTCTCCAGTTTATGGCTGTTGAATAAATGGCGAAAAGTCAAAAGTTACTGGTTAGAAAGGGGCGTGCCTCATTATCCTCCACATCCCATTTTGGGAAGCCTCACCTTCTTGCAAAGGGAGAATCCTGTAAGTATATATTTTGTTATTAATTCTTTTTAGCATCCGTATACCATTATAACTGTGTCATATGAATAAATGCATTTTATAATGCCACCTGAAGGTGAAACTCTTGATACTTTAAGTGCTTTAATCATTGGGTCAACCAGTGAATTCATAATTTAAGATATTATTGTTTTTTTTTCTTATTTACTTTACGAAGTTTGTCAAAGAAATTTCATCCTTATTGACCCTAACAATCGATTCAATAATCAGCATGCAACTTTTATAGATTTTAGTCGGTTCGATAACCGCGTGAGGCAAGCGAGTTTTTAAAAAACTTTGAATGCCGTTTTCTTTCTTTTCAAAGATATAGGAATGTTTTGTTTGATTAAAATTTTCTATCTAAAGTATTAAGTACTCCTCTTCCGGTAACATTACAAAATTCCACTCTGTATAACATCCAACATTCAAACATGTAGGTATGATTATTAATATTTTTCGATTTCTATTAAATTAAAAATTATATAAGCTCGATATAAAGTTTGAATATAACTATTTTGAATAGAAAAATTTAAAAATATCACCCATATTTTAATTACAGCAAATATTTCATTATGTCACAATTTCACAACGCTTAACATTATAACACCTAATTATTAAAAATATTTCACATACAAATTAAATTCACGTTAAATAATTACGAAAACTTCGTAATTTTTACGTTAGTATAGAATAATTCAGTTTATTTTCAATATAACTAAATAAAATTATTATTAATCGCGTATTTTACTATCACTGAACAAATATCACGTGAAATTATTATTTCAATACGATGAATTAAGCGTTCCACGTACATTAAAATACATACATACTCTAAATACGAATTAACTAAAAATTACGAATAAGTCACGTAAATATTACTACCTCGTTGGGCGAATGGTTGCAACTTGCAAGTGCGACTGCCGGGCAAAGTACTACTGGGTGTAAAACATTCTCAATAGCAGCACGGAGTTTGGAATTGTGCCCAGTATATGGCAATAAACACGCCCCCAATTACATGGGCCACTTAACATAAATAACGAAAAGTGGGTGTTACATTGTACAATGGCATTAAGAGCCATGATGTGCACTTTTTTCTAAACGTGGAACGCTGCTTATGAGGAAGACTCCCTCTGTGGTTCGAAACCAGTAGAGCTTTTCTCAGTATATTGACGTGAGTAACTTGTAATTTTTAGTTTATTCAGTATATCTAACGATAGTTATCATCTCTAAATACATTCTTAATTTAGGTAAATCTAATTCTAAACTCAAACTCAAAAGCATTTATTTCAATTAAACCATAATTTGGTACTTTTGAAACGTCAACAAATATGAAATATATAATAGTCTGTCAGTCTGTCCGTCAGTGAAGCTAGGCGCTCGTTCCAAAATGTCGATTCTAGTGGAGAAGAACGAGCAAGAAACTTCAATCGTTAGTCTTTTAAAAAAAACCTACATACAACAACATATAGTAAATTTCTAAAACCTGTGAAGTTAAACATGTTGCACCCGACCTAAACACAGAGCATCTTATTCGATAGCCGTAGGTTAAGGCCGATTAACTAGGAACGTAAAGAATAAAATGCAGCATTTAAATATGTACTGTAGTACTAAGTTCTATTCCCGCAGAGAAAAAATATTTGTGTGGTTTACCCACGATTCAAATTAAATTCGACAACTGAAAAATATATTATACTAGCTGTTACCCACGACTTCATCCGCGTAGAATATGATTCCTCTTATAACCCATGGAAGCAATTAATGGGGATAAAAGTATCCTATCACCTAAGTCAGCCCATGCCCTGCCTGTATGCCAAATTTCATCAAAATCCGTTCAGTAGTCTCAGCGTTACAAAAACAAAAAAACATTCACTTTTATAATAATAGTGTGATAGATCAAGTCACTTTTCAAAAAAAAAACATTCAACTGTTTCTGTCTACCGGTGCTCACCTAAGTAAAATGTTTTAACAACATAATTATATAGTTGCCATATAAACTGAACAGTTTAAATGGCAACACAACTTGTGAATACAACTTTGACTGCACGATCGGCGCGGTGGCTCGGCGATCGGCTGCCGCGCAACGTGTAGAGGGTTTGATTCCCGCACGGAGCAACTCTTTGTGTGATCCACAAATTATTGTTTCGGGTCTGAGTGTCATGTGTATGTGATATTGTATGTTTGTAAACGCACCCACGACACATGAGAAAATCCTAGTGTGGGGCAACGTTTTAATTAAAAAAAACACTATGTATCCTACTATCCTACTAATATTATAAATCGGAAAGTTAGTTTGTTTGTTTGTTTGTTCCGCTTTCACGCCATAACTACTAAACTGATTGCTTTGAATTTTTGCAGATGTATAGTTAGAAGTCCGGATTAAATAATAGGGTACTTTTTATCCCGGAAAAATTTGATATTCCCGAGGGAAAACAAAAGTATTGGTATAGATGGCGCTGTTTGTATTTGTATATGTCACATTGGCTTTTTATCCTTTTGTGACGCGAGCGAAGCCGCGGGTAAAAGCTAGTAACAAATAAAAGAATACAAGAGTTTAAAAAATAGGGAGGAGAAATATATTTTTCACAAAATATAGCTTAAAATGACCAGTGAGCTATATTCGTATAAAAAAGGTACTCTATCGACAGTTTTTTCATAAAACATACAATAGCTACAGATTTCATTTGTATTTAAAAAAAAATTAAAATGTATTTCAATTGGTACGCTTTGATTTTCCAATAAATTGCTATTGAAACTTGATAACTTTTACATATAAATAGCTTTTGAGAATAAATCCACGCAAATAAATACAGTTTCAGAAAAATATTTTAAGTGTAAAATGTAAAAAGCGGTTTAAAATATACTGCTGTAGTATTGGAGAAAAGTAAATGTGAGGGAATATGTGAGTGAATAGGTTGTATAGGGGACAGCATGCTTCATCGTAGACCGCATCATGCATTTTTGACTTTCCTTTTTATGATTTTCTTTTATTTTTTGTTCTTTTATATATCTGTGTTATATATCTCTGTTATATATCTGTGTCATCATCGCTTCCCACCAGGCGAGACAGTGGTCAAACGTCGCCCCATCAAATATAGAAAAACATATTTTGTAGGGGTTGTAAGCGCCTACACTTGGATGATAGTTGATAGGTTGACTGCTTCTCGTTGATATAGACACGAAGATGGCGTAGAAATGATAAAATAACACAAACTTCTGTGACGAGAGTATATTGATACTTATTGATACAAATGATAAAGTGCAGTGATATAAAATGCTAATGATACAGTTTAAATAGTCGTACAAAGGTGCTGACGCGCGTCGCGACAGTAATTATGTATATAAAACAAAATTAAACCTGTACAGTTGTCTGTACATGCTGCCGAGGGCGCAAAGATATAAATTAAAACAAATTAAATAAACAGCAAGTTAAAAAATGATAACTTAATACTAATTACATAAACCATCTAACTATTACTCAAAGGAATATCGAACTTAATTGAATGCAAGTTAGGGGTTGATCTACTCTCGGTGATCCCTCGCGGTGTAGGCTGCGGCTTGGCGGTCGGCTGTACTGCTGCTGATTCTAATCTTGACTCCAATGCCGGCTTCTGAGTCCGTCTCCTTCGGATCCAGAGGATAAGAATGATAAAGCCCGTGAGGATCACTCCGGCCACCAGCGAGTAGAGCACGCTATATTGATGCACGTCGTGGACACTCAGCGTTTGAGTTGATTGTTGCTTGAGATCATTTATGTCTGATTTCAACTGGCTCCATATTGAATGATGATCCTCGGGTACAAAAGTATCCATCGAGGGGATGCTGGTGTTGACTATCTCGTTAACAACAGACATCTGTGGAAGCTCCATCTCTTCTGTATGATGGTCCACGTGATTGATAAAGTTCTTGTGAGAGTAAATCTTGAAAGAATCTCCCTTAAGTGTGCACCCTGGACATAGAGTGATAATACCGTTGCCTGATAAAGACTTCACTTCCGTATTACGTATGCTAAAAATGCGGACAGTGCATTGCTGACAACATTGATATAGCCAGTCGTTCGGGCGCCGTAACTTGATCCATTTATTTTCGCACGTCGACTGTTTTTGTATACAGGTTGATGTGATTATTCCATTGATTTTGATATCGCAAATAGATTGCTTTTCTCTTATTTCATAGATTGGCTTATCAATGGAACATAATATCTTCTCTGTACTTGGATGAAGGCACTGCAACAGGTCGTTTTCTGTGAAGAATAAGACCAGGTCCTTCTTCAAATTAAATGCTAAATAGGGATAAGTCGATGCAATTTGATAGCCTTTTCCTGATTCTTCTCTTTGTAGAGGGTTGATCTTATCCAGTTCATATTTCTCTGTGGTAACAAGAGGAATTTTGATTTCCATGATAAGGTAGTCCTTATACACTCGAGCAAATACTCGCAGTAATTTATAAAGACTTCTGACACTTGATTTGTCTAGTGGCACATTGAGGTCATCCTGTATCTCCCGGTTTATTATATTAATTTGAGCCTCCAATTCTTCAGGCGTGAACAGGTGGGTATCAATGCGCCCATGATAGATGTCAGTGATGACGTCGATGAGACCTTGTTGTACACGTCGTAAGTTTGATAGTACGGCGTATGCTGATAGTGCTGACGACGTTAAGTAGATACCTTGCGTTGATTCCGATTGTACGTTGTTTACTTCTTGCAATAAGGCTTTCATTTGTTTGTTCATGGAAGTAAATTGTTGGTTCATTATAGCCTCATTTCTTCGGATGACGCTGAACTCAGATTCAAAAATAAGAGTTTGATTCTTGATAAGGCTCTGTAAATGATTTTCATTTAGGGATATTTTCTCAATATCCTGTTTGTACTGCTCTGCAAACTTGTCGTCCAACACCCCAAACAAGTAGCTAGCCAGGTTGCCAACACCGTTAACTAGTCCTCTCTTGTATCTTTTGTTTGGGTTGACAAGTAAGGAATTATAGTGTTGCAGTTCGTTCAATTCATGTTCCAGTTGTAATATGATAGCTCCGTACGGCATTCTTGATTGCGGTAGGCAGGAACGCTGACATAATTGATTTAAATGTCGAACATATGTTTCTAAGTTGGTGAATCCAGACCAGTATGTAGACATGTTGTAATACACTATCAATTTCCACTCGTCCTTGATATGTTGTAGCTCTGATAATTTGTCGAAAAACATATTCCTCTGACTGTTGAGCGGCGTGATATTGTACGATTGTTGTATACTAGGCGATATTATCAATACTAACATAAGAAACGCTGAAGTAAATAACGTCTTCATGCTGAATTTCGACTTGTTGCGATGCCTGAGAGACGTTGCCTGGTCTGAACTATTCGAAGTGGGCTCCTGGGGGATATTATATTCTTGTACTGGCAGTGGGACAAGTTTGTTCACTGGACGCTTGATGATGTTATTTGATGTTTTCAACGTCATAACTCTGACACAGCCATCTTGACCGGGATGCAGAGCTTGGACTCGCGCCATCGCCCACTTGCCAGGCGGCATGTTATCTTCTTTGATCAGGACGATATCGTCCTGTTTAAGGTTTTCTTTCATAGCTCGCCATTTTGTTCTGGACTGAAGCTGTTGAAGATATTCATTGGACCACCTTTTCCAGAACTGTTTGTTCATGGCCTGAATCAATTGCCAACGTATAGTCAGGCTCATATGATCAGGATCTGTTTGTGGTCTTGATAACAAGGATCCGCCGATAAGAAAATGCCCAGGTGTAAGATAGGTATCATCTGGACTTTCAGTGAGTGCGCAGAGAGGTCTCGAATTGAGACAGGCTTCTATTTGACACAACAGCGTGGTGAACTCCTCAAAGGTTAATTTTTGATTACCAAGCACTCGCTTTAAATGATATTTCAGACTTTTCACTGCTGCTTCCCATAAACCTCCGGCGTTGGGCCACACAGGAGCGTTGAAGTGCCAGTGTATGTCCATGTTGTCCATCGCAGTTGGATTGATTGAAGCCATTATCTCTCTGTACTCTTGATTTAGCCGTCGTGAAGCGCCAACAAAATTGGTCCCATTATCACTGTAGATATTCTTGGGTACTCCACGCCTGGAACACATCCTTCTTAATGCTGCCAGAAAGGATGCTGTGCTAAGATCAGACACCAATTCTATGTGTACAGCCTTGGTTACTAGGCACACGAATACTGCAATGTATCCTTTGGTAGTCTTGATACCTCGTCCCTTATTTGATTTTATCTCCACATGTCCGGTGAAATCTATCCCGACATTAGTGAAGGGGCGAGAGGGTGTGATTCTAGGCTTCGGGAGGTCAGCCATGAGTTGTTGATATGTTTCCTGGTTATATCTGCGGCACTTTACGCACGAGCGGAGATGCTTCTTGACGCTGCTGATGCCGCTGATCAGCCAATACTTCTCCCTGATAACTGATAAGGTAAGTCGTGGCCCGCCGTGAAGCGTAGTGATATGAGCTTGATGAATGAGTAACTCTGCCAAGCGACTTCTAGGTGATATAATGATAGGGTGCTTCGCCGCGTATGTTATACTTGCTTGCTCCAAGCGTCCACCAACTCGCAGTATCCCGTGATCATCTAAGAATGGCCGTAGACAGGACAACTTGCTGTTGCTGCGGACGAAGCCCTTTTTTTCAAGTGATAAATATCTTCTTGAAAATCTATGCTTTGTGCATGTTTGATAATGTGATAGAGTGCGCCTTGTATTTCAACACCGGTCAGTGCACCTTTCGCTGCGTGTGAAGTTTTGTCGCGCAGGTTAGCGATGTAACGTGACACCCATGCCAATATTCGCACAATCTTTGTTAATGAATTAAACTTGTTGAGTAATTCAGTTATTAAAGTCCAATTCGACTGGCATAAGGCTGTGTGCACAATGCGTTTTTTGATATCTTCTGTTGGAGTATGATATTCAGTTGTGGTGATATGATATGGATTAAACTTAACAAGCCATTCTGGCCCTTCCCACCACAAGCGATGTCCTGATAACTGTTCGTTGGTCAATCCACGCGTAGCACAGTCTGCTGCATTGTCAGTAGACTTAACGTGACGCCAATTTGATGCTGGAATTACTCCAGTAATTTTCTGTACACGGTTAGCCACAAATTGCTTCCATTTTGATATGTCTCCGTGTAGCCAGCCAAGTACCACCATCGAGTCGGTCCAGGTGAAAATCTCTATTTGGTCTGTTGATAATGTCTGAAGAAATTTCTCCAACAATTGTGATAACAAAAATGCACCTAGTAGCTCTAGTCTAGGTAGCGTGATAGTTTTATTGATAGGCGCAACCTTTGTTTTTGCACACACTAACTTCGATGTGCGCTCGCCCTTATAATTAATTGTTACAACATAAATTGCACATGCGTAAGCCTTTTCCGAGGCGTCGCAAAATGCATGTATTTGAATGTTGTTGTGTTCGATTTGACCTAGATATCTAGGTATTTGATAAATGTTAATATTTCTTAGGTCGTTTCGCAACCTTTCCCACTCTAATGATATGTTTGCTGGTAATTGTTCATCCCATGATAGGTTCGCAGTCCAAGTGCTCTGGAACAATAATTTTGCTCTGATTGTGAGCGGTGATAACCAGCCAAGGGGGTCGAATATTTTAGAAATATCTGATAGCAATTGCCGTTTCGTGTACGGTTTCTCGCTGGTTTGCGGTTCTATTCTCGTGTCGAAGGTGAACACGTCACTAGAAGGAATCCACCGCAGGCCTAATGTTTTTCGAGATTCTGTGTCCTTGAACTCGAATGGAGCATTTATTTGTTCTGGCTGTAGGTTTTCAATAAGCTGCATTTCATTGCTAGACCATTTTCTCAGGTTCATTCCAGCTTCCCTCAGTAATGATATTAATTCGTGTTGCAATAGCTTGGCGTGGTCGATGTCATCGCTTCCTCCCATGTAATCATCCATGTAGAATGAGGACTCCAAAGCAGATGCTGCTAGTGGATACCTATCAGCATGATCGATGCCGATTTGTTTCAGCGTTCTCATTGCTAAGAACGGAGCTGCTCTTGTACCGTATGTCACGGTGGTAAGATTATACTCTTGAAGTGATTCACGAGGATGGCTTCGCCACAATATTAATTGAAGATGCTGATCTTGCGGTCTCACTAAGATCGCTCGAAACATTTTCTCTACATCCGCCGTGACGACGTATTTGTGTTGACGCCATCTTAGGATGAGATTTTGAAGGTCTTGTTGAAGGTTAGGTCCATTGTACATCAAGTCGTTCAAGCTACGCCCAGATGACATCTTAGACGAAGCGTTAAATACAACACGTAAAGCCGTTGTTGTAGAGTCTAATTTCAACACGCCGTGATGCGGTAAGTAGCATGCCGTGGGATTTAGTTGTTCGACCTTACGCATGTGACCTAGGTCTTCATACTCGCGCATGAATTTGCGATAGCCTTCTGCTAATGCTTGATCCTTGCACATCTTCTTTTCTTGTTGAATAAACTGAGCGACAGCCTTAGATTTTGATGCACCCATCTCCTGTTCGTAGTTAGGTTTCATGGGTAATGCTACTTGATACTGGCCAGACTCCAATCTTCTAATGGTTGATTGATAAAACTCTTCGCAATATTGATCTTCAGCTGATAATGATAAGGTAGGCTCGTGAATATCTTCGACCTCCCAGAACTTGGAGATGCTGTCGACATCATTGACGACAACGTGGCATGCAAACGTCTTCACATTGCCTGATAATATCCATCCAAGTTTTGTTTGCTGAGCGATAGGAGCTTGAGCTGGTCCTTTGATAAGACCACTCATGATAATGTCTGAATAAACGCTGGCATCTAAAAGCAAATCAATTGGTTTTGAAATGTTGTATTCAGGATCTGCCAGTCTTGTGTGTGTTAAATGAGGCCAGGTTTGTTTTCTAAACGATGCATTAGGCAAGTTATTAATAACTCGTGATACAACTAGAGCCTCTGTTGTAAAATGATAGTCATCATAAATTGATATGCAATTAAGGGACACTAAGCCTTTGCTTTGTTTTTGTGTCGATCCTATGCCTGATACGGCTGCTTGATAAAATTGCCTCTTCAACCCTAATAATTGGGCGGCATTTTCTGATATAAGGGATATTTGCGATCCCTGATCCAGCAGAGCTCTGAATCTCACAATGCTTCCATCTGAAGCCCTAATATTCAATGTTACGGTAGTGAGGAGTACTTCTTCATTTTCACTAGCCACGTAGTTAACATTGCGGTTATTTTGAGATGTGGAAGGTAATTCTGACGAAGTGGTAGACTGCTGCGTTTGCGTTTGTTTCAGTATGTCACCTCGTGTAGAAAATGCGTCATGCATTATAGAATTATGATCACCATTGCATTCCTTGCACTTTCTTGTTGAAATGCATTTTTTGTCATAATGCTTGTAAAGGCAATTACGACAAATATCATGTTTTGAAATTGTCCTCAATTTCGCATCCGATGATTGCGCAAGGAAGCGTTTGCATAGAAACAAATCATGAGGCGCCTTACATGCTGGGCAAGACCTCTTGTATGTAGCATTTGACTGATATGGATATTTTTTGTAAAGCGATGCATTCTTCGAGAAATTGTTATGATTTTGAGGCCTGGGATGACTTGCGCTCGGCTTGT
Source organism: Spodoptera picta (assembly GCA_038387885.1). Taxonomy (NCBI): domain Eukaryota; kingdom Metazoa; phylum Arthropoda; class Insecta; order Lepidoptera; family Noctuidae; genus Spodoptera; species Spodoptera picta. The sequence goes on along the minus strand of JAZHFQ010000235.1, from coordinate 1,428,862 downwards.
ATGACTCTAATGTTGTAGGTTTTTCTTTCTTGCCTACGGACTCTCGAGCCATGAACTTGGTTTCAAGGAACTGCAGGAACTCCGTATATGATGTAAGATCTCGTGGCGACACACGCGACTCCATAAAGTCAGTACGCGTTTCTTCGTCCAGCTTCCTTAATAGTAGATGAACTAATATTGGGTCCCAGGTGGTGATGTCAATGCCTAGGTTCCGAATGCTGTTAACACACTGTGTCGTCGTATCGTGCAACTTCTTGAAGGTATGATAGGATGATTGCTTAGTGATCAACGTTTGATTAAGGAAGATATCCATCTGTGTTGCAAACAGTATCTGTGGATTGTTATAGCGATGGGTAAGGATCTCCCATGCCGTCTCATAGTTCTCTGCTGATATGTTGAGATGCTGGATTAAACCTTCTGCTTCACCCTTGACCTTTCCTTTCAAATGCTGCATTTTCTGCGCCTTCGTGATACATTTATTATTATGAATTGTTTCCATAAACAAATCGAAGAAGGTCGGCCACTGCGTGAATTTTCCGAAAAATGTAGGTACTTCCAATTTAGGTGTGGCCTGCTCCAGGTGTGCAGTACAGTTTAATTTTCTGTTCAGCTCTCGTTTGATAGTGAGGTAGCGCTCTTCAACTTGCAGAAACCTGGTTTCGTATGCATCGTTGCTGCCCTTCAATTGATTATCAAGACGGAGGTGAATAGTGTCTATAACCTTCCAGAGATTTTGAAGATTCTTTAGTTCATCTTGAAGTTCCCATTTCTCTTCTAGGTCTTGAACGCTGATTCGGTTTATCAGTCGTTCTAATGCTCGAAAATTGGTGTCCTGCTGGCCAAGCAGGTCATCGCCTTGATAAGAATATTCTTCAAAGGTAGGTAGGGAAAATGCCAGAACCTTGATCTCCTTGTATGAAGAGATCATGTCCTTGGTTTTGATATAGTAATCCTTCATATACCCATAAATCCTTTTGGAGAAGTATTCGTATTGATCGTCTTCAAACTCCAGCAGCTTGATATGGTTATCTTCAAACTCCTTCCAATATTTGTCTAGTGAGGCTAAACGATTGACAAGATATTCAGGTGTCTTCCTGCTCGAACTGTCCTTGCGAAAGTTGCTATTGATTCTCTCAATCTCCTTGGTAAGGATGCTCTGACGTTCGAACACTGATTGGATGCTCTCCATGATAATTGATAGAATTGATAAATACCTGAGGTTGATATAAGGTTATCCGGATGCGGACGATGATAAATTCTTGATAATTGTTTGTTGTTCTAGTAATCTCCAGCACGTTCATATATGCGCCTTCTCAATCTAACTGGTGAGACCCGCTTGTGGGAGGCCAGCAGACCGATTCGCTAACGATACCAGAAATCTTCAGAACACAATTTGATAATGATACTTGATCCAGAGCATCCGGCTCGAAGGACCATAAAATGTAGGGGTTGTAAGCGCCTACACTTGGATGATAGTTGATAGGTTGACTGCTTCTCGTTGATATAGACACGAAGATGGCGTAGAAATGATAAAATAACACAAACTTCTGTGACGAGAGTATATTGATACTTATTGATACAAATGATAAAGTGCAGTGATATAAAATGCTAATGATACAGTTTAAATAGTCGTACAAAGGTGCTGACGCGCGTCGCGACAGTAATTATGTATATAAAACAAAATTAAACCTGTACAGTTGTCTGTACAACCTAATTCATTTCAAAGCTGATTTTTCGAACTAAGTTTTAGTACTTGCAGACTACAAATTCTTGCACCTTAGCCACGAATCCCAGCTTGTTCTATCTGTAATTATCATATAGGTACTTCATTATACGAGTAATAATTTAACAAATATATCACAGCTACTTGCACGGTTGTACCCGCTCTGCTTGGCTCTTATTGTTCGTAGCGTGATGTTTCGCAGCCTCACCTTCCTCAATAAATGGACTATCCAACACAAAAAGAATTAATCAAATCAGATTTGTAGTTACGGAGATTAGCGCGTTCAAACAAAAAAACAACAACTCTTCCGCTTTATATAATATAGTATAAGATAAGTTGAGTCCGAACAAATTTATTGCCATAGGACTTTTTCGTAGCCCGACAATTTAAAATTGAAAAAACAATCCGGTTTCTATAGAACCTTAGATCAGTTGCTTTAACCCACAATTGCATTATAGTAAGTTTATCCTATAAAAAACCTAACAATTTTCTTTTGTTTCAGTCTGTATGGATGCGAAAAGTATACAACGACTTCAAGGCTCCTTACGTCGGCATGTGGCAGTTCTGGCGACCAGCCCTGGTGGTGAATAGTCCTGAGATAGCTCGCAGGATCCTCGTGAAGGACGCTGATGTGTTCAGGAACAGATTCCTGAGTTCTGGCAAGAGTGACCCCATTGGAGCTCTGAACGTTTTTACTGTTAACGTAAGTAGTTACCCTGGTATAATTATAACTTTTGACCGCCTTCCCCTCGTTTAAGGTAGTCTATATCCTTCTTTGTACTCCCATCTGCATGTCAGCAAAATTTCAAGAAACTTAGACGTGATAATTTTTTCGACATATTTCTTTAACGACTGCCTCGTTGGCCGAGTGGTCGCAAGTGCGATTTAGTCAATCCGTTTTTTTAGCCGGTTTTTTTTTAATTCTCAGTAGTAGTATGGAGTCTGGTATTGTGCCCGGTATATGGCAATTGATATTCACCCTATTACATGGAACTCATAACCTAAATAGTAAGAATTGGGTGTTACATTGTGCAGTGGCATTAAGCATAAAAGTAAACGAAGAGTTATTGAATCCATATTACAATAGTTAGGTACAATATTTGCTTTATTTTACAGAGTTAAATACATTTAGGTTGTTTTGGTTCATCACGTCACATTCAATATCATTTTTTTAACAAATCTAAAATATTTTCACTTCCTTTATCATTAGATACTATTCAGCCAATATTATTTTATAGAGCCTTCGGCTAAATTCATATTCATAAACAAAAATTAAACTTCTTGTCGACACAACACGTGATTACAAAATAATTCCTTTTTTTTGTTTGACTGTTTTTATTTGGAACATAACATAATGAGTTGTAACAAAAAAGGTTATCATTTGTAAAAAGTTTGCACAAAAACATAGCATACAACTATACATTTTTGATTAATTTAGTAAAAATACCATTTTTTTGTGTTTAACGTTATGGACACCATTAGACCTAGACTTTCATAAACATAACATCACGCCTTTTATCCCCGAAGGGGTAGGCAGAGGTGCACACAGAACACCCACTTTTCACTATTTATGTTATGAGTCCCATGTAATAGGGGGTGATAAGACCTAGACTTTCAAACCAGTTCAAATTATAGGTTTCTGGTTGTACCAGTATTTTTTGGTTTTGCATTAACTTTTGCACGTGTTTCGTCTTGTTGTCATAATATTATCTATTCATACATAAATGTTAATATTTTCTTATCTTTATATACATAATTCTTCCGTGAGTGTGTATGTCACTGAACTTCTCTCAAACGACTAGACCGATTTTGATGAAATTTTTTGTGTGTGTTCAAGGGGATCTTGGAATGGTTTAGATTCACAAATCAGCGCGGCAAATGGCGCTGCAGTCGATGTTTAGGTTATTTATCCTAAACAGCTGAAGTAATTTGAATGAATTTTTGTTTATACATTCAAGTGGATATGTAGGACAACGTCTGTTGGGTCCGGTAGTCTAATATATTTATTTCTACAACTCAATTTTATAAATTCAATGTAGGTAGGTAGTAGGTATGTATCTTACTAATATTCTAAATGTGAAACCTAGCTTCACCTAGCCTCACTGACGGACTGACTGACAGACTATTATTTATTTTGTATTTTTTGACGTCTCAAAAGTACCAAATTATGGTTTAATTAAAATAAATGCTTCGACTTTGACTTTGGTTGGTTGGTTAATTGACGCAAGCAATTGATTTTTTTATAATTTTTGCATTAATTGCACAAATTGCACGCTGTGATTAAAAGTGCCATTTTATTCTAAGTTTAAATATAGAAAAAATTAAAAGATGTGATGTTTGTGCTGTGATTAAAATTAACCAAGTAGATTAAAATTATATTAAAGATTTTAATTATTGCAATTAGTCGTTTAGAATGATTAAAATTAAGGAAAGTTTATGTTGTGATTAAAAAGGTAATTTTTATATTGAAATAACTATTTTAATGTCGTTGTAATTTTTCCTACATTAAAATAAATAAAACCTTGTATTTTTATTATCTACTGGTGTTCTTTTTATCATAATTATTTTGAAACTTTGTGGAAGAAGGGGTTAATAATATTGAAGGCCATAGTCGCAGTATTTGAGTAAAATAACCGTTTACTACTGATCAAACGACTGATGCCTTTGAAGGCTATAGCCGGTGCGTCCAATTTGTATAGTCAAAGATTACATACCTGTGACGTAACGTTTAGAGCAGGCGAAGGTTATAGCCGGCGCGTCCTATTGGTATAGTCAAAGATTACATACTTGTGACGTAACGTTTGGAGCAGGCGAAGGCTATGGCCGGTTCTGTCTTATTTAAATACGTTGTCTTTTTTACCGGCGACAGTACGGCCTTTCATACAAAAATCTTGTGTCAAGATAGGGTTACAAAATCAAGCAAAGTGTCCGCGAACGTGTTAAAACAACTTGGTTTTGTCCCCAGGACCCTCTCTGGTCTAAGCTGAGAAGACGTCTGACGTTGGTGTTCACTGCTGCAAAACTGAGAAGTCTGAACGGCATCACTATCGCCAAGACCAAGGATTTCGTCAGACGCCTGGAAATCGAATCTAGAAAACCTGAACTCATTGACCTTAGAGTAAGTAACAAGTATTGGACTCACGTGTTCTACTCTTACAACTTAGTGTTAAATATGTATCTTCTCCAAGTAATCATTTCCAAGAAAAAGATCACCCAGAATCACCGAATGCAAAAAAAGAAATCGATGTCATAAATGATAATGAAATGAAATCGATGTCAGGCCATAGTAATTGCGAGCTCGCGCATCCTCAGTAAAATAGATGCTAGCACCCTTCCCCCTGTTCTGTTTGACGGTGCGGTCATCCCATGCACCAGCGACGTCAAGAATCTTGGCCTTCACATTGATAATACCTTGAGCTGGCGCCCGCAGGTTACCAGTGTCTGTAAGAGGGTTACTGGGTCGTTGCGGGCTCTGTATCGCCTCAAAAACTTTCTTCCATCCTTCGTGAAGACAACGCTTGTCCAGTCGTTAATTTTCCCTATTATTGATTATGGTGATGTCTGTTATTACGACCTGAATGCAGATCTCCTCAACAAACTAGACAGACTTCTGAATAACTGCATTCGATTCGTGTTCAATCTTCGTAAATATGATCATGTTTCTGCACAGCGCTTGCAATTAAAGTGGTTACCCATATGCCAACGTAGGGAGCAAAGGGCTCTAACTACTTTATTCTCTCTTCTTGAATCCCCTTTTTCTCCTAACTATCTATCCACCTATTTTCAATACACCAGTGCAAACCACAGTAAATATCTTCGTTCTTCCAACAATCGCCATCTACAGTGTGTCAGTCATCGCACTGATTTTCTTCATTCTTCTTTCTTCATACAATCTGTTATTCTGTGGAATGCACTACCCACGGATGTCAGGACGGCGTCCAGTCGCTTAGCTTTTAAGATTAAAGTTCGGGAGCATCTTCTTCAACAATTGGTAGATTCATCTCAAACCTAAACCTCTTTTAATTTAATATTTTGTATTATATTTTATAATGTACATATATATTTCTATATATATATTCATTATTTTTTATTTATATATTTACTTTAATATTGTATACATAATTATTATTATATGTAAGTATGTATAAGTTTTCAAATATACCTATATGTTTAGTGTTTATTGAATATTCTGATTGTGAGATTTGTTATTTATTACACTGGTACATTGCCTATTTATAAAGGTTTAAATCACCTGCTACTTTCATCTCTGCACTGCTTAAAGGTTGACTGGGAGACAATGCCCAAGGCATTAAGTCCACCTGTACACACTTGTTGTATGAAGTTGAAATAAATAAATAAATAAATGCATCCAATTTAAAAATTAACTATAATATGTTTAAAAATATCGACTTCACCACCTACTAAAACTCTCTTAAGTGTAACAAATACCTTTCTGAAAATCGAGTCAGCCGATCGGGAGATAATAGCACACAAATACAAGTCAAACTGAGAACACTTTTTTTGAAGTCGGTTAAAAATACAAAATTTTCGCATACATACAAAATGCATATACGACTATTTTCCCCTTAAAAAAAAAGATTATAAATGTATACCAGTAATATGAACTTAAATTTTAATATTTGTAATTTAGTGCCAAAAGCGAAATTTGAGACACAGCCAATCATAACATTCGTGAGACATACTAAATTAATTGTTATGGTTTTGGCTTACTCACATAATTATTTGACGAGGAACTCGACTAGTTGACACTTAACTGTAACTGTGTTGAACTTACAACTCTAGATTGGGCTATCAGTTTCATTTTAATGTGGAATTTTATAGCATTATTCTCATATTCTGATAAGGATTTGTAACCTTTATTTCAGCTACCACCGGACCAAGTCTCAGGGCAGAACAAGAAACTCTTAAATAATTTTTTTCATTTGTAATCCCAGGGCGCCATGATTCTCCTGGGTCCGGCCAGGTCAGCGCAAGCGCCAGACGTACTGGTGGTCGCAAGAGCTGGCTGCTCTACGCAGTGCATGCACTGCTGCGCGACGCCGGTACACCAGGCACCGCAGGCTTCGTATCCGTCCTCAGGACGCAGAGGTCAGAGAGGCGGAGTTGTACGAGGGGTACAAGGCGGCGAAGGCCGCCCTCAAAGCGGAGATACGGCGGGCCAAAGAGAATGCCCTCCAGGAGTTCTTGGAGACTCTGAACAGAGACCCGTGGGGACGCCCCTATCGGATGGTGCGGGATAAGCTCCGTACATGGGCTCCCCCGCTGACTCAGAGTCTCCGGCCAGAGGTAGTGGAGGAGGTGGTCGGCGCCTTGTTCCCCCGACTACAGAGGGGTTTCACCCCTCCGTCCATGACTCCGCCCCCTGCGGTGCCCTATGCGGGCCACAGCGAAGACGACGGCGACACAGTTTCGGAGGTGACCGAGGCCGAGTTGAGAGCGGCGGTGCGCCGGATGGGCGCCAAGAACACCGCCCCGGGACCCGACGGACTGCACGGTAAGGCGTGGGTCCTGGCCTCGGAGGCTCTCGAGCCTCGATTAATTGGTCTCTACAGCGCATGCTTGGAGAGGGGCCAGTTCCCGCAATTGTGGAAGGCGGGTAAATTGGTCCTAGTGAAGAAGCCGGGGCGCCCTGCGGACTCTCCATCTGCGTACCGGCCCATAGTGTTGCTCGACGAGGTGGGAAAAGTTTTCGAAAGGATCATTTCGAACCGCCTCGTCGCGCACCTGTCGGATGTTGGGCCGGACCTGTCGGACGGCCAGTTCGGCTTCCGCAGAGGGCGTTCCACGGTGGACGCCATCATGCGTGTAAGAGACCTCACGACGGGGACTGCAGTGTCCAGGGGTAAGGTCGTAGTGGCGGTGTCCTTGGACATCGCCAATGCCTTCAACTCCCTGCCCTGGAGCTGCATTTTGGAGGCACTTCGATATCATCGGGTGCCCACCTATCTCCGTCGTGTAATCGAGGCATACCTGACGGAACGGTCCGTCATTTACCCCGGTCACCGAGGTGAGTGGAACCGACGAGAGACGTCGCGCGGTGTTCCATAGGGTTCGGTTTTGGGGCCGCTCCTGTGGAACATCGGCTATGACTGGGTGCTGCGCACCGACCTCCCGAACAACGTCAGCGTGGTCTGTTACGCTGACGACACACTGGTGGTAGCTCAAGGGAGGTCGCATCAGGCGGCGGCTAATTTAACGGCGAGAGCGGTTACGACAGTCGTTGAAAGAATCCGGCAACTGGGACTCGAGGTGGCGCTCCACAAGTCCGAGGCCATGTGTGTTTTATGGCCGCGGGAACGCGCCACCTCCGGGTGAGTCTCAATTAACGGCGGGAGGAGTTACCATCGGCGTCGAGACGACGATGAAGTACCTAGGACTCGTCCTCGACAGTCGGTGGAACTTCGTGGAGCATTTCCGACGTTTGGCTCCTAAGTGGGAAAGGACGGGGGCGGCGCTTAAGCGCCTCCTACCCAACCTCGGGGGGCCAAACGCCTCCTGCCGGAGGTTATACGCCGGGGTCGTGCGGTCCATGGCCCTCTACGGCGCCCCTGTGTGGGCGCCGAACCTGATGCGGCGGCCCGCTCGGGCGCTGCTTACATCACAGAGGGTCATGGCGATCCGATTGATACGCGGATATCGCACGATCTCCGGGGAGGCGGCGAACCTCCTTGCCGGAGTACCGCCGTGGGATCTGGAAGCGAAGGTGCTCGCGCGCATGTTTTGTTTGCGCGCGGAGGCACGTCGCCGGGGCGAATCTCCGCTGCCGCGCCAGATTAATGCGTGGCGGGATGAGCTCCGGCGTGATCTCATGGCGGAATGGCAGCAACGACTGTCGCAACCGAAGGCTGGGCTCGCTGTCATTGCAGCGGTAAGTCCCCTCTTTGAGGAGTGGCTTGAGAGACGCTACGGCGTCCTCACCTACCGCCTGACGCAGGTGCTTACCGGACACGGAAGTTTCGGTAGGTTCCTGTTTCGGATTGGGCGGGAGGAAACGCCCGGGTGTCATCACTGCGAGGATCGCCCGGAGGACACGGTGGAGCATACGGTGGCGGTGTGTCCTGCGTGGACTGAGCACCGCCGTGTCCTCAGGAATGTGATCGGCGACGGCGACCTCTCGCGTCCGGCTCTGGTTCAGACCATGGTACGGAGCGAGGGGCACTGGGATGCCGTCTCCTCCTTCTGCGAAGCAGTTATGCTAGCTAAGGAGGAGGCGGAGCGCGTGAGGGAACGAACCTCCTCACGACCCGGCCGTCGCGAGAGACACTCCGGGCGTCGGGGATCGCGAGACGATCTCCGGCCACCGTAAGCACGGGCCTGCGGACGGCGAGCACGGGTGACTCGCCGCCCGACCAGAACCAGGCCCGAGCGTACGGCGCGTCGCGTTCCGCGCGCGCCTCAAGGAGCCATCAGACCACCACAGATGGGGCCTAACAGGGCTGACGCCGATACGGAGCCGCGGAAGACTTAACGGGTTGCCGGGGCTCCGGCTCGAAGTGCAGGAGTAGGAACGGGGTGGTTTTTAGTCAGTAAGAGTCTGACACTCCCTCCCGCCTCACCCGGGCGAGAGAAGTCATTGGATGATTTTCCCCGCTCAAAAAAAAAAAAAAAAGGGCGCCATGATTCTCTCCGTGGGGTATAAATAAATTTAAACGACACAAAGTTATACAATATAAATTTACTAGATTATACTTAATTTAACATACACTTATTCATGTAATTAAATTACCAACAAAGCCAAATAGCGGTACAAATAACATACATACAGACGATGATCAGCTGATCATCAAATCATGCACCTTTAAATATATAACAATTATTACACATTACCCACTTATTTTTGTTAATTTTAATACAAATTTATCTGGAAGTAAGTGGGTAATGACACATATGTATCAAAAATTCCAAATATACATGAATGGCAAAATTCTACTATAGATTTGGATTAAAGACAGCAAAAACAGCCAGTCTACAACAAACATATCACCTTCGCAGGATGATTGTCAATACCCTTATAAGAACATACACTTAATAAGCTATGTTACTTAACTTATGAGACGGCTATAAGGATCTGCGTTCATCCGGTGACATCGAATAAAACTCATGAAGGCATGAGTATCTGAAGCCGTATTATGATGCTCCAGTTTGACTTCATGGGCAAAACGATAAATCAATTGACTGTCCACAATGGGGTAGACATGGATAAACTCTCTCCTGATACAAAGAGTTTTCTCCTGATATAAAGAACCTATAACAATGGGTACATCGTAAGAACACAATATAACCTAAGTATATTCTCATCGCGAAGAAACGAATATCTATTTAATATTTTGTTTTAGAAACTTACCCAGAATCTGGGACGAAATACACACAAATATTAATTAATTCAGGTCTTTCACTGGACCTGCACGACAACTTTTTAATAAAATTATAAGACACAGCACTTCTTCAGTCTGATCTTCCTTGTTGTAGATATTGATTTCGAAAAAGGCTGGTTTCTACAAAACTCCTACATTTATACCCCCTATCTTTCGATTCCACTACTGATCGAAGCACCAACCATAACCATATTTGGTAATATTTTGCACGATCCACTTCCTGATCCGAAGAAATCTCTAGATTGTTCCAGATTACGATCCGTGAGACCCCTACTGTCAGAAAGTGTTATTAAAAGAATATTAGAGTGGAACTAGTGCCATCTATGTCACAGAGATAGTACTACTAACACTGGGTCGATGTGAAAGGCAAGATCTACGGTTGTTATTTATCGCTAACGTCTATGTTAATTCGCAAAAGTGATGACAGATGGCGGTATTTAATCATTTATCTATTTCCCTTATTTTGGGTTAACATATATTTTTTTTATGTTACAGATTTCAATAGATTTTAGAGGTCACATTTAACCATACTGCACAAGAATTTGGTCAATAATTATTGTGATCAAATTTTAACATTGATATATTTTCTCTTTCTTTCAGAAAATCTGCACCGACTTTACAACTGATGTCATTGGAGAATCAGCGTTTGGCATCACCAGTAACTCCCTGGCAGACGGCGACAGCATCATGCGGAGAGTCACCAGAGAGTTCCAGGCCTTCAACTTGCATCGAGGGCTGTCCTGGTCCAGCATCTTCTTCTTCCCTGAACTGGTCGACATATTCAGGTTAGCAATTCAGTGTCAGAGGGCTTAACATAGCTTCCGCAATTTTTATTTTTGATAAAAACATTATACCTATATTATTTCTGTTAAAATGAGATTTGTGTTCTCGCGGTAGTGTCAAGTCTGGATTCTTCACATACACAATTCTAAATCTGCTTTCATTGCAAAATATTTAGTTGTAATATTTTGCATTTCAAATCAAAACGAATCAATTAATTTCAAATCCACTTAACCCATAAATCACCAAGCGGTCACCGGTGACCGCTTTCCACTAATATTACATTACATTATAGACCTTATTTCTAATGTTTAGAGAATACTTTTGTATGACCAAATTTAGGGGATGGATATCAAATCTTGCAGATTCAGTTTCTTCCCCAAAGACACGATGAAGCTGCTCCGCAAAATATTCCGTACTATGGTGGAACAGAGAGGAGGATATGACAAGGAGGTCAAAGATGCTAGGGACCTGCTTGATGCTCTGCTAAAGATCAAAAAGGAAGCTGACATGGAAAATGAAGGTAAAATTTGTTTGAAATGTGAGATTTTCGAAGGTAGATAGACCAATCAAATCAAATCAAATCAAATTTATTCGCAAAAACATGTGTATACATACACACATACGCAGGTGCATGTATGTAGGATGATAAAAAATAGTTGCACTTAATACATGTTTACCACTTGTCATGGCATGCAAATTTTTAGTAAGTAATAATCATATTATCATCGTTAAATATTTATAAATGTCAAATAAAATTGTATGTAGGTAGATATGTCAAAATTAAAATTATTAATACAGTTATATCATAATTAAATTCGTACAATATGTCACACTCATAGCAAGAATCACATAACCAATGAAACAATCACAACCAATAAAATAATCATAATTTATAAAATAATAGCCATGTTCATCATCATTCTTAAATGACACAGTTATCTGACTGAAGTAAATTCAATCAAATAACTGTGTCATTCAAGAATTCGGTGACACTATAGTAGACCTTCGAGACCAATAGAGTAGATGATGGAAGATGTTCCTGGGACGCGCCCGACATCAGTGTTCCGGTGTTTTCATGGTTGTATCTTCTGTAGATCCTGGTTTACAGGAGTTGCAGCGGTTTTGGGAGGATGTGGCGGACTTGTCCTAAAAAAAAGAAAAAGGTAGATGATGGAAGTTCAACATGAAAACTTGAGGATATTATTGTAGGCTTACTATTACTTGTACCAACATACCACACACTAATAGAGGGCAACCCTATAGCCATTCTACAGGCCCGATTTTAAGTCCTTACACTTATGCAAAATCAAACCTATTATTCTCAACCCCACTGATAAAAATATTTCCATTTCTAGAAATGACAGAAGACATTTTACTCGCTCAAGCTGCAGTGTTCTTGCTGGGTGGCTTCGATACTTCTGGTGCTGCATTAACCTGGACCATGTATGAATTGGCTTGGAACCCACAATATCAGGTAAGGGGAATATCTATGCCTTAGAAACATACTTAGGTCAAGGTGAACATCACCCATATTTCACCAGATGTTATAGATGTCTTTCTTTATTTCTTTATCTGTTTAAATACTGTAATAAATCTCATACGTAATGTATATTTTTAGGAAAAACTATACGAAGATATTTTGAACATGAAAAGGAAAATTGGTGACCGTGGTTTCGACTCTACCGTGCTTGCTGAGGTCGGATACCTGGACTGTGTTATTAAGGGTAAGGAAAGAGAAGAATAGTTTAACAAAACTTTCTTTTAAAGTCATAACATAGTCTCTATTCCATATGAGGGCTTGTGGACTGGTTGTCGTTAGGTAACCGAAAAATGTGATGACACTGATGCCCTTTCATTTTATTATATTAATAATATCTTCGTATACTAAGTAAATGCAAATATAAAACCAGTTATGCATGCGCATAGAGTAATTCATAAACCACATCACGTGCACGAGTGTCACGCATGCAATTTAACTCGTCGAGTACCGGTTTTGCAGACACAATTATAGAACAATAGGTTGCGGTCACCGGTGACCGCTTGGTATTTGACAGTTTAATAGGTTCTACTGGCACTTTATGCATTTACTTCCCACAGCTAATTCTATCAGCATCAATTAATTATTATTTATGTTGTCATTTATTATTATCATCAATGTTTTCTACATCAAATCGCTAGCTTTTATAGATAATTTTATGAGTATGTTTGCTTAATGAAATGGTAAACACTTAAATAAGTTGGAATAAGACTCATTTTAGTTACAATAATCTGTTCTGTCTCCAGAAACCCTCAGAATTTACCCTCCAATGGGCTGGTTGGATCGCATCGCCACTAAGGATTACCAGATTGATGAGAAGCTAACTATCCCCGCTGGAACTGCTGTCTACGTGAACGGTGTCAGCATGCAGATGGACCCTGAGTACTTCCCGAACCCCGAAGTCTTCAACCCTGACCGGTTTCTACCGGAAAATGAACGGAGTATCACACCATACACTTTTATGCCTTTTGGAGAAGGACCAAGGAATTGTATAGGTAAGGCTTAATTATTTTATGAATGTTTCTTCACATCATTGTCTTCAAAATTTTCTGATTCGTAATGAATTAGAACCCTAATAATTAAAACCCTATTCAATAAGAACCAAGTCTTATTATGCAAAAGTTTAAAACAGCTAATCTAATGGCTGGCTTTGAGAACTTCTCTTATGTGATTTATCATCAGACTGTACTTATTTTCTTTAAAGAATGTTTTTTTTCTTTTGTGCCACTTAAAACTTGATTCTTTGGAAACTAGATAAGATAAGATTAGATAAGAATAATCTATTGTACACCTTAAAGTAATATAAACATATATGTCGAGTTACATCCAAGAATAGTAGGGTACAAAGGCGGCCTTGTCACTAAAAGCGATCTCTACCAGGCAACCTTTGTTACCTAGTTTCATAACTGCTACATGTATTCAATATATATTTCAATAATTAGTTTATTACATGTGACTCATAACATAAATAGTGAAAAGTGTGTGTTACATTGTACAGTGGCATTAAGTGCCGTAATGTGCACCTCTGCCTACCCCTTCAGGGGTAATGTTATAATTTTTATTAAACAAGGTAGCCAGAAGCACACTGCTATATTTCATAAACAAAAGAAGAACAAGGTTTTCACACGTGAAAGTGCCAGCTTGCCACAGTTAATATAGACATATAGAACAATAACAATATTGTTATTTAATTTTCCAATTCTCTTTTTTGCAGGAATGCGTTTCGCCTACCAGACTCTCCGTCAAGCATTGGCAGAGATCCTACTAAAGTATGAGATCAAGGTCATTCCAGGCACTTTGAAACCCAGTCAAATAGAGATCGAGAAGAATGGCATGTTCTATATGCCCAGCGGGAAGATGAGCGTGCAGTTTGTACAGAGAGAGAATGAATTTGTTAATTAGTGTTATGTTACAGAATATATTAGTTTTAAACTATTTATACTTTGCTTAAGTTACTTATAATCACATACTCTTTTTATGAAATAAATGTAAAAGTATTTATGTATCACACCTGTGTTTATTTTTAAATGTATTTCATAAGACTCTGTTTTCGATTAACATAACATAAAATCACGCCTTTTTATCCCCGGAGGGGTAGGAGGTGCACATCACGGCACTTAATGCCACTGTACAATGTACTATGTACCACCCACTTCTTACTATTTATGTTATGAGTCCCATGTAATAGGGGGTGAGCCTATTGCCATATTATTATATGCACAATTTCTCGACTACGTACTACTGAGAATGTTTAAAAAACCCAGTAATACTTTGCCCGACCCGGGAAGCAAACCGGAGACCCTTTGCCCAGCAGTCAAACTTGCAACCACTTGGACAACGAGGCAGATACGATTAAATTAGGAAAAAGCGATATATAGTTTTTATTTTATGTATCAAATAAACTACCACACTCAAAAAGAGAACGAAATGACCTGACATAAGGGATAAGTAAAGCTAAACTCGTAAGTACATTCATTTTGCAAGCATTATCCTACAAACATAGTAGGTATACCGACTATATACATAAAATCTATGCACACGATAACCATGACACTATTTTGTAAAACTGACTAAACCAGTCTAAACTCGAGTCAGGCAAGCTACATCTAGGCGCAATATTTTTTATAATAATAATAATAAAATACATATTCTTATACTTAACATTTATAAATAACATAACGCCTTTCATCCTCGAAAGGGTAGGCGGGTAGGCAGAGATGTACATTATGCCACTGTACAATGTCAAACTCACTTTTCACTATTTATGTCATGAGACCCATGTAACAGGGTGTGAGCCTATTGCCATATACCGAGAACAATTCCAGACTCCGTGCGACTACTGATAAAAACCCAGTAATACTTTGCCTGACCCGGGAATCGAAGCCGAGACCCCTTGCCCGGCAGTAGCACTTGCGACTACTCGGCGAACGAGACAGACATTTATAAATAGCCTATTTAAATTAGTCATAATAGGTACTACTTTATATAAAGTAGCTCCCACGACTTAATTATTATAGAGGTAATACTGCAAATTAAAAACTCACCGCAGTCTACTGACATCACTCACAAATAACTTAGATCCTACTAATATTATGAATGCATAAATTTGTATATTTGTTTATTTGTTAGTTCTTTACGCAATAAATTTGGTACAGAAGTATATTGTAGTCTGGAATTACACATAGACCACTTTTGTCCTACAGAAACGCGGGTAATACCGATGGCAGACGCTAGTTAACATCTACCAACGATTATGAGTACTTAATACCTATGTGTTGCACCAAGAAATAGTCATAGGTAATGTATTTACGTATGTATATGCTATTTATATATTATTCTTAACTTTCAAGGATTTCTAGTTACTTACATAAACTAAACTTAGCTTATTTATCTCAAGTACTCACATTCACATAGTTTCAAGAATTAGGTTATACCTACGTTAAAAGATAATAATATATATTTATTACATAGTATTGCCATTTTTATCTTTTATGTATTATATGTAGTCTGTAAGTTTCATTGATTGTTTAATTTGTTTTTTATTGTTTTTCTTCTATTTTGGTTTTCTTTTATTGTGCATCTACCACCCATTCCCAGATTCTTTTCAAAAATTCCATCCAAAGGTTGTCTGGAAGAAATCGCCGCGTGTGATAAGATTGCGCGCCCATTGTACTCAAATTACTATTGAAATGCTTACAATTTTTTTCTATGTGTGCAATAAAGTATAAAATAAATAAATAAATAAATAAATATTAAGACTAAAAGATAGATATGGCCACTGGTGACGAAATGCCTCTTCTCATACGGAAAATATTTGAGCAGTAGGTAATCACCACGGTTGCTCAATGCGGGTCATAAGCCCAGGTTCTTCCTATTGGTAAGTTGTCTCCCTATTACCATCTTCTTAGTGAACAAAACCATGTAACCTAAGCAGATTTTGAGGGGAAAATAATCCACCGACTTCTCCCGCCTTGGGTCAGGTAATACGAGCGTCAGACTCTTACTGAAAGCTAGTTCCAATAGGTGCATGTTTAACCAACTTCAAAAAAAGAATCTCTTTCGGATCTCAGTTTGGCCGTTTGGCCCGTATGTATGTTTATCTCGCCATTGGCTGAACCGATTTTGACATGGTTTTCAGTGTATTAGTAGTATACTAGCTACTTCCGCGCGGTTTCACGCGCTCTGCTCAGCTCCTTTCGGTCATAGCGTTATGTTTTATAGCCTATAGCCATCCTCGATAAATGCCTTATGCAACATAAAAATAATTATTCAAATCAGACTAGTAGTTACGGGGATTAGCGCGTTCAAACAAACAAACAAAAAAACAAACTCTTCCGCTTTATATAATTGTTTAAGATTAATTAATCGACTTAAAATAGATGGTGTTAATGTCGATTTTATTAAACGTAGTTCATAAAAGAATTATGTTATCTATCAGTTATTTATCTTATACCAAAATCATCAGATAGGTAAACTGTTATAGCGTCTATAGTTAATGGTTCTTTGAAAAACTCAGCAGTTTAATACAGGGACCCTCGCTACAATATCGCCAATCTGCTAGTCTCACGGTCCCTAAAGATTAACACCCTTTCAGTTTATATATCATTACCGGCTATCGGCTATCGATGTCACCACCTATTCTCATTAACGATAGTGCTGCGATCGTAACGATAACCGTTATTTATAGACGTTGTTCAAAGGGTTATTTTTTTGGGATTTTTGTTAGAGATTTTTTTGTCGAGGTGTTTTTGAAATGTGGTGATTATTTCGTTTATGGTTTAGAGGAAGCGTTTTTATCAATATTTTTTTAAGGAATGGCTTGGTTGGTAATGAGCATTATTTGTAGATTAAAACACAACAACCCTATGATTTAATTACCATATAACTCTCAAAAATTTGAACTTTTCTCTTTACTCATAACTCTACTGTACACTATTTCAATAAACTTAAAACGCATCATCTACATTTTTTTCTAAAATAGTCTCTACATAAAAAACACACATACTAACAAAAACCGTTATTTACCTATAGTTACAAAAAACGTTGAAATAACGTTATCGTTTCACAGCAGTGTCCCATGCCTCACACCGCCATTACAGATTAATCGTTAAGATAAAGGGATGGCTTCTTTTTATGATCTCTCGCGGGTTTCTGTATAAGGCAGCAGACACTATCACAAAGTTTGCAAAATGAATAAAATACTTAAAATGTAATAGAGAGAATAGATATTTTTTTCACTTCGCTTCATCTATCTGTCTTACTCTGGCGTGTATAATCCCTATACTTATTATACTCTTTGCGTGTATAATCGTCGTGCGCTCTGCACATTATTATACTAAATCCAAGTCAAATAAATCAGACTATCAATCCACCAACATAACAGTACCTACATTTTTAGTTTTCAATTGTTTTTGTTTGTCTTTTACGTATTTTTCTTGTGACCGAAATGTCCGACATTCTAAATCCTCAAAACACCATCGTCAAAGACTCGATCCTATCACTGCGTTTGTCACTTGCAGTCTAATGACTTTTTTGAGTACCGGGATTTTTAAAGGACTTTTATTATGGGCTAGGTTAACTTTGACAAGACATGCAGTTGTTTTATAAAAATACGCATGACGCATATTAACAATTGAGTTGTTAGAAAAAACATTTAATAAAGCAAAAAATCCCTTTAAATTATGACATAATTCCTCTTTCCAGTTCGTATGTGCGCGCCCTTACCAAGTGCTTCCCCATAATCTATTAACGTGAGGTCAGGTCGCTATATCACCTCCATTGATAACTGAGGGTTACTTTAATAACTAACGTGTATTCGCCTATTACTAATCACTTGCTTTGCGAAGTCTTCATTTTCTTTTTAAGAAGTACATATTTGAGAAATACAACTACGCAGTTTGAGGCTAATTATATAATGTAACACGTTTCTAAACGTCTTCTATTGCATATATTACAGAAGTCTGTAAATAGTTAGTAAATTATTATGATAATGCTAAATGTTGGCCGAGTGGTCGCAAGTGCGACTGCCGGGCAAGAGGTCTCGGGTTCGATTCCCGGGTCGGGCAAACTACTACTTTTTTAATTCTCAGTAGTAGTCTGGAACGGAGTCTGGAATTGTGCCTGGTATATGGAAATAGGCTCTCCCCCTTTATATGGGACTCATAACATAAATAGTGAAAACTGGGTGTTACATTATACAGTGGCATTAAGTGCCGTAATGTGCACCTCTACAGACTACTTCGGGAATAAAAGGCATAATGTTATGTAATTATGATAATCTTTACATACTTTATATAGCATTCTATTACACCAACTCCATCCCACCTATGACTGAGAAACTATCTAGAAGCACCCGCCAAACGAAATAATACACAACATTTATAACAAGCCACTGCACCTTCAAGATATAATCTCGGAGCCAGGTTTACCACCAACTAACAAGGAGTAAGATTCTAAAGTCTAAATAATCACCACTTGGTCGCCACAACTCGCGGCCTTCTAGGGGATTATCTGACTAATTGGCAATCATGACGCAGCCTACTCCTCACTGAATTCCGAAGGGCACAGACAAAGTTTTATTACTCCGATTTACCCAATTAACTTTGGAACATTGTGATGCATTATTAAACACCTAGGGGAGAATTGTGAAATTATCAACTGTTCTGTAGAACAATTGTTTAGGGAATACAAAATATTTCTACTGTTTTCCGTGTAGCGGTATCTTTCAATTCTTCTCGGAATTTATTTTTGTAAGATAATCTTCAGTAGCAGACCTGCTTCGGGAACGCATCTTTGCCACTTACGTTCTCTATATATTATTATAGAGGTATATATTATTTATATTATACATAAATACCTAAAAAAATTTTTATTTTTTTTTAAGGCTGGAAAATCATCGAATGACTGCTCCCGCCTGGGTGAGGTGGGAGGGAGTGTCAGACTCTTACTGACTAAAACCCACCCCGTTCCTTCTCCTGCAAGTCGAGCGTCGAGCGTCGGTTACTCGTTAGGTTCTCTGCGACTCCGAATCGGCATCGGCCCTGTTGGGCCCCATCTGTGGTGGTCTGATGGCTCTTTGTGGCACACGCGGAACGCGACGCGCCGTACGCTTGGGTCTAAATACCTACAATAAACCCTATTGTCTTCAAGCATACGTAAATTCAATGTCTTATTCTGCATTTCTGAATCATATTCTGAAGTTAAACACACAAGACTTTGAATAAACCCATTGCATTAACTATTACAACACAAAATAGCAATCAATAAATTTTGACAGTAGGTACTATTGGCGAGGTGGCTGGTGTCGCACCTATTGGTGATCGGCAAATTGTTGTTCCGGATCTGGGTATCATGTTTATGTGAATTTGTATGTTTGTAAACGCACCCACGACACAGTAGAAAATCCTAGTGCAGGGCAACGTTTAAAAAAACAGTTTAGTAGGTACTTTCTAAAACAACATTAGGTACTTCAGAATCTGTTTCAAGAACTCATCTTATTCGAATGTGACAACAATAATATAGCAACAATAATTCTAAGCAGTACAGAATCCCACGACACCTGCTTTAGTGGGATATCTTTAAAAAATCCTCTTACAGAATAATCTGACAGGCAACGTGGCCGGTCCCAGGGTACACTGGCTTTGCATCCACGTGAATATTACTCTAAGAGGTTAAAATGTAACTTCTGTAGAGATGCCGAATTGAAAATTTTGTTTATTGTCGGTTAAAAGGATACATACGTTGATGTACAGAGAAAACGCTGAAGAATAAAATAGGTAGGGTAGGTACCTGCTTTGAAGTGAAGTGGACAATTGATTGGTGATTTTAGAAGTTTATAAAGAAATCATGCTATTGAAGCAATTTTATAACATTGATTACATAGATTACATAGACAGATTTACATTTTGTAAATTATGATGACGTCAATATTTAGTTTTTAAATACTACCTGCATAAAACTTTTAATATCGCTCATGGACTAGACACAACCCACAGAAAAGAACAATACTGTAGGAATCTCATACCTCTAGTGCCTAGTAGTATCAGAATCATCTGGAACCTTATCATTCATATATCTCCAACAGGATTATCTCCATCTCTGGAGGCCCAATCTTTCCAATCCCTGAATACCTAACAGTCCTCAAATTCCTAATCCCAAAAGGCCGGTAACGCACTTGTAACGCCTCTGGTGTTTCAGGTGTCCATGGATGACGCCGATGGCTTATCATGCTTACCATACTATCAGGTGATCCGCCTGCTCTCTGGCCGGCTTATACCATAAAAAAAACATCGTCATTTTCTTTTATGACATCTAAATAATGCAAATTGTTCCCTTGAATCGTGCGAGTAACAAAATACTATACTACCATACTATACTACCTACAAATAGACATGGAATGCAGTGACCACAAACTGTGCTCGCGGCACGACCCGCTGAGGTCTCGGGTTGTCTGCTATTACTTTAACTTTTTCTATGCAACGTGTTTAAAACTATAAAACGTTATAAACTGGATTATATTTCGTGGAAATTTAGTTTTATTTCGCATAAAAAGTTAAATACGCTTTGTGATTTTTGGTTAAGTGGTCGTATTAGTGACTACTTAAAAAGAAGTATCAAGTTCGACTGTCTCGTCAATGTAGGTGTTTGATTAACATGTATTTTGAAACTCTTTATCTCTCTTTATTACCGTTTAATTTTGCAGCATGATGTGCCTAAATAATGTATTAAAAGCAATCGTCATTAACTAATTTGGCAACAAGAACAATATTAGACATAACATAACATCACGCCTTTTATCTCCAAAGGGGTAGGCAGAGGTGCACATTATGCCACTGTACAATATAACACCCACTTTTCACTATTTATGTTATGAGTCCCATACAATAGGGGGTGAGCCTATTGCCATATATGGGGCACAATTCCAGACCACGTGCTACTACTGAGAATTTTTTAAAAACCCAGCAATACTTTGCCCGACCCGGGAATCGAACCCGAGACCCCTTGCCCGGCAGTCGAACTCGCAACCACTCGGACAACGAGGCAGTAAAGAAAAATGTTAGAAAATCATAAAATTAGCGACTAACCCTTTTGTAATAGAACGACTAACTACAAACTGGATATTCTTAATTACCCAAACTCCTTGTGTTAAATACCTCTAATATACGACACCACAACTACTCGCTTTACAAATAAAAATATGCATAGCAAAAATAATATTAGGTACCAATTAACCCAACCCAAAACAACACACAACACAACATTAATAATATCAAAGAAGATCCTCACGATTAAACAACTAAACTATTTAATAGAGAACAGCAACAAAATTGAATAGAAGACCCGAAGCGATTACAGTTTGTCCCGACACTAGTTCCGAAGGCTTTGTTCACACCTCCGACACTTCGGGATTCGGGATTTTTGTTCAAAGCTCTCGCGACAAGAGTTCTAAGCTCTCTTACGTGAACTATGAAGTCCTTTTTGTTATATAAACTGTGTGGACCCATCTTAAGGAGATTTGGAAAAATATAACAACATGTCTTATTGTTGAAGTTAACTTGCAACGGATTAGACATTCGGTATTGTACGCTTTTTCTATTGTATCTGGTTGTTTTTTAGGACTACGTAGTTGTAGTTTTATGAAGAAGTAATTGGTATCTTGGTTGCTATTGATAGAACACCACGTAACCCTTCAGGTTCGCCGGGGCGAAACTCCGCTGCCGCGCCAGATAAGTGCGTGGCGGGATGAGCCCCGGCGCGATCTCATGGCGGAATGGCAGCAACGACTGTCGCAACCGAGGGCTGGGCTCGCTGCCATTGCAGCGGTAAGACCACTCTTTGAGGAGTGGCTTGAGACGCTACGGCGTCCTCACCTACCGCCTGACGCAGGTCCTCACCGGACATGGAAGTTTCGGGAGGTACCTGTGTCTGATGGGACGGGAGGAAACGCCCGGGTGTCATCACTGCGGGGACCGCCCTGAGGACACGGTGGAACACACAGTGGGAGAATGCCCTGCGTGGGCTGAGCACCGCCGTGCCCTCAGGGAAGTGATCGGCGATGGCGACCTCTCGCGTCCGGGTCTAGTGCAGGCCATGATGCGGAGCGAGGGGGACTGGGATGCCGTCTCCTCCTTTTGCGAAGCAGTCATGCTGGCTAAGGAGGAGGCGGGACGCGTGACCCAGCCATCGCGAAGGACACACCGGGCGTCGGGGATCGCGGGACGATCTCCGGCCACAGTAAGCGCGGGCCTGCGGACGGCGAGCATGGGTGGCTCCCCGTCCGACCAGAAACAGACCCGAGCGTACGGCGCGTCGCGTTCCGCGCGCGGCTCAAAGAGCCATCAGACCACCACAGATGGGGCTCATTAGGGCCGATGCCGATCCGGAGTCGCGGAGAACCTAACGGGTAACCGGGGCTCCGGCTCGACGTGCAGGAGAAGGAACGGGGTGGTTTTTAGTCAGTAAGAGTCTGACACTCCCTTCCGCCTCACCCAGGCGGGAGCAGTCATTCGATGATTTTCCCCCCTTAAAAAAAAACCCCTTCAGGTTATTATATCAACCGAATAATTGAGAAAGAAAATAGTATATAGACGTAGGTACACAGAGAAGACGTACATATATGAAAAGATAAATATTGAGCGACCTTCGACCATACTGC
This sequence comes from Spodoptera picta, assembly GCA_038387885.1. NCBI lineage: Eukaryota > Metazoa > Arthropoda > Insecta > Lepidoptera > Noctuidae > Spodoptera > Spodoptera picta. Next base: position 1,405,769 of record JAZHFQ010000235.1, on the reverse strand, counting down.
AATTTCTTGAAAATAAATTCCTTTTAGTAATGAAACCATTAGCATTACATCACGCCTTTTATCCCTGAAGGGGTAGGCAGAGGTGTACGTTTCGATACCTAAATGCCACTGTACAATGTAATGTAACCCACTTTTCACTATATGATTATGAGTCCCGTGTAATACGTGAGGCTATTGCAATATACTGGGCAAAATTCCAGACTCCGTGCTAGTACTGAGATTCTTTTAAAGTGATTTGCACGACTCGGGAATCGAATCCGAGACCCATTGCCCGGCAATCGCACTAGCGACCACTCGGCCAGCGAGGCAGTCAACAACAGTGTAACAATTAATACAACTAAACTAAATTATTCTAAACAAATCAATCGATCAATGTAGAGAAGTCTCATAAAACCGAAAACATTTTGCCATCGAACAAAACACGCGAACAGGTGAAAAAATGCCCCAACAAGCCACCACTGACCAAACAAGCAACATTCTCAATAGCCTATAAATATTATACATACACAACAGTATCACGTAAACATTATAATGTGGTCTCGCTTTGTGAAATCTTTTCGCACATTTAACGACCACCTTATACTGGTTCTGTATACCTTGATGTGATAGCCATGTGTACATGCACCTCACTCAAGAGTATCAAGTAAACAGTTTCATAGTTCCTGTAACGACCAGACTATAACCAGCTGTGCTATTCTGAAACATCATTTTGCAAAATCACTTCTAAATTCACGGTGAGTAAAGTTTCGCGTTTTGAAGATAAATGGGTTTGACACTAGCACTACCAGATGATGACGTGAATGGAAAGAAGACTACGTGCATCCTTAGCAAACATTAGATGGCCTACAAATAAGAAAATGAAATGCTTCTATCTTGCATAGAAACAAAATTGTCCACGAAGCGGCATGCGGCACCGTAAAATTCGCCTACCGTTTTTAACGAATGCATGCACGTTAAGACTGGATGGTTGGCCGATTGGTCGCATGTGCGACTGCCGGGCAAGGGGTCTCGGGTTCGATTCACGAGTCGGGCAAACTATTACTGGGGTTTTAAAAAAAATCTCAGTAGTAGCACGGAGTCTGGAATTGTGCCCGGTATATGGCAATAGTCTCACCCCCTATTACATGGGACCCATAACATAAATAGTGAAAAGAGGGTTATATGAGTTACATTGTACGGTGGCATAATGTGCACTTCTGCCTACCCCTTCGGGGATTAAAGGCGTGATGTTATGTTATGTTTATGCACGTTAATAATTGCCACGTGGATACTAAGCCAACTTTTACATTTTGCATAGTGATATTTTGACATCAGTCTTTCATTGTTTTTATATCGTGGCTTGCAAGGTGAGTTGCGAGATGAATTTACCATTTTCAGAATAGCACGGCTGTCCGGCACCAAACCGGCCCCGGGCGACGGTGACGGCACGGATTGAACATACATAGGTACAGTGTTCGACGTGAACGAGGGTTGATTGACGGCCTGCTTGCGACTAAATTGGTGTATTAATTATATTTTACACTTTCGTAGAGTTAACAGGTGCTTCTTATTTAAATAGCTATTTTCTGTTTTGAAAGGTTTTCTTTTTACTTCTAGTGACTGCCTCGTTGGCCGAGTGGTCGCAAGTGCGACTGCCGGGCAAAGGGTCTCGGGTTCGATTCCCGGGTCGGGCAAAGTATTACTGGGTTTGGGTTTTTAAAAAATCTCAGTAGTAGCACGGAGTCTGGAATTGTGCCCGGTATATGGCAATAGGCTCACCCCCTATTACATGGGACTCATAACATAAATAGTGAAAAGTGGGTGTTACATAGTACAGTGGCATTATTAAGTGCCGAAATGTACACCTCTGCCTACCCCTTCGGGGTTAAAAAGGCGTGATGTTATGTTATGTTTTCTTTTTATTATTATTTTCTGTGCAAATAGTGATAAGGAGACGAAAAGTATGTTTAATTATCTCTTTGACTGGATTTAAGTGTTTTGACTTTGACTTTGACAATCGAACCAACACAACTATGTAACTACAGAATTGTATTGTAAACCCGATTGAAAAAGAGTAACCTATGGAGTTTCTTGCTCGTTCTTCTCCATAGGAATCTACACCTTGGAATGAGCAACTAGCTTCACTTCTAAATTTTTGTTGTTGACGTTCAAAAGTGCCTTCTTGGTCTAATTGAAATAAATGATTTTGACTTTTGACTTTTTTGAGTTTTAAGGCAATTATAATCAAAGCTTCAGTTCCGTTCGCGTCGCCTATTCCAGTAAAACTCCCAGATATCTATCATTGAAGTTCGTATGGTATATTTGGATATAAAAAACTAAACAAGAAGTTAGAAAACGGTCACATCAACGATGCCTTTAGATTTTCCACACATAAAAAAGCATTAAAAAGTACGCATATTTAACAAAGAAATAAAATCCCATACACACAATACACACATACATACATAATATGAAAATTAAACAATAAATCATTGGTACACGGTGTATCGACCCAATGGGCACGTAAGGTCGCCAGCGTAAGAACGGTAATTTATTTTCTGACTGTACCTACTGAGGGAATATGAAAATTTTCTCCATGGGGAGTGGAGGCAGACGGGCGGGCACCCAGCAGGAACCTTTGTTTCCTGAACGTTATACAGCTAGCATTCATTATATCTGAGATATGGAGGCTTTTAATACCTATTTTAAATAATAGACTGCTTAGTTGGCCGAGTGGTCGCAAGTGCGACTGCCGTGCAAGGTGTTTCGGATTCGATTCCCGGGTCGGGCAAAGTATCACTGGGTTTGAACCCTTTGAGTACTGTCATTATAGACGCAATTAAAGAACAATAGTTTGCGGTCACCGGTGCCCTCGCGGTGTTTGACAGTTTAAAAAAATCACAGTAGTAGCACAAAGTCTAGAATTGTGCCCGATATATAGCAATAGGCTCACCCCCTATTACATGGGGCTCATAACATAAATAGGGAAAAGTGGGTGTTACATTGTACAGTGGCATAATGTGCACCTCTGCCTACCCCTTCGGGGATAAAAGGCGTGATGTTATGTTATGTTAAATATTGGCCTTTAAACTGTCAAACACCAAGAGGTCACCGGTGACCGCAACCTATTGTTCTATAATTGTGTCTACAAAACCGGTACTCGACGAGTTAAGGCACGTTAAAAGTTTAAGTGAGTTGGGATATTAATAAAGCACTTAATTGCTATTGCTTTTCAACTATGTATGTGTAGTTTTCCATAAAATTATGTTCTTATATTGGATTGGTCGCGTACATCAAAGTTGCGCAAAAGAGGCCTGCCTTAAAAAACCAAATCGTCCTTTCTAAACATCAATCACTTTTAGCATGCACAAGATAATTATCTCTAATTTTGTATCATTATCAAAGAAAATCTGGAACAATAATGTATTGTAATTACCTAAGCCTGGACTTGCTGGACGCCCGTCTGTTCACCCATAACCCCAACTGTCCTGGTTTAATTGGAATACAGTAATTTATCGTGGGATCTCTGTTATCCGATTACGGACCCATCGAGATTGTATTTGAACGAGGGAATTAATTTAACTATGCACATACGAACGAGGACCTGATTGGAGAAGCCTGGATCAAGCTTGCATCTTATGGTCTGCTGAACGTCTATTGGAGTAACGTTAACGTTTACTTAGGCATTGTTCCTTCCATGACTTCAGGGAAATTTTAGTGAACTACGCAAATAATAAAGATATTAAGCATCTATACAAGTCCCGGTTAGAGTTTACATTATTAATATTAGAAATTGGACACTGCATGGGCTTCGGCTCGATGTGCAGGAGAAGGAACGGGGTGGTTTTTAGTCAGTAAGAGTCTGACACTCCCTCCAGCCTCACCGAGGCGGGAGCAGACATTCGATGATTTTTCCCTTTAAAAAAAATGCATTAGAAAACCCACCTCGCTTCAGTTTTATAACAGAACTAAAAGCAGATATTTGTTTATTATACCTCTATACTAAAATGATTAGCTTAATTAAATTCACCGTATTAACGACACTTTCCGAACACTAAAATTAACCTCATATTAAAAGCCAGGCCACAACAGTCAAACAACAACTGTTCAACGTCAATTCCTAGTATACAATATTATACTGCTAGCAAATGGCAAGTGTATAACAATACAGAACACTGTAATCAAAACCCGAGCTCCAGCTTCGCGTCACTTTTTCGGCGAAATTCTCAACACACGATAGCAAAGTCAAACATGGCAGGTTTAGCAAACAAATAAGGCTTGGGCTGCACCAAAACTGAGCAAGAGACGAAGATATATTTTTAGCTAGAATGTCTCCTCCAAAGCAGCGCTGAGATGGATATTGATTTGACAGAATCATAATTATATCTTGGCATATTTGCGAAGCGTAACTGACAGATATAAAGATAGATAGATTCATTTATTTGCCTGAACTGACATCTCCTACTTTCATTTCGCTGAGTAGAATTTATACATATCTCCGTTCAGTAGCTAATATTTTTTACTAGTTATGTTATCAATCCTATGTATTAAAGCAGGGGTTCCCAATGTTTTCTTAGTCAGGGACCACTTTTAATCATTCTTCTTAGGTTTGGGATCACTATTACAATCTACACATTACATCATCACATAACATCACGCCATTTATCCTCGAAGGGGTAGGCAGAGGTGCACATTACGACACTTAATGTCACTGTACAATGTAACACCCACTTTTCACTACATAAGTTATGAGTCTCATGTAATAGGGGGTGAGCCTATTGCCATATACCGGGCACATTTCCAGACTCCGTGCTACTACTGAGGTTTTTACAAACCCAGTAATACTTTGCCCGACCCGGGAATCGAACCCGAGACCCCTTGCCGGCAGTCGCACTTTCAACCACTCGGGCAATGAGGCAGTTATAACAACATATTATATTTTTTTCATGTTTCAGACCTAGATTTCCTCCAGAGACGTTATTGTTCATTCTCATATAGAGGTAAATAGAGACTATTCGATTATTGAAATCAGTTGATCTTCTCCGTTATCTTCTTTACGACGTCACGTTCCATTTGATCTCTGTACTCGTGGTATTTACTGGAAACACAAGACAGCATGCCTGTCTTGTGCTTTTTTTTATTTCGCGGACAATATTTCGTCTTCTGCAGACCACTGATGGTCTACTGATAACCGGTTGGGAACGACTTTATTAGTGGCAGCCATCATACAATGCATAGATTTTTATACTGCCAGATCACAAAGAATTTTCGAAAAAAAAGCAAGTGCCTCAATGCTTTCGGCAGTTAAACCTTTTCAAGCAAGAATATAATTTTCACCAGTGGAGTCCGACCCTAAGTGTTGTTGTGTGTTTCTCTTTGTGATGACGGAACACTAACGCTGTTAGTTCTCTTCATTTGTTGTTTACACAAGCTTTCTCTCTGGGGTCACTCGCCTTAAATATACGGTACACCTACGAAACTCAAGTTCAGGCACTTTGTCTATATGTGTTAGCTAAGGAGTTGGGAAGTCGCTTTTGTTTCTAAGATTATTGCAGCTGTAACTATGTATGAGTGACGCTAGTTTATCTTTTTCATACAATGCAATTAAAATATATAAGTAGGTAGATATGAGACAAGTACAGTAGAGAAGTAAGGTAGACAAGACTGCCTCGTTGGCCGAGTGGTCGTAAGTGCCACTGCCGGGCAAGGGGTCTCGGGTACGATTCCCGGGTCGGGCAGAGTATTACTGGATTTTTAAATATTCTCAGCAATAGCACGGAGTCTAGGCTAAGGTAATAGGCTCTCTTTATTACATGGGACTCATAACATAAATAGTGAAAAGTGGGTGTTACATTGTACAGTGGTATAGTTTGCACCTCTGCCTACCCCATCTGGGATAAAAGGCGTGATGTTATGTCACGTTATGTTATGTTATGTTATATGACACAAATTTGTGTAATATTTTATGACATTTTGTACACAGACTCGGTGCCATTTTTCCATTACTTATTATTGTTTTCAGATTTCATTGTTTTTCTTACCTACTAAATTTTTTCAGATTTTCTGTCGACCAATAGGTAACCACTTCATCGTCACCAGTCACCACAAAAACCTGATAGAATCACTGTTCACTGTCTGCCAAAAATGTCTTAAATCCAATAAATCCAGCCTCCTCGTATCGAAGGTCTCTAATAGAAAATTTGCATTTCCTGGACCAGTGCGGCGTTTGTAGCAAACTCACCAAACTGCCTTAATAATTTGTGATTGAATCGCTGGCGCGCACCCAGCTGGCTGGTCGCTCGATAACGATAACATGAACTGGATACTACTCACTGTCACACTTTTGGATCGAGGGGATAAGCTATCGTGGTGGTGGTAGGCTGCAAAACCTCAACAAGAAACTTCTGTTAGTGAACAAAATTTTACCAGAGGTAAAGTCAAAGTTAAAGCATTTATTTCAATTAAACCATAATTTGGTACTTTTAAAAGTCAAAAAATACAAAATAAATAATAGTCTGTCAGTCAGTCCGTCAGTGAAGCTAGGTGAAGCTAGGTCTAATGTAGATTCGAATGGAGAAGGACGAGCAAGAAACTCCATTCGTTACTCTTTTTAAAAAAAGTATGTTCTACAATGTCTCTGATACATATTCCAATACTGTACGCATATGTGAGAGCAATGCAAAGACACGCTTGACACATTTATAGAGAGGCAGACATACGGTACACAGATAAGTAGTGTTAAGCAGGAATGCTTAAAACATACATATAAACATAACATCACACCTTTATACCCGAGGGGGTAGGCAGAAGAGCACATTACGGCACTTAATGCCAGTGGCATTGTAACACCCACTTTTCACTATTTATGTCATGAGTCCCATGTAACAGGGGGTGAGCCTATGGCCATATACCGGGCACAATTCCAGACTCCGTGCTACTACTGAGAATTAAAAAAAAACTAGTAGCACTTTGCCTGACCCGGGAATCGAACCCGAGACCCCTTGCCCGGCAATCGCACTTGCGATCACTCGGCCAGCTTAAGTAACCCGTATTTTTCTTAATTTAGTATGTCTCACGATAGTTATTATAAAACAATGCATAAATCATTATCCAAACCGGGATTAAAACCCGAAACTACCCGAGACTATGTATAGGTACCTCTATAATGAGCACACATACAAATTATGAATTTGACACTACAAATTTCTTATGTTTGTAATATTATACAACATAAACTTCATGACCCGTTTAATTTTTCGCCTTCGGTAAAAGAATCCGGTGGAGCGGCGTCCTTAATTAAATAATTAACATTTTCCTACAAAAGTAGACGTTTACAAAAATATTTCTTTATTAATAACATCTCGTGATAAATAACTGAGATTTTTGTGTTAAAATTAACTACATTGAGTTCTGTGAGTTTTGTGTTTTTTTTTATTTTAATTTCAAAAAGGCTTTATACACATACTTGTGTACGAAGTGGGCTTAATGCTATGGACATTCTCTTCCAGCCAGACCTTTGGGTGATACAGAGACAAAAACAATGGTCGATGCAAGAAGCAAGCATATTCGAGGAGTCTGTGTATCTATCTACTTAGATACTAAATTAACTAAAAATCGCGGTTTACTCACGTGAATATACCGAGAAAAGCTCTACTAGTTTCGAACCACAGAGGGGTTCTTCCTCATTTTTAGTTAATTTAGTATGTCTCACGATAGTTATTATAAAAACATACTTAGATACCTACTTATGTTTTTAAGAAGGTTGCAATAAAATTGAGTTCAAAGAAACACGTGTTACGTAAATATGGGTTTCTTTTCTTCTCTTTTTTATAATCTTTCAGGAACATTTAAAGTTTTTACATAATAGGGACGATGACACGCTATGAAAATCAAAAAAAATATTCAGTCTGTCAGTTAGGTAATGAAAAAATATTAGACGTATAAGAAATCAATACTTAAACAAAAGGAAAAGTTATGGAGTGGGAGCTAAAACGTCATTTCTACGTAGGTATTAAACGTACCTAGAAGTGACGTCACGCGATATTTCAAACCAATTTATCGTCTACCAATAAAAAGTATTAGTTTATGTAAACAAATAAAAGTACGTGTCTAATGTTTTAAAATATTCTACTAGACGGACATTAGAATAAAAATTAGTCATCTACCCTATTCTAGACTAGATAGTTACTGAAAATTTTGAAATCAAAAACCTTAATAACACTTTGTCCGTAGCAATCCAATTGTATTAGTAGTCGCAGTACTACCATTAGACCAAAAACGAAATAATCAGAACCTAGCATAACTACGAATATAACAAAATTAAACATTGCAAGCGCTTCGTTGAATTAAAACATTTTTACGAAATTCGGTTAGCTTATTCACACTTTTATTTAGTTTTCAACTATAAGTTAAATATTTTATATTTCGCCCAGCAAATAACGCAACGTTTCACTGAACTCAAGTTAGGGTAACTTCGCCTGTTCGAGTCCACCCACCACAGCACGAATAACTATCGCATTCGTAAGTATCGAGCGCGTCCGGCGCTTGGATTGGTTGGTTCACTAGAGCCGGCCAATCAGAGCGCCGAACGCGCTCGATACTCTTACGTTACGAATGCGATAGCTATTCGTGCTTGGCACTCAGTTCGCGTCCATTTTACGGATCGCCATGAATGTATGATACCTACTGATAACGAGTTTTTTTTTTAACGGGGGAAAATCATCAAATGACTGCTCCCGCCTGGGTGAGGCGGGAGGGAGTGTCAGACTCTTACTGACTAAATACCACCACGTTCCTTCTCCTGCACGTCGAGCCCGAGCCCCGGTTACCCGTTAGGTTCTCCGCGAATCCGAATCGGCATCGGCCCTATTGGGCCCCATCTGTGGTCGTCTGATGGCTCTTTGAGGCACGCGCGGAACGCGACGCGGCGTACGCTCGGGTCTGTTTCTGGTCGGACTGGGGCTCCCAGTGCCCATGCTCGCCGTCGAGTAAGATCAAACCGTGTACTAACTGCTGCTAATATGGTGGTAGTTTTCTTATTTACGGGAATTTTTAAAGGCTTTGCTCAACAGTGGGAATTTATAAGCTGTTGATGATGCTGATGATCCGGAAGGTGGACGCGGACTGGCGAACTTACCCTATATAAATAAGTAAACTACATTAGCTAAGTTGGCTCAGTAATATTTATAAACTATTCGCTACAAAGCTCGATGATAACATTTAAACGTTACTTATGCCACCGACCAATTGTAAAGCGATTTGAGGACTTAATTTGTTCTGAACTTGACTTTTTATTAATTTAATAGACTTGACGTAACTACGACGTAAGATCGCTCATAATGAAATTATTTCAGACAGCAGAAATTGTTCTCTATCTGTCACAAAATTTTAGGCAATCTCTTATGACATGATGTATTCAAATAATACTGTATTTGCACCTCCTAAAATATGAGTGGTATATTAATAATGTGATCTTTCATCGTTTATTTTTATGGAATAGGGCGAAACAATTTGACCATTCAATTAATGCTAAGTCATCATTACCGTCACTTAATGCTTTTTATGGAATAGGAGGCAAATGACCATACGAATCACCTGGTTAGCAATCAGTGATGTCGTGGTGGCCCGGAGCTTCTCATGCATGAGGGCACGGGTTCGAAACCTACCAACTGCATGTACCAATGGCACTTTTTCAGATTTATGTGTACCTACTTTCTAAGTTTATTTAGACACCAAACCTTCAAACCTCCAAGAAAAGAGCGTATTCCTCTTTAAAAGGCCGGCAACGCACCTGTGACTCCTCTGGTGTTGCTGGTGTCCATGGACGGCGCTAATTGCTTACCATCAGGTGATCCGTCTGCTCGTTTGGCCACTATTCCATAAAAAAATCCACCTGGGATTTAAAATTTCTAATTATAAGTTTGAAATCGCCAACCCGCATTGAGCGAGCGTGGTGATTAGAACTAAAACCTTCTCCATGTGAGAAGAGGCTTTGCTCAGCAGTGGCCACTTATATGCTGTTGATGTGACCATCACCAATGCTTAGACAAAGTGAATAATACTACTTAAATTAAAAAATGTTAAGTATTTTCATGACTTAAGTGCTGAACATTATTTTAATTACACTATATTATGTCAGAAGAAACTGTCTTTGTTGAAATTATAAAACTTTTGTCGATAATGGACTTCCGCTAACGTCTCTACCATGATCCAAAGAATAAAGCAGGAAAGCTGAGCTGCCTAGCTAGGTAAATAGTGTTAAACTAATGAATTGCCCGGAACTGGTAAATTTTATTACAAGCACCTAGTTCGTGGTTACTGCGAGGAGTATAGTTGGGTGGTACGACGTTTGTGATGTTATGTTTTATACAGTTTATATTACCTCTATATCCGAATGTTGTTATGCCTGTTGGATTTTTATAGAAAACTACAGTTTAGAAAGGGTGTCTTCTTTCGCTGAATGAACAACGTACAGTTTGATCTTCTCCTTCAATTTTTAACGATTTGTTAACCATCAATAGTACAATTGTTGATCTATTTGACATTCTTAAGTACTTCCACGGTTACTAACCATAGATTCATCTTGATATTGGTGATCTGTTTCAAATACTTAAATACTATAACGTGGTCAACGTTATAGTATTTTCACAATATTATACAACAGCTCTAAGTTAAAATTAAAAGCGTTATTTTCAAATAGTTCGTTATGTACATCAGATGCCTCAAATTATGTGCTGTATGTTCTAAGAGAAGGTGTCTTTTAGAGAGACTGTACAGCAAAATTCATGTTTCCTCCACATTTTGAATTTGTTTATATTTTCGCTATCTGTCGCATAAAAAAATAGAGCAACCATGGGAATTCAACTTTGATTTTTTCGTAATGAGGGGTTCTGTTGCTGTGCGCGCTCGCTAGTTGGCGCCACGAGTGCATAAAGGACATAAAAGTAATTTTGTTTGTAAAAAGTAGACAGAGAAAGGTAACAGATTCAGTACAGTTTGATATTATTTGAATATATGAAATTAAATAGTGTACCTGTATATTTTTCTAAAAAACAAGAATCTTATTGTTATTCTCTCTTAGTTCTGATAAAATGTCGGGCTCCAAACGTTTATTTATGCAAAGGGTCAAATCAAAATGGCGGAGATTTTCATCAATAAGTACTAGCGTCATTAGTTATATTGTAATACTTTGTTGAAACTGGGTCAATCACTATAGTTTCTGATCGAATTTTCAATAGTTTGCTTGTTGAAACGTCGAGGTAAACTTGGAAAGTTTTCGTGTAACGACATAAAACTAGATATTGACTGATTGACTACTTTGACTAGTCTGACCCAACCGACAAATTCTTATCCATATTTAATCATCACTAAACTATTCTAGACTTACTTGTAATTTAGATACTGGCATTCTTTAGTCGTTCGTTAACTTACTAAGAACATCACACGAAAGGTTCTTTGTACAAAAATACAAAAACAGATTACTTACTGTTTTTTGTCCACCATCTTAAGTTCGGTAAACTTACCTAGGTAACGTATGACGTTACATGTGCAAAAACATCCTTTCCCTAAGCTAAGATTTCAGAAAAACTCTAACGAGCAACCACGGCATGAACGCTAAACCTTTCCACTACGAATAACTTCAAAAGAGTTCGAAATTATGAAACGTCATTAAGCTATACCAGAAAAAAATATAATATAAAAATCCCTTTGAAAGAGCGGAAAAATATATTGAATATTCATGACACTCTAATATACCCCCAGGCATACTGCGGGTTGAAATAAAGTTAATTGAATTTCCACAGAATATTTGGAAGTCTTTAGATTTTGAGCGAACGCCTTTATTTCTAAATTGGTTGGGAGGACTGCTGTGTTTACGAAATGTTATTTTATTTTCATGTACCTAATATTATGGCTGACTGTTGCAGTGCTGTGATTTTGTTATTGCTTCGCTTTTTTGTCACTTTTATGTCACGAATTCACGATGGCCACCAGTTACCATTAAGCAATCTTTTGGGTTTTTCTCGTCGTTGACGACAACTCCGATTGTAGTTGTAGATTGTAGGCAATAATTCAGACTCCGAAGTTCCTTTAGGTTTACTTGTTTATTTTCCGACTACTAATTAAAGGCTACGTTTAGTTATCTGAATCGCACTTTACGTATTATTACGTATTCTATGTTAGTTCCGATTGCTACACATTAGCATGTGATAGCGACCTTGTTACGACTTGTGTACGATTAATTAAAGTTATTAGTTCGATGCATTATATATGTTTGCATTCAATATAAAATTGCTGTATGAGCATTATGGCTCGTACATGCTCCCGAGGGAAAGGTTTAGACGTAAGTGCTCAGATTACCAAACGTGTTTAACCAGTTACATAAAAGGTATTAAAGTTAAAAAGAGTTAAAGTACAAAAGAATAAAGTAATCAATATTATACAAAAGAAAAGCAAAATTAATGTTTAACAAATAATAAATTAAAGATGAAAGATTCCCACTGCGGCTGGCGTCTGCCTACGATGTTGTTGCGCTCCGCCTGCTATTTCCGCGTAGTCAGCAATCTCCTCCAGTTCTATATTTTCTTGCTCCTCTCGAGTTGCTTTCGTTGTGGTAGGATTACTTTTCCTACACGCTGGGACGTATCTTCTTATTTGCCATGCTATGACGGCAACGACGATTCCTCCCATCAGCAACGTGCTTATAGTGTAGTTGCCGATGTCGTGAATGCTCAATTCACTTGGAAGGCTCTCCCGCTTTCTTTGTGAGGTGATTTGGGCGTCCAACAGCCTGTGTTCCTCAGATAAGTCCAGTTTTGGGAGTACGATCCTTGAGTCTTTGATGGAATTCCAAAGATCATTTGGCGATTCGATAGTTGGTACATCTAAGGTCATTTTAATATTAGCTTTGCTGCTTAAAACATTATGTGAGTATATAGTAGTGTCTTTATGTTGTAATACACAATTCTGACCTAGGGCAAGGAGCCCGGTCATTGTTATAGTAGCTGTTGTAATTTGATTCTCGCATACGATGCGAGTTCGACATTCGTTGACACAATTATACAACCATATGTTTGGTCTTTGTAATTTTATCCATTGGTCGAAACATTGTTGTTTCTTCCAATCGCAAGTTATGTTGTTTACATTTTGACTCAGGATTTTTGCTTCGCAAGATGCTGTAGCTCCATGGAGATTACTGATAGTTGTATGGGCGTGGCATATGTGGTTGTCCGCCTCCATAGTTGTACATTGCTGAAGATCATTTTCTTCCAGATGTATATACGTATTCTTGGCGAAGTTCACTCCAATATACTCTGTTCTAAGTGTCAGCTGTTTACATTGGTTAGACTTCTGTGGTCTAGGAATAGGTATACTGCGATATAACGCGTACTCATCATCGCTAAGTAGTGGGATATGTAATTCGAAAAGTAAGTACTGTTCAGTGAGCCGGGCTTTAACGTAAATGATTTTATAAATGTTTTTAATGTTGGCTCCGTCTCTGTTTTTGATTGGTAATGTCAATCTTTTTGATATGATGCCCGCAATGTTGTTCAATTGCTCTGACAACTGTTCAGGTGTAAATAGGTTCATATCGAGATGACCTCTGTAGATATCTGTCAGTGCGTCTAATAGCATCTGTTGGTTTCTTCTTAATACTGAAAGTAGTAAGCTTGCAGTTAATGCCCCAGCATTCACGTCATTCATTGTTTTCATTATTTGAAATCTATTTTCAAGTAATGCAGTGTTATATTTAGTTTCGTTCTTAAAATGCTGGTTTCTTTCCAGTTGTGTTTTGACAAAGTCTTCATTTTTCTTTATAATGTTGTTTTCTGATTCAATTATCAGTGTTTGATTTCTTATCAGTTCCAGTAAATATTGTTCATTTGTTTTAATTTTTTGTATATCCTGAGCGTATTTCTCGGCAAAATCGCTATCTAAGACACCAAATAGGGCTCGTGCGACATTTCCTACTCCGTTGACGTAGCAGCGACGCCTTCTTTGTTGATGTTGGGACCGCAACAGTGTGTTGTATTCGTTAATTTGATTCATTTCGAATTTCAGCTGATGTATAGTAGAGTGACATGACTCGTTGGGCATCGAGTCACATATTTCAGCTAAACGATTAACATATTTTTCAACCCTTATTGTACTTTGCCAAAATGTTGTCAGATTAAAGTACACCAGAAGTTTCCATTCATCATGTATAAGCTGGATATTTCCGACGGGGTCAAAGTAAACTGGTTGGTCTTTCGCTAGTTGCGTTATTTTAAAATGTTGCATTGGTGTTGCTAGCCCACATGTTATCGTTGTCAATGCCATTAGCAAAACTAATAATACATAGTTTGCACCCTTTTTGAGCGATCGGCTTCCTTTTACGCGGCTTCGTTTGTTGCTACCGCATTTCTCTGGTTCTGAAGTCACCTTGTTTGATGCAGTATTTTCGTATGCTTCGGTTACAGGTAATGGGACTAGTTTAGTAATGGGTCTTTTCCATATTCCAGACTGTGTTTTAAGCGAGACAACTCGAACCAAGTTGTCGCTTCCAGGGTGCAATTCAATTACACGGCCCATAGCCCATTTGCCTGGCGGTAGGTTACTCTCCTTGAGGAGAACTAACTGCCCTTTGTTTATGTTTTCTCTAGTTAGTTGCCATTTGTTTCGGTTTTGTAAAGTATGAAGGTATTCCTTTGACCAGCGATCCCAGTAGTGTCGGCGCATGAGTTCAATAAGCTTCCAGTGGTTTCTAATGTCGACTTTCGTATCTTCCGGATCGTTGAGCGGTAGTGTGAGGGTTGGACTTCCCGTTAGAAAGTGACCTGGAGTAAGATAGTCCAGATCTTCCACATCCTCAGATAACGGACTCAACGGTCTACTATTCATGCACGCTTCTATTTGTGAAAGTAGAGTTGAAAATTCTTCGTAGGTTAGTTTCTGTTGCCCAATTACTCGTTTCAGGTGAGCCTTCATGGAACGTACAGCGGCTTCCCATAGACCTCCTGCCGATGGCCAGGATGGAGCGTTAAAGTGCCACTCGATTTGGAGGTTGTTTATCTCCTTAAAGAATTCTGGGGACAGCATTGTTTTAAATAGCTGGAATTCCTCCTTTAGGATTTTTGCTGCTCCTACGAAGTTAGTGCCATTATCGGAATAAATATGATTTGGTGTGCCTCTTCTGGCACACATCCTTTTCAATGCAGCAATGAAAGTTTGCGTAGAAAGATCCGAAACAAGTTCAATATGTACAGCTTTTGTGCACATGCATATAAATATGGCAATATAACCTTTGCAGGTTTTTATCCCGCGACCTTTGTTTATCTTTACATCGACATGACCAGTAAAGTCAATTCCGGTGTGTGAAAATGGTCTCGACGGGGTGATTCTCTCTTTAGGAAGGTTCCCCATCAGTTGTTCTGTTCTGGAAGTTGCATACCGACGACATCGAATACATTGTCGCAGAGCCTTCTTAACAGTTCGATTGCCGCTGATAATCCAGTAATTATTTCTAGTGTAAGCTAGCGTTAGTCTTGCTCCCCCGTGTAATGTTTGTTGATGTGCCTTTTCAATAATTAGCTGTGTCAGTCTTCCTTCTCCAGGGATTAGGATGGGATGTTTTGATTCTTCCGGCAAGTTTGAGTGCTTAAGACGTCCTCCAACACGTAGAACGCCATTCGAATCCAGGAATGGGTTCAATTTTAAAATGTTGCTCTTAGTAGGAAGTTTTCCACCTTTGTCGAGCGATAATATTTCATTTTCAAAATAATATATTTGTACTGATTTAATAATTGTACACAGTGCCCTGTTTATTTCCTTCAATGTGAGTTCAGAGCACTCACTTGACCTTTGTTTTCTCGACGTCTCAGCAAAACGCTTCGACCAAGCAAGTATTCTTGAAATACGATCTATGTTGCTATGTCGTTCGAGTAATGAATCAATTAATTCATTTTTTTCGGTGCGGGTTCCGCCTTATTAATTGTGTAGCAATTTGTTAAAGATCCTTCATTTGTCGTGTAGGTTTCTTCTGAGACAATAGTTTGTTTTTCTTGTTCCGTGAGCCATTTAGGGCCTTCCCACCACAGCGAAAAGTCTATTAGCTTTGATGGCAAAAGACCTCTAGTTGCACAATCAGCAGGGTTTTCGTTTGTATTCACGTAACCCCAATTATTCGCTGGCACTATGTTTCTTATTATTGTTGTTCTGTTAGTGATATACTTTTCGTACTTCGTTTGGTTTCCTTGTAGCCATGCTAAGACCACTTTAGAGTCGGTCCAGCAAAATACTTTCACGTTGTATTCGGCAAGGATTTTTGTTATCCTATCTAATAGTTTTGCTAGTAAAACTGCGGCGCATAATTCCAACCTCGGAATCGTAGTTTTCTTTTTTATTGGAGCTACTTTCGTCTTAGCTGCGAGTAGAGTAGCTTTACGTATTCCGTTGGATGACGTTGTTCGGCTGTATATTACACATGCGTAGGCTTTTTCGCTTGCATCACAGAAAGCATGCAATTCGATATTACCATCGTGTTCATTTTGTATCCATCTTTGTATACTGATATCATTTAAGTTCGGTAATTCGATTTTAATCCTTTTCCATTCTTTTTCTATGGTGTACGGTACCTTTTCATCCCAACCAATGTTTTTACAGGAATCGCTCCATAGTTTTTGAAAAAGTAGTTTTGCTTGGATTGTCATTGGAGCTATCCAACCGAGCGGATCGTAAATTTTGCTGATCTCAGACAACAACCTTCGTTTCGTGTATGGTGCAATGTCTTTGCTGTTGAACTGCTGTGTTTCACTCGTAAAATGAAATGTGTCAGATGCGTCATTCCATGCGAGTCCTAATGTTTTGCTAAACTCTTGTTGTTTAAAATTAAAATCGTTATTGTTACTTTTTTCTTCCCGGTTTAGGTTTTTGAGAATAGATGGTTCATTCGTGGCCCATTTCCTTAAAACGAAACCCCCTTTTTTTAATAGTTCGCTAAGCTCTTTTTGTAGGAGCTTTGTTGTTTCTATGGTATGGTGACCTGTGATTACATCATCCATATAAAAATCGTGTTGCAATGCAATTTTAGCCAATGGAAAATTGTCGCCTTCATCAATAGCTAGTTGTTGAAGAGTCCGCATCGCAATGAATGGTGCTGCTTTAGTACCATAGGTTAATGTGCACAGCTGCATTTCTCTAAGAGGTTCGTTTATAGAGTCTCTCCAGATAATTTTTTGCAGACTTTGTTGTTCTGGGTGCACTAGGATTTGGCGGTACATCTTTTCGATGTCTGCCGTTAATACATATTTATAGCTCCGCCATTTAATGATCAGAGATAGGATATCCTTTTGTAGATTAGGCCCCTTCTCCATCAAATCATTTAAGCTGAAGCCCGAGTCTGTTTTCATTGAAGCGTTAAAAACAGCTCGTAGTTTCGTTGTTGTTGAACACTCTCTTATGACACCATGGTGTGGTAGGTAGGCTTGTATTTGATGATTGGACTCTAGTGCCGGTTTCATGTGATCTAATTCAATGTAGTCACTTATGAATTGTTTGTATAGTTTTGCAAAATGTTCTTGTCTGACCATCTTCTTTTCTAACTGGAGAAATTGTGCTATGGCTTGAGGTTTAGAGCTGCCAAGCTTTTCTCTAGTTATCGCTCATTGGCATTTTCACGACATATCGTCCGTTGTTAAGCCGCTGCGTTGTTTCAGTGAAATATTTCTCACAGTGTTCGTCGTTAGATATCGAGTCGAGTTCCGAG
This sequence comes from Spodoptera picta, assembly GCA_038387885.1. Lineage (NCBI taxonomy): Eukaryota > Metazoa > Arthropoda > Insecta > Lepidoptera > Noctuidae > Spodoptera > Spodoptera picta. The sequence goes on along the minus strand of JAZHFQ010000235.1, from coordinate 1,388,050 downwards.
GGAATATCTTAAGATTCCCAGAAACTCGTCATTTCGTCTAACTCCGTTGTAGTTACTAGACAGTTAAATTGCTTAGTAGCGCCGCATAGGATCCATCCTAACTTGGTTTGTTGCGCTACTGGCGAGTAGTTATTTTGTTTGAGTACTCCATCGATGATTATATTGGAGTAAATATCTGCTCCTAACAATAAATCAATGGGTCCTGAAACGTTGAAGTCTGGATCAGCCAACTTAATATTATGAAGGTGTGTCCAGTTCTTTGTGTCGATATTTGAGTTAGGTAGATTGTTGATTAGTTTACTCATAACTAATGCGTCGGTTTGGAATGTGTACTGTGAGTGTATCGATTTATATTCTAGTTTAATCATTCCTTTACTCGTTCCTCGTGTTGTGCCAATACCAGAAACAGATGCATTCATTTTGATTCGGGGTAAGTTTAGACGTTGTGCTGCATTTTCGGTTATCAAGGAGACTTGGGAACCTTGATCGAGTAATGCCCGAAGGATGACGTAATCTCCTTCTTTATTCTTGACTTTCAATTGGAGAGTCGTTAGGAGTATCTCTTGATCACCGTTAATGTGATTAGTTTGCTCACCTGCTATAGATGCTGGTGGCTTTGATTGTCTACCTCTCAGATTATCATCATGAAGAAGTGTGTTGTGTTTCATATTACACGTGCGGCATGTTTTCGTTGAGTTGCATTTGTTTCCGCCGTGACTGAACAAGCAATTTTTGCATATGTTCAAATTTTTTGTTGTTTTATTTCGCGTTGCGACATCCATGTTCAGGAATGTAGGGCATTGCCGCAGTGCATAATTGTTTTTGCAAAGTGGACATTTCCACATCGTCGTGTGGTATGTCTTTGACCGTTTTTCCGGGTCTTTAAAGTTCATTGACTTATTATTGTTATAACTTTTATACTGGTTATTAGTTGAATAGTTATTTTTTCCGCTGCTCTTTTTTGTCCGAGATGTTTCTAGCGTCATGAATTGCGATTCCAGAAATTCCATAAATTCTTCTAAATCTGGAAGTTCCCTTGGATGCTTCATGGCTTTTAAGTAGTCACTATGTGTGACGTCATCCAGTTTTGAAGACAATAAATATACTAGAAGTGGACCCCATACAGGAATATCGACGTTAATGTTTTCTAAACCATTTAGACATTCTTTAGTGGTGTCATATAGCTTCTTTAAGTTATTTGAGTTTGGTTGATCAATTGATGACTGGTTGAGAAAGGTGTCAATATATGAGATAAAAAGTAGCCGTTTATTATCATATCGATGCTTGATGATATCCAAGCACGAATCGTAATTCTCGGCGCTCACAGGGAGATGTTTGATCAACTTTTCTGCTTCACCTCTTAATTTAGATTTAAGGAACTTCATTTTCTGCGTTTTGTTTAGCGTTGGATTATTGTGAATCATCTCAATGAATAAGTCTCTAAAAGAGATCCAGTTATTGAAGTTTCCATTAAACTCCGGCAATTCCATACGTGGTGTTGTTTTTTCATAGTGAGATGTTTCAAATATTTTTCTGTTTAAGTCTTCCTTTAGGAGATCGTAGATTCCTTCCCAGTGGTCGTACTTATCTTCATAATCTTGGTCGTTCCCTTGCAGGAGATAACTTATTTCCCAGTGGATTTTATCTATCGCTTCCCACTTCGACTGGAGTATGTTAAGGTGATCTTGTAGTTGCCACTTCTCTTTTAAGTTATCCAAGTTGGTTTTGGAAACCGCTCGCTCTAAAGCATTGAAGTTACACATTTGGTTACGTAACAGTGTTGTTAGATGCTTGTCAGGCACATCGTTTTTGATATGTTCGTGTAATCCAGAAGTGTCAAAATGTGTTGTCACTTTTATTTCTGGAGTTTTCGGGTTTGACGTACTCGAAAATTCTGGTTCAGTGTTCAATGTTTTTCGCAGCTGATTCATAGATTGTATGGTTTCGTTGAACATGCTTTTCGTTATTTGAAAGAAAGAAAGAAAGAAAAAAATTATTTCAAAGATGTTTTGTTTGAAGTAATCATGGTCTCTGTTGATGGACTCGTACTTCTTTAGTATTTCGTGGTTGGAACGAAACTCGACCCAAAGGGCTTGCAGAGCTTCTATTCGCTTGTTGAGGTAATCTATGGACTTTCTACTCACAGAATCCTTTTTATAGTTAGTTTGCAGAGTTTTGATTTTTTCGTAGCTTGTTTGCTGCCTGGATATGAGGGCAACAAACTCTTGGAAGTTTTCTTTCGACATTGTTAGAGGTGCTTATTATGCTTATTATAAGCACGCACTTCTTAGTTGTTTCAATGATTTGGATGGCGTAGCAGTACACGTTATGTCCGCTAGTGTTGTTGTAATTTCCGCAGACGTTATTCTGCGGATTATTTCTTGTTTTTCTGTAGCAGTAGACGTTATCCCTGCTGGTACGTTTCAGGCTGGTACTCAGTATAACTCTCCCTCCTTTACGTAATGTGCAACGTCTCAATGCTTCTGGTGAGACCCGCTTGTGGGGGGCCAGAAGCACCGATTTGCTTACGTAACTGGGATAAGCTAAGCTAAGCACCAAACCTGAGGAGACACGACGATTTCTATTGATGATGTCGTTGATCTCGACTGCTCAAAGGATCAAAAAGATGTTGGGTTTTTCTCGTCGTTGACGACAACTCCGATTGTAGTTGTAGATTGTAGGCAATAATTCAGACTCCGAAGTTCCTTTAGGTTTACTTGTTTATTTTCCGACTACCAATTAAAGGCTACGTTTAGTTATCTGAATCGCACTTTACGTATTATTACGTATTCTATGTTAGTTCCGATTGCTACACATTAGCATGTGATAGCGACCTTGTTACGACTTGTGTACGATTAATTAAAGTTATTAGTTCGATGCATTATATACGTTTGCATTCAATATAAAATTGCTGTATGAGCATTATGGCTCGTACACAATCTACCATCCGATTTTCGGTACCTCATATGATGATATGGTCCTTTGTCCCGGAAAGAATAAGGTCACAATTTCTTGAAAGCAATACACTTTAAAAATTGTACCTAAACTTTGAAACTTTCCATTATCAAAATATTAAAAAAGATAGAAAGAAAAACAGAATATTTGCACCATTACAGAAAAAACAAGAAAACCAGTTAAAAAACAAAACAATGTAGGTACGTACACGGTGCAAAAAGGCCAGTGCTCAGGTAAAATGCCGTGTCACGAGCGAGATTGCTCGAGCGCGGTGTTGATTTTCAGCACTAGCTTAAGCATTAAGCTGTTTATAAAGAAAAAACGAAAAATAGCCAAGTATCACAGATCACAATAAGTACCTGGTTAATGTAAGGTGATGATGTACTGGAACCACTCAAATAGGACGAATGGAAGCAATAAAGTAGATTACTTCTAATCAAAATAAACGTATTAGATTCCAATAAAACAGGGACGTCGCGACACCGGACTCGGGGGTCGGAATAAAATTAAATTAATGGACACTATCGATACCGGCGACCTGGATGAGCGGGCAGAAGGTTAATTTCCTGCGAACCTACAATAGTTAGTGAATAGTTAGTGCTTCTTGCTCTATTCCTATATCTGATTTAGGAACAGGCTGAAGTTTAAAGATGACAAATAAGACAGTTCTTAGTCGAGAAAGATAATGATTACCTACGTGGAACAGGAGCGCAAATTTTAAAGGAGTAAAATCTGTCTCAGCAATGCAATTGCGTCAGCTATTAGCGTCAGCTATAAGTAATCGTACTCATATTATATTAGTGCACATTTTTAAAAGTCAATCTCAAAATTGCTTAATTACCCTTCCTAACCTTCTGTTTTCTCCTCTGAACAGTGATATCTGCGAGTACAGCGACAGAGGAAAGTGGAATTATTCAATTTCCGTAGAAAGCAAACCAAAATCCAATTGGCACAGGTTTAAATCGGTTTTAGTTGAATCAGACGTCGTCGCCGGCTCGCCGCACCCGGCAGGGCAGCGGCTGCCTGCCGCTAATATTATATTTGGTTTAGTTTTACATTCGATGACAGAAAAATATCGAGGTAACATGCTTAGTTTAGGTCTAGTTAAAGGACAGTGAGCCATTAGTTTTGTAATATTCCGAATGGAATGGCAAATATGGGTAAAGAGTCGATCAAGCCATTAGAGATCTTTAAAGTTTTGACTGCCAATAAAAAACTGTTGAAAGCAAATCCTCCGCTGACGCGGGACGCCGGTCACCGGTGACCCCCGTGGCGTTTAATGTGTTAAAGATTTCCATTATTATGGATTCTGGAATGTCTTTAAACAGTTCTTCAGTGTTGAAAGTTTTCTTTGTTACACTATCTGTGCGACAAATCGCTTATGATGAAAGAAAGACGTTGTAAAAACTTTGCTTTTTTTAATACAATGGATACAATTCCCGCCTTGGATTAGGCGAGAGGGAGTGTCAGACTCTTACTGACTAAAAATCACTCGTTCCTTCTCCTGGTCTTCGAGTCGGAGCCCCGGCAACCTTCTGTAGCTCCGTATCGGGCATCAGCCCTATTGGGCGCCATCTGTGGAGGGTAAAAACCTTCCATATCATCAAATTTGTTATTTGGTCCTTATATTACCCTAAGTATGTAAGTCCAAAAATAAATCTTAATATCTGTACATAAAGACCAAAATTTGTTTCAAGAACTATTTACGTAAAACTTTTAATGGGAGCGAATGATTTAGCTGTCGAACTTTGTATAAGTAGATAATAATACCTACTTCGTGTATAAATCCTTAGTAGTGTGTGGGATGATTGTAGTAAGTAATTGTGTAGGTGTACCTATTGTTGTTTTTAGTGAGTAGGGAGGCTGTATTTATACATCCTTGACATTTAGGAAGTTACTTAATGTCTTAATGTCTTAAATCTTATTTAGAAGAAAGACAGTTAAAGGTTCATGTTAACGGTATTAACTCACAGGGCTCTGGGATGAATATGGGCGTTCCTCAAGGTTCAATATTGGGTCCCTTTATCTTTTTAGTCTATATAAATGATTTGCCATTTATATTTAAAAATGAACCAAGAATGGTGCTTTTTGCAGATGATACATCATTAATTTTTAAAGTAGATCGACGTACAAATAATCTTGACGACGTAAACAGCTCCATTCTTCAAGTGCATAATTGGTTTACCATTAATAATCTAGCACTTAATGAAAAAAAACAAAATGTATTAAATTCAGTTTACCAAACGTGCGTAGTAACGATTGTGATATTGTTTTGAACGGTCAAAAGTTAGAATTTGTCGACGAGACAGTATTTTTAGGCATTACGTTAGACAATAGGCTACAATGGGGTCCGCATATAAAGGCGCTTTCGGGGAGATTGAGCTCAGCTGCTTTTGCAGTTAGACAGATTAGACAGCTCACGGACGTAGATACAGCTAGGCTTGTCTATTTTAGTTATTTCCACAGCATTATATCGTACGGCATTTTGTTGTGGGGTCGAGCTGCAGAAATAGAATCAATATTTATTCTGCAAAAGCGGGCTATCCGAGCAATATAATATAATACTTACGCCGTTGCGAATCGCTGAGATAATTGTTTAAAACGATAAATATTTTAACGGTTGTTATAGTACATGACTATTCACAACTCGTCAAGTGCATGTGTGCATCGGCCTTAATGCTGATTCTTAGTACCAGTGTTGTAGTGCATTACGACACGTAAAGTGCAAAGTGTGCATCGGCATCAATGCCAATGCTTAGTAAGACCCTTATATGTGAATATGTATTGCGACACCTCGCGGTATTGTTCGATATCTGACTCGCTTACTTACCGGAAAGTGATTTCGTCATTCTAATTGTAACTTAGGATTAATCATTAGCATTATAAGATTTCATTCTGATTCTTGCATCGAACAGGATCAATTGTATTAGCAGATAGGAATTAATTTGTAACCTTTTTAATATTAATTAAAGTTTGTCTAAGAAGTTCTTGGTTTTCTTTGGAGCCTCCGGCAGCGATCTACATAATTGGCGCAGTCGGTAGGATACTCGAGGCGTCTCGAGGTAGTATATTAGCTAGGCTATCCTCATATAGAAGAGCCGTACTGTTAATATCGCTAACGCCGTCGCGAGCGATTCGGGCACCCGAGTATCCTGAAAGAACCTGTGATCCTGATCGGAGGGGAAATCAAGACATCGATTCCAGAGAAACCAGAATGCTGTTTATGTAAGTACACTAGAATTGTTTCTGTGTGTTGCTATCAATTTCCTTTTAGTTATTTTTAGTTGCAACCATTTTCCATCCCAGGAAAGACACCCCTAGTGGGCCTTCGCGCGCTAGGGAGGCACGTAGGTTAGACGTAGATAATACTAGATATATTAGTGTAGATTCAAGTGCCACATTCGAAGGTTATTTTAGTTCGGTAGATACTGCAGTTTCAACAATGGCTGAGGCAGATAGTATCTATAAATCATTACGCCTATTACCGGATTTTGATGGTAACGCGAACGTGTTAACACGATTTATTCACCTTTGCGACAGATTAGTGGCAGAGTATATAGACGCAAATCCAGGAAACTCGCTAGTTAAACTCTGTTTGATAAATGGCATCTTGAATAAAATTAAGGGACCGGCCGCACTGATTATTAATTCAAACGGTATATCTGAAAACTGGAGTGATATCAAAGCTACCTTAATAAATAACTTCGCGGACCAGAGAGATGAAACCACTCTTTATAATGATCTAATGTTAGCAACGCAGAATAATGATACCCCACAGGAATTCTACGATCGGTGTGTCAATTTGTTCAGTACTATCATGACGTATGTTACATTACACGAAACGATAGAAACTACAGTTCAAGCTAAAAGGGCACTTTATAAAAAATTGACTATGCAGGCATTCGTTCGAGGATTAAAAGAACCCCTAGGTTCTCGCATTCGATGCATGCGTCCTGACAGTGTTGAGAAAGCGTTGGAATTTGTGCAAGAAGAACTGAATGTTATGTACCTCCAAAACCGCAATGATCCAATTAGCGAAAAGAAAAGCAATCAAGCTCAGTTACCCAAACCTTTGCCCACGATTCCAGTAGCTAGCTCTATGTTAAAGCCACTCAATCTTCCCGCTCGACCTGCACTTGCGAATAATTTTCAGATCCCCCAACCTGCATGGAAACCTAATTTCCAACCTAACGTCAATCAAGGGGTACAATTTAGACCAACAGCCGCAATGCTGCCGTCGCGCACGCAGCAAATGTTTCGTGCGCCGCCGCCAAACTATAATAATTCTTTTAATAACTTTCAGATACCCCAAAGAAATTTTAATATGCCTCAAAGAAATTTTAACAATAATTTGGGCCCTAAGCCTATGAGTGGAGTCAGCCACTACGTCACTAGAGAGAGACCGCAACAAACTCAACTAGCTGGTCACGATTGGCGTAAGCAGGGTAATCCACCGGTTTCAAATTATTTTAAGACTAAAGATGTTAACGTGAATGATTGCGCGAACTATGAAGATTGTTACTACTATCCAGATTATAACTGCAACGAACCAGATGCTTACTACTGCGCTAGTAATGTTGAATATTATAATATCGAACCTTATCAACCGTTTTACGGAACTTATAATGAGCCCTATAATTATCCCGAAATAGATTACCAGTCAACTCTTCCCCAAGAACCTCAACCGTCTACCAGCGTTTCTGAAGACCAGGATTTTCAGAAAAGCTCGAAGTCAAAAAAATCAAGGTAGAACTAAATCTACAAAGTCAACGTCAGCTTCCATACTTACAAATCTCAAATCCGCCCCTAAAACTTTTGATTGATACAGGAGCCAATCAATCGTTCATAAGTCCCGATGCTGTGAGCAAATTTTTCAGTAACTTACCCCTAAATTACACTCCTTTCGAAGTCACCAACGTTCATGCCACCTCTCGTAATGATTATTCAGTAACCATCCCTTGTTTTGCAGAATTCCAAGAACCGAGTGATATTCAATTATACATTTACAGATTTCATGATTATTTTGATGGACTTATAGGACTCGACCTTTTAGAGAAGTGGGAAGCAAAAATTGATCTAAAAGACAAGATATTAAAAACTCGTTATTCAGTTAACCCTATTAACATGTACAATTCACGGAATTTAAATTTATACGAAGATGTTATACCTGCCAATTCATCAAAAATAGTTAAGGTACCTATTCATTTACACGACGGAGAAGCTTTTATCGATGAACAAATAATTTCGAATTGCATAATTAAAGAATGTCTTACGACTGTTAAAAATAATCGAGGATTTTTAGAAATCAGTAATCCTACTTCTCATGACCTAGTATTTTCAATGGACCACGCTATACAGGCCGAAGTCTATAATATTCAATGTGCACGTACAGTACAATCCAACGACCGTGCTAAAGAGGTCTTATCCCGGTTGCGGACGGACCACCTAAATGAAGAAGAACGAATTAATTTAGAGAAATTATGCTCAAAATATGCGGATGTATTTTACATAGACGGTGAGACTTTAACCTTTAATAATAAAATTAAGCATCGCATCCGTACTACCGATGAATTACCAGTATACACCAAAAGTTACCGTTATCCATATATTCATAGAGAAGAGGTTAAAGATCAGATAACTAAAATGCTTAGTCAAGGCATTATCAGACCATCCGAGTCCGCTTGGAGCTCACCCATATGGGTCGTTCCCAAGAAATCCGATGCTTCTGGTAAAACAAAGTGGCGATTGGTAGTCGACTTTCGCAAACTAAATGAAAAAACGCACGACGATAAATACCCTATCCCTAATATAAACGACGTATTGGATAAATTAGGCAACTGCCAATATTTTTCTACATTGGATCTGGCTAGTGGTTTTTATCAGGTCGAAATGGACCCTGACGACATCCCGAAAACTGCATTTAATGTGGAAAATGGGCATTATGAGTTTTTGCGCATGCCTATGGGTTTGAAGAATGCCCCGTCAACTTTTCAGAGGGTAATGGACAATGTCCTCAAAGATCTTCAGAACGTTGTCTGTTTAGTCTATTTGGATGATATCGTAGTATTTAGTACTTCACTACAGGAACATATAATTAACTTAGAAAAGGTTTTCCGAAAATTACGGGAGTCTAATTTCAAAATCCAAATGGATAAATCCGAATTTCTCAAATTAGAAACAGCGTACTTAGGGCACATTATTACTAAAAATGGAATTAAACCTAACCCAGACAAAATTGTAGCGATACAGAACTATCCAATACCAACCACCCCAAAAGAAATTAAACAGTTTCTTGGCCTTATCGGATATTATAGAAAATTCATCCCTGATTTTGCGAAAATCACAAAACCGCTCACGCAATGCCTGAAAAAAGGTAGAAAAATTATAATCAACTCTGAGTATCAAAATTGCTTTGAATATTGTAAAAAACTGCTGGTCAATGATCCAGTACTACAGTATCCGGATTTCACGAAAGAATTTATTTTAACTACCGATGCCTCAAACGTTGCATTAGGCGCGGTACTATCCCAGGGCACGATAGGGTCGGATAAACCGGTTTGCTATGCATCTAGAACTTTAAACGAAAGTGAAATAAATTACAGTACCATCGAAAAGGAGCTTCTGGCTATTGTCTGGGCGACCAAATATTTCAGGCCGTATCTATTTGGTAGAAAATTTAAAATAGTAACAGATCATAAACCACTTCAGTGGGTTATGAATCTGAAAGAACCCAATTCACGGTTAACCAGGTGGAAATTGAAATTATCTGAATACGATTTTACTGTAATTTATAAAAAGGGTTTATCTAATACTAATGCAGATGCTTTGTCTCGTATAACAGTTAATAACGAAGAGACAATTTCCATGATAGCTAATGTTTCGGAGCGCCCACCATCAGTAGGAAATTCATCCACAGTATCCGCTCACACTAGTAATGAAAACCCCATTCTCGAGGTACCAATAGTCGATGATCCGTTAAATAAATTCCACAGACAAATATGCATATCTGTAGTAGGTGATATAAAAAAACGCCCCTCGGTGTCCAAACCTTTCGACACTCACACTAGAACAGCTGTACAGGTTTCTAGGTCAAATTTAGAGAATGATATAGTAAATATAATTAAAGAATATGTAAACCCTAAGATCAAGACGGCACTACTTATAAATCCTCCTTTAGCTATGTATGACATAATCCCTATTATACAAGAGAAATTCAAGAGCTCTGCCATGAACTTGGTTTTAGCTAAGAGTGAAGTCGTAAACGTCAGTGAATATCTGAGACAACAAGAGATAATTAATCACTACCACGGAGGAAAGACCAACCATCGTGGTATAAATGAGTGTTATTTATCTTTATCGCGACAGTACTACTGGCCTAAGATGAAAGATCACATAACGAAATTTGTTAATGATTGTATCATCTGTGGTCAAGGGAAATACGATCGCAACCCAATTAAACAGCAATTCCATATTGTTCCCCCTGCTACAAAGCCATTTGAAATTGTACATATAGATTTATTATCAATTCAAAATGAAAAATATTTTACAATAGTAGATGTTTTTTCTAAGTATGCTCAAGCATACTACATCCCAGATGGCACAGCAATTAGCATACTACAAGCATTATTAAAATTCTGTACACATCACGGTTTACCCTTAACTATAGTTTCAGATAATGGTACAGAATTTACTAATCAACTGTTTAATGAATTTATTAACACGCATAAAATTAACCACCACAGAATTTTGCCTCATACACCAAACGAAAACGGTATCGTAGAAAGATTTCATTCTACCTTATTAGAACACTTGCGTTTACTCAAACTAACTTATAAAGAGTCCAGTGTCGGAAACCTTATACCATATGCACTCTTAGCATACAATAACTCCGTTCACAGTTTTACAAAATGCAGACCCTATGACATTATTACAGGACACTTTGATCCTCGTGATCCATTCGACATGGATTTGACTAAGCACTTGATGCAACAATATACGCAGACTCATAGGGACCAGATGAAGATGGTGTATGAATTAATTAACGATACTGCTCTTGCAACACGCACTAACATAATAGAGAACAGGAACAAAAATCGCGAACCGGAAGTCGAATATCAACCACAGCAACGTATATTTGTAAAGAATCCATTAGCCGACCGTCAAAAACTAGCTCCGAGATATAGTCACGATACTGTTTTATCGGATTTACCAATACATATTTATACGTCTAAAAAACGTGGCCCTGTCGCTAAAAGCCATCTTAAGAGAGTGCCTAAAAGTGCCCAATTGTTGCAGGGTGCTACTGGTCCTGATTGCTCCTTCGATAACAGCTCGTGGGATAAATCAGGAGATAACACTTGAAAGCCTTGAAGATGGCCCAGGATTATTACCCTTCCGACTGGGAGCCACAAAACTCGTAACACATTACCATTCATTCCTACAATACATAGAACTTAAAGATATTGACGATAAGATTAATTTGTTACTCGATCAATTGTCTCACTATAAGTATAGTTTAAGTAATGATACTTACATGTTATATGAGCTACAGATAGATTACCTCTCTAATAAACTGCTTAGAATCGCGGATCACTTAGAAACTCTAAAACCAGGTCGTATAAAGAGAGGTCTCATTGATGGTTTAGGATCGATTATTAAAAGTGTAACCGGTAACTTAGACCAATCAGATGCCATTCGATATGACAGTGCTATTAAAACTCTACAAAACAATAGTAATGAATTAGCTGAAGAGTTTAACAATCATATTAGCCTCAGTAAGGAGTGGATGGCTCAGCATTCTAACATAGTTTCAAAATTAGTAGAGAATCAAATTAAGATAAATGAAACCTTAAGATTAATCTTAGACAATGATGCTTATAGAGATAATTATCTTATAAAATATGCTAAGTTTGCTCAATATCTAACCATTTTAACCGAGAACATTGATGAAATCTTAGGGGAATTAGTTAGAATAGAAAACATCCTAGCCTTCATACACGCATCTAGCACACATCATTCCATGTTAAGTACAGAAGTATTAGGACATATGATTCAAAAGTTAGTTAAGATTTGTAGTAGAGATCAAATAGTAGATTTAGATATTAGGGAATATTATGATCTAATAAAACCTGGATATTACTACTCAGGTAGCCAGATAGTTATAGTCTTTAAGTTGCCTATATTTGCGACGGATAGTTTCGATCTTTACAAGTTGTCAATAGCTCCTAATAAATTCAAACAGGCCCTCATCCCTCCTTTTCCATTGATAGCAACCAACAGGAAAGATTTTGTGTACATAGAGGCAGAATGCCCGAAGTACGATAACTGGTATCTCTGTGCCGACAAGATGGACCACCAGCTTCGGCAACAACCTGATTGTATACAGCATCTCATCTTGGACCAAACTATAGATGAGAAATGTGACGTCATGGAACTAACCCTAGCAAAGGCTTCAATGGAAGAACTGGACGAAAGACACTACGTCATATCTTTCCCGAATTCAACGAGGATTCACACTGTATGTGGAAAGGAAGACTATATAACAGTAGATGGAAGCTACTTAGCCACAGTTCCCGAAAATTGCTTCCTATATACCTCAGAATTTGCTATCACCAATGTCAACGATCACGTGGAGGGACGCCCCCTGAAGATTATGAATATATCCTACAACATGGACATAAAACCTGAAAAGATGACGCAACTGAAACTGAAATCGATAGATCTTTCAAGAGTACATGATGTCCAGTATCAACTAATGGCGCAACCTGCAATAAGACTCAACCAAATCCCAGATGACGCACTGTACCACACAACGATCCCTTTTTACACCTTGCTGCTGTTAAGTGCATTTGCACTCATTATACTACTTATTATACGGTGCAATAAGACATTTCAAGGCAGAAAACTCCAAACAAAATCTCTTCAGGAGGAGACAGTATATGCAGAGCCTGGAAAATCAGAGACAAGACAACCAAATCCAGCAACTCTTTCTCAATTCATGTCTCGAAAATAGTTGCTGATCTGCGGGTGGAGGTGTTATAGTACATGACTATTCACAACTCGTCAAGTGCATGTGTGCATCGGCCTTAATGCTGATTCTTAGTACCAGTGTTGTAGTGCATTACGACACGTAAAGTGCAAAGTGTGCATCGGCATCAATGCCAATGCTTAGTAAGACCCTTATATGTGAATATGTATTGCGACACCTCGCGGTATTGTTCGATATCTGACTCGCTTACTTACCGGAAAGTGATTTCGTCATTCTAATTGTAACTTAGGATTAATCATTAGCATTATAAGATTTCATTCTGATTCTTGCATCGAACAGGATCAATTGTATTAGCAGATAGGAATTAATTTGTAACCTTTTTAATATTAATTAAAGTTTGTCTAAGAAGTTCTTGGTTTTCTTTGGAGCCTCCGGCAGCGATCTACATAATTCGGTGCCCTGTCAATACATTATACATACATAACATCACGCCTTTTATCCCCGAAGGGGTAGGCAGAGGTGCACATTCTATCACAGTACAATGTAACACCCACTTTTCACTAGTTGTTATGAGTCCCATGTAACGGTGCCCTGTCAATACATATATGAAAATATAATGTATGTAAGGAAAAATAGGCAATTGTTTGAAAAAAGAAGCGATAGACACAATTTTAATACTAGGGGCAAAAATAAGTTAGTTATACCGCAATTCAGACTGTCCAAAGTACAGAAATCCTTTATGGGGTTAGGTATTAAATGCTATAATAAAATACCAAATAGCATACTAGATCTCAATGAAGGTAAATTTAAAACATATATTAAGCACGAATTATGTAATCAAGCTTACTACACACTGACAGATTATCTTGAAGATAAGAATGCTTGGCAGCATGTTGGTTCGGCTCCACTGGACAATACTCAAATGTAGTCAGTAGTTAATGGGCTCGCTGCCATTGCAGCGGTAAGTCCCCTCTTTGAGGAGTGGCTTGAGAGACGCTACGGCGTCCTCACCTACCGCCTGACGCAGGTCCTCACCGGACATGGAAGTTTCGGGAGGTAACTGTGTCTGATGGGGCGGGAGGAAACGCCCGGGTGTCATCACTGCGAGGACCGCCCTGAGGACACGGTGGAACACACAGTGGGAGAATGTCCTGCGTGGGCTGAGCACCGCCGTGCCCTCAGGGAAGTGATCGGCGATGGCGACCTCTCGCGTCCGGGCCTAGTGCAGGCCATGATGCGGAGCGAGGCGGATTGGGATGCCGTCTCCTCCTTTTGCGAAGCAGTCATGCTAGCTAAGGAGGAGGCGGGACGCGTGAGGCAGCGAAGCGCTGCCTCCTCGCAACCCAGCCATCGCGAAGGACACACCGGGCGTCGGGGATCGCGAGACGATCTCCGGCCACCGTAAGCGCGGGCCTGCGGACGGCGAGCATGGGTGGCTCCCCGTCCGACCAGAAACAGACCCGAGCGTACGGCGCGTCGCGTTCTGCGCGCGCCTCAAAGAGCCATCAGACCACCACAGATGGGGCCCAACAGGGCCGATGCCGATTCGGAGTCGCGGAGAACCTAACGGGTAACCGGGGCTCCGGCTCGACGTGCAGGAGAAGGAACGGGGTGGTTTTTAGTCAGTAAGAGTCTGACACTCCCTTCCGCCTCACCCAGGCGGGAGCAGTCATTCGATGATTTTCCCCCCTTATAAAAAAAAAAAAGTCAGTAGTTAAATTCCAATAGTAGGTAATATAATACATAATTTAATACTTTAATTCTAATGTAGACAATCTAGTTTCCTTATGGCATCGAGCATTTCTTTCTTTATTGAAACAAAGAGTTTCCTTTTTCTTGTATAGAAGCACTATTTCTATGGATTGTCAGTATGCATATGTGAGCACCATGTTAGACTTAAGATTTTTATTTTTTTTATTTTAGTAAGTTATTAGTATAATGCGTCAAGCGTGTCTTTGCATTGTTCTTACATATGCGTACAGTATTGAAATATGTATCAGAGACATTGTAGAACATACTTTTTTTAAAAAGAGTAACGAATGGAGTTTCTTGCTCGTTCTTCTCCATTCGAATCTACGTTTTTGAATGAGCACCTAGCTTCACCTAATATCACTGACGGACTGACTGACAGACTATTATTTATTTTGTATTTGTTGACGTTTCAAAAGTACCAAACTATGGTTTAATTGAAATAAATGCTTTGACTTTGACTTTTGACTTTGACTTTGAATGTAGAGGCTCTTGGTTCAACCCACTAGGTGTGTGAATGAACTCTGTATTGTGTTATTTTACGAATTGTCCTTGGGCTTTCTTTCTACTAAAGGTATTTGTATAGTAGATTTCTTATAAGTGGTTTATAGACGTAGCCTATGGAAAAGCCGTACACAGGAAAATAAAAACCAAAAATGGGTAAAATAAATATGTCTACACGTAAAAACATTGTCATTACTTACAGGCATTCATTTTAATTATATTAAACCAAACGTAAAATCTCTTATAAACATTTCTGTGTATCTACTTCTGAATTTTTTAATATTTAATAAAAACTATAGTAAATGTTAACATCAATTCTACACAAAACATTTTCTAGCACTAACCAAAATAAACATGAAACTATTTTCGATAAATTTTTAAGATATTTCTCGCAAACCCCTCGATAGCAAGCGTAAAATTTAATTATCAACTAGAATTTCGTTATATTGAACGATAAAAACTGAAACCGCCATAAATATTGAGAATTGCATTCATTTCGCACGCCATTGCCTGAGGATAGAACTTCGATAATATCTTTATTGCTTGGAGAGAGCAATGTATTTTGATATTTCTGTTATGTTCCAAACTCTACCTCGGTATTTACCTAAGTGGCGCGATGTAAGTAGTTGGATTAAATTCCCTATATGTGTGTGAAAAAGTTCTTAACTGTCTAGTTGCTAAATGAGTGGACACGAGGACTGCTTAGCAAGAGATGTCTTAAATTCGATTCTGAGGTAAAATATCTTTCAATTAGTACAGTCCAACACTGGGTATCTTCAAATTGCAATTCCAACTAAAAACCTCATCTGCCCCTATCAGTATTTTGTTAGTACACACACATCAATCTATACAAAACCAGTTTATCCTGGTGTCGCGTTGCATCACCTTTCCGCATATTTAACGTTTAGTTTATACTGGTTATGTACACCTCGATGTGTACATAAGAACTTTTGTCTATAAAATCATTTGAATGACACAGTACTTACTACAGCTGACCGCCCAAGCCCACAATCTTGTTGCTTCATTAGTCTATAACGGGACGAGTTCTCGGAAAGCACTTAACGAAGCACATTTTATTAGGTACCTATCTAAATTTATGTACTTGTTATAATTTAGCAGAACTTAAGCCCGGGACTCAGACGTTAATGAATATAGTTATTTATGCTAAAATATTAAAGTCTTTCGTGAAGACCGGCTCGTACCGCGGCTACGAATAATTAATTGTCTCCTGATAATAGGTAATGTTTCTGAAAATCTACGTTTTAATAAGTGGAGTAGGTACATACATTTTGTCCACTTAAAAACATAATAACTATGAGATGGCATTGATGTTTGACTACTTAAGTAATGTATTGATGGAATATAAATACAAATTACATAACACCTAATTAGTGCTTCACTTACCGGGAGAACAAAAATTCAAATTCAAATTCAAGCCCTAATAATCAGGAGGTGTGGAGTATTAAATCTCCGTACGACCTTTCGATCAACAAGACAGACCATGCTGGTTGTTGATCACCTCAGTCATCTCAGCTCAACCTCGCAATAAAAGGCACTTTTGTAAATCGATTTTAAAGCTCGATGTAATAATGGAACACAAAATAAAATGCCAAAAGCACTAAAACTCCAGCATTAATCCCTATTAAAAAACAGACCAGAAAATGAATAAGATTCAAAGATTAATATTCATAAGTAATAGCGTAATAAACATTCTTATATCCGAGGAGTGTCGTAAAAAACGTTAGAATCGAATTGCGAGCGTTCGTGTGTAAGTTGTGGGTTGGCGGGTCGGTGGGTTGGCGGGCTGGTGGTCGCCGGGTCGCTACGGGTGGTCGCGGGTCGCCCTCGCCAGGAAATTGGACGCCAACACGAACTATCGCGGATTTCATCGAGATGTATCGAATAAAAACAAAATGAATGGCCCCGGGCGGAGCAGTGTTGATAAATGGGAGTTTAAATTGTAGGTATTTTAATGCTCGAGCTTGTAAATACAGTTTGGAATAGGTAGGGATTTTATACGAAATTGTGAGATTGATTAATCACTGTTGGCTAGGAGGCTATTTGTTTGTCAATGAGTGTGAGTTCTTGTTACTGAGAAAATTGACCTATTTATTTAATTGCTAGTCTAGGCTTTGAAACTGATCTAGTGGTATTTCAGTAGTTCCAAGCGCGTCCACTGAGTAAAGAACTTCAAGTGCGATTCCTGGGTTTAAGAAATTAGCTGAATTTCAGATTTGACTTTTTGAGTCACAGATCATCCACATTAATGTTTCAGAAACGAATATTTTATATTACTTAAACAACCCTATTTTCGCTGATTCTCTACTTAGGTAACCCAAAGGTTGACTGGGATAAAATGCGATAAGGCATTAAACTGTCAAATACCAAGCGGTCACCGGTGACCGCAACCTATTGTTCTATAATTGTGTCTGCAAAACCGGTATTCGACGAGTTAAGTCCGCTTTATGAATGTACCTTATTTTTGTGTGCATTACAGAGTGAATGAATAAATAACTAAAATACCTATTTTTTTCTTAACTCTTCATCATCATCAACAGCCTATAAATGCCCACTGCTGAGCAAAGCCTCTTATCACACGGAGAAGGTTTGAGCATTAATCACCACGCTTGCTCAATGCGGGTTGGCGATTTCAAACTTATACTTGGAAATTATAAGTCCAGGTTTCCTCACGATGTTTTTCCTTCATCGTTTGTCTGTGGTGTCTAAATAATCTTAGAAAGTACATATAACTCGGAAAAAGTCACATTGGTACTTGCCGTTGGTAGGTTTCGAACCTGCACCCTCATGCATGAGAAGTCTTAAACCTCCGGGCCACCTCTTAACTAAAGTTCAATCAAACAGCAGAATTTGCGACCAAAATACGAGAACATAACTAAGAAAAATAACATTTTCAATTATTATCTAAATAAACCAAAACACGAAACGCTAGCACCCCAAATCTGAGAAAAATCCCTCAAATTTAAATTATCGATTGTACTTAGACTCGTAAAGACGGCATCGTCGGCTGGTTGTCAAAGGGCTCCGTGAAGCGTGCGCTGTAGATAACACAGCTTTGAACTCCTTTCACTTCCAACCATCTGCTGTATAATGAGACTGTCTGATTGTCTAGCTCCTGATATATTTCTATATTTTACTCGTACTTTGATGATGCTTCAAGTAGGTAGGTACTTAGAATTTCGTATAATTGGAGTTTCAACACCTGACATGACCTTTTATATTAAAGATATGCCTAAAATCATTAGGTACATATTTCAGATTTTAATAAGATCTTTTGTAGATAGTGTTTAGTTTGGAATTTTGGCCTATTTAGATTAAAAAATCTTTGGTAAATCTACAAAATTAAACTTGTTAATGAGCCTCTGGGCCTCAATTATCATCACTACATAGTATAGAGGTAAAACAAGTTCACTTTCTCTGTCCCTATGTCCCTTTGTATGCTTAAATCTTTGAAACTACGCAACGGTTTTTGATACGGTTTTTTTAATAGATAGAGTGATTCAAGAGGAAGGTTTATATGTATAACAGAATCATGCATATTGCACCTGCGCGAAGCCGGGGCGGGTCGTAGTTAATAAAATTGGGCCCCAGGGCCTCACGCTGAAAGAAACGTAGAAAAATATTGTAAATCGGTTCCTATTAACGATAAATCCCAAGGTTTGTCCATACATAAAATTCCTTCAGGAAATGTAACCCAAGTTAAAAATACCTATCAACAGCTAATAATTAGAGGTAGGTAGGTAGGTACCACGTTAGGTAATAGGTACAGAGCTAGAAATATATAAACAAAACCATCGACTTGAAATACAAGGGTGTCATTAATCCATGTCAATGAAACTCCGAATTTGTAATTAAGTCCGTTAAAATGGAAAAAAATAAAGGGTTTGACAGGGAAGCGACCTAAATATCGAAGGTCGGGCCACGAGACCAACGGAGCGTAGCGATGTAAACAAAAATATCGATGTTTTTAAACCCATTTCGTATTCTATCTGTGTTCCTCCCTGGACATGGTTTTACCATCCCATGAGATCGTAACGCTAATCATATTCCTGATCTGTTTTATACCAGTTTGGGACCAATCCATAAAATTAAGATCTAACAGGAGATATTTGACGATTCAGAAGATAGGTAAATTTCGCAAATTCACACCTAAAAGAAGGTACTAATTGACCAATCTACCCTTAATCTGATGAAAGTGACTTTATTTAGTCAGATTTTTTTTATTTTTTAGTCCCCCCTTCTAATCAGGTCGTATATATGGTGGGTATATTCAACATGACACTAGGTTTTTCCTATATGTTAATCTGACGCGCTCGAGTGACTACCGAAATCTCTTCATGGTTTTCGACACGATGACAGAAGCCTTCAAAACCGTTACTTTTTATTACTGTATTTAGTAGTAATTTTTACACCTATTATTTAGGTATAATTACTTTTCAAATTGACCGCTGTAACAGGAACTCCACCCGATCTAATGTTATTTTGATTTGCTCTGATGAATACGCGCAAAATATACATTTTTTTTGATAAACTAAGTCCAATAATAAATCACAAAGAAACGCCTACATAAGAAAGAAATATCGTTTGTCGTTTGTTTTAAATAATCCGCATTCTGGGGAGTGATTGCGTCATCGGTCGCTAGCTACCTATGTAGCGTACCTACCTAGGTATTTATCAATCAATCACTCTATTTGTAACTTTAAAACCCCTCTGTGGTTCGAAACTAGTAGAGCTTTTCTCAGTAGGTATATTCACGTGAGTAAACCGCGATTTTTAGTTAATTTAGTATGTCGCACGATAGTTATTATAAAAACTTTTACATTTATAAAGATTCATCGTAAAGTTAAAGACTTTGTAGAGTGTAGAGTAGACCTACATAATTAATTATACCGGAAGGGACTAGAGTTGCCACCCGTACTTTATAATAAAGTATTGTACGTTATTTAAGGTAATTGTACTCTATACTTTATAAGAATAATAAAGTACACGAAAATACTTTATTTTTGCAAACTTCATTTCTATTAAAGTCGTAAGTATTTTTCGGTAAACCTATCGATTCGATATTTATCGATTTATGTTGAATCGATAACTTGCCAGCGCCACTTAGACAATTTCTAGTAAAGATGCAAGTGTCTAGTATTTCAATGCAATTGTTTAAAGATACTAATTTAATACAAACTGCAAAAACCAAAAAATATATTTTTAAATCGAATACTAAATAAGAATAATTTGTTCTTTATTTTTGTACTGTGTACTTTTTTTTCTTACCTATAATCGACAATGTACTTTAAATACCAAAGAAAAAGGTGGCAACCCTAGAAGGGACACGCTTCCGAAACCAAAAACCTAATAATATATTAGGTAGGTATTTTAACACTAATGAATACTAAAAACTATTTCATTTAATCATGATGTTATTAGTGCTAGATTTATTTTACGAACCCGCTATGTATGTATATGTAGTTATGTACCTATCTACCTAAAACGTAACTATAGAGGTAAATAAATGTGGCGTTTAAAAAACCGACTCCAAAAACCAAACATTAAAAACAAACAAAAGGTGAAAACTAAAAAGCAAAAATGTAGTTGTACCTACTATTAGTAATACGTTCTGATAAGTTACCCTCTCACTGATAGTTTTTTTTAAGGGGGGAAAATCATCGAATGACTGCTCCTGAGCGTTAGACTCTTACTGACTAAAAACTACCCCTTCTCCTGCACGTCGAGCCGGAGCCCCGGTAACCCGTTAGGTTCTCCGCGACCCCACTGATAGATAAGAAGTCAATGTCACAAGTTTTAAACTAGGACTCTGCAGGACTATCACGAGCGTGCGCTTCGTTTTGTTTACTTTACGTTGCGAAGGATTAAAATTATTGTGATTATTGCGTTTCGCCCTGTAAGTGAAATTACAGGAGGCGCAAACCCCAACATGACGGCAATCCATTAGCAACTCCTATTGTGCTTATGCGTTACCATTGTGAAAAAATGGCACCTGATCAGTTAGCAGAAGATATTATGTTATGAACTGATACAACTTCAGTCAAAAATATTTATGTACACAAAACACCGCTAATTAGTTAGCGGCGCCACACATCGACACTACTATCTTTTACACAGTGAACATGTGTGGGTAATTTCATATTACTGTGTATAAAAATATTCGTCCACCACATTCACATTGGTATTTTCATTCTTGTGTCGGTATATGTATTTTATAATTTAATTCACGGATAAGGTTAAAACTATTTACAATCATTGATATGACCCGACATTTTGACAGGTATTAACGTAGTGTTCGTGGTCGACTGGTTAATGAGCACGCTTTTATCGTCTTTCAATGATCAATGATGATGTGAGTACTATTCCAGCTGAAAGATTCTTTTTTTATTTTACTATGTAGTTTTTCTTATCATTATTTTTTTTGTTTTTTGAAATATTAGATCAGGCTATAAAAGAAGCAGATAAGTCGGTAAATAAAACAATACTATCTTTTATTACAATAAAATTAATTTATTTATTATACAAATAAGTGGTTTTATATTCAATATTTATAATAATTAATTATCATACCACAGTTAAGTTCTTTAAATAATAATTAATCAATATGCCAATAAACCTTATAGTCGAATTGGGAAATATCATGCGATAAAGTTTATACTTTTAAAATTAACTTGAAGATTTAGAAAAATAGGATAGAAAAAAAGAAAAGATTAAAACATTGTTTCAAATTTTAAATATTTGATTAATGAATTCTTGAAACAACTCGTGAATGCTGGAATCGATCCGGCGGCACTTTACTGGAGGTGATAACCATTACGCCAAACGCGCTGTGAATGAGATCATCGAAATATTGTATACCATTCAGTAACATAAAAATACGATGAGAAAACACTATATTTATATGGGTATTGTATAGCTCGATTGCTCATTATTTGATTTCGATTTATTCAAAGTTTGTTATAAGTTATTTTTATCTTTACCCTCGTTTTTATTTAAACTTATTTACTAAATAATTACGTATACCGACACAAAAAAGATATTTAAATACCAAGATGTGTGTGATAGACGAATGTTTCTATACATATCTATTAATATGAAATTACCCACACTTGTATATTGTGTAGTCATACTAGTGCCGATGTGTAGCGCTGCGAACTAATTAACGGTGTTTTGTGTACCTATGTCTCCAATAACTTTTCTCATTGCTCCTCCAGTAGTATATTGGCCTCTGTCTATTATGAGGACCCTGTACCCCCTTGTCTGCTGGTATACGAGACATAATAGAAAACACCTTGTCTCACATAGGGATGTGTTCCGACATACCACAGGTTAATAGTGGTAATGGTAGCCATCAAGGTAATTTCAGTGAGATAAGAACCACACACCCTAGTCGTTCCCCTAAAAGCTAGTTTCCAGTTCATCCAATAATACTTTTTTGGTTGCAAGCCTTTCGGTTTTCTACCGGATACATTTCGGTGAGTGTGCAGGGGAATTGCACAACTTGATTCCCCCTAGTCCTTTCCATCATCGTACCACAAGACAATCGGCGAAGCGTCACCGTTTCATGGTAGATGTTCCGCCCACACGCACGAAGCGCTTCGCTTCAAGCTTCCTTGTGCGTACTGCTAAAGAGTGGAATTCTTTGCCAGAGTCTGTATTTCCTGAAGGGTACAACCTGGGAGTCTTCAAGGCCCGAGTGAATAGGTTGCTTATGGGACGACGTGCTACATCGTAGACCGCATCATCGCTTACCACCAGGCGAGATAGTGGTCAAACGTCGCCCCATCAAACATAAAAAAAAAAAAAAAAAAAAAACTTGAAGATAAAAACAGACTTATCAGTAAAGCTTCTAATAAGAATCTACTAATTAAATAAATAAACTCCCGTTAAATAAAACTACTTTAATATTACATTAAAATTGAACAAACTAATCAAGCTTTGTAAACATCGGTGTGCTTATAATTAATCTTCTTGTCAATACCCAGCAGTTGTCGGATGAGGAACTCTGGCAAACGTTTGTGTTTCCAGCGAGTTGGGAGCGGAGTGTGGTTGGCCTTCTGGATCTTGTCAGCGACATACTGCTCAGCTTGGAACTCATTTGCTTCCTTTACCATAGCCAAGAGAGAGTTTTGGAATTTCTTCTCTTTGGCTTGACGACGGTGCTGCTTCACCTGTAAATTTTTGAAGAATAAATGAGTTTCTAAGGTATGTATAATTTATTTTTAGTGCTGTTTTTAGTATTTTAACATTCTGTACTTGTATATCTTTGTGTAAGTTGTGTGTATGATGTTTACTAAGCTTGCAAATATTACTCTATAATCATAATAAGTACAACATTTCTAGGCTTGTAGGCTTTTTTATTTTGTCTTTTTTTTTTATTTTATTGTACACGTAACTACCCCCTAACTGGTTTCTTACAAATATTTCCATCCAAAGGTTGTCTGGAAGAAATCACCATTGTGTGATAAGACCGCCCATTGTACGCATATTTACTTGAATTGGGTTTAAAGAATTTCTTTTTTTTAATTGTTTGTTTTACTACATAAATGTGTACAATAAAGCATATATAAATAAATAAATAAATAAACATTGTTTACATTGTGTTTGCTTAAAATCAAAGTCCTAACCTAACCAAAGCATTTCTTTAAATTGTTCCTTAATCATGCACTATTGAAACGTTAAAATGGAATTGTTAGTCAATCTGCCGTTCAATCTCTTATTCAGATATACAATATAAACAATGTAATATTCCAAAAAGAAAATGCCGTAAGTTTAAAAATTCAACTGCATTTTAATTGATGAAATACAAAACTTAGATAACATTATTAGAGACACTAACCCTAGCCCAAGTGTACCGCATCTTCTTCCACAGCTTCCTTCTCTGATGTTTCTTCATCTTCTTCCTCCTAATGACAATCAACCTCGCAGCTTGAATCTCATCTTGCTGAATAGATGGCAGCCCTATCTCATCCTTCCTCCACTCCTTGTCCAGCAGTGGGAGGATGGACCGAGGGTTCACAATAGGTATGTAAGGTATCGGGTCCTGTTTTATCCCATTATATTTGCGCCTATCAATTATTTCAACACCAAAACTTCGTGGTGCAAATGACAGGACATTTTGTTTACAAACCAAGTCATTCTTAACTTTTACATTAGGAATAATAGGCTTGCATTCAGAAATTGTCTTTAATGCCGTGTTGAGGTTTAGAAGACGGAATTCTGTAATGAAATAAGTAAAATGGTTTACAAACAAAAAGTAAAATATAACCTCAAAAACTTTAGTACATACGTTTTATGGTGTTGTGAAGGGAGTTCATCTTGATGCCTTCTTTCTGTTTTTTTGTATTTTACATAATTTGTGTCGGAATAATGGTATACCTATGTTTTATTTTATTAAATGTAAATAAGCTAAGTAATATCTATTATACAATTTAGGTTATAATTACAATTCGACTTAGTTTGACGTTGACACTGACAATTGACATTAGTTGGCAGACCTGACGTATGACAGTAACTTTTTAATGGCCAAATCAAACTCAAGGCTTTTAATTTATGTGTGATTCGAGAAAAACATATTAATTTTATAATAAGTAGTATTAATAATGACGTGTACTTCCGTAATATCAAATATCATTTATTTCAAAATAAAAAAACGACCTTCTAAAATTAAAAACAAAATTGTATGATACTCTTCAATATGTCCAAAAAAGCTCTTTGTCATGAGGTACCCGTCCAATGTCACCTACAACAGCAAGAGCCATATCTCGATCTGAAAATAATTAATACAAGACATGTAACGTAAAATACCATCACAATCATATTTCATTATTTGCTGCCAAAAATGAAATTGATACTTACATTTACGAGACAAAGACATTGCAGTCTGTGATACATCTTCAATAGAGATGTTATCAATCATAGCCATGGACTCTTTCGCGGTGTCCACTATATAACCGTTGGCTAGCTGTAGTGCTAGTCCCTCGGCCACTCTTACGCAGTCATCATCATGGATGGCTAAACTGACTTCTGTATTAAAAATTAAGAAGATAAGTACGTGTCATTAAAAAATATAGGTAACACATAATGAGCTTTGGTTGGGACGTTGGGACCCAAAACTACAAACGAGATCCATGATCTGTCTCAGCCAAAAACGTAATCAACATACAAATTGAGAAGTTGAATAAATACTTACTAAGTCTCTTTTTACCAATTTCTATCTGTTTATAGCTGAGACATCCGACATTACACAAAAATTGTGCGGCTGCTCTTGTTACGTTCCAAGCCGTAGGGGCACGAGTTCTTGCTATTATACCTGAAAAATGTTTCCTTCATTATATTTCGTCATTTAAGTAGGTAAGTTCCGAAAATTCCAATCAACCAATCTCACCGAAAACGCCAGTATCATGATACGATAAGTTGAATGCTCTGAAGGAGGTATAAACATCATTTCCTGCCATGAGTCCGAGTGGCTGTTCCGGTGTGCGGTCTAAAACGTGGGTCCCGTCCTGCATGTTACCTGTTCCACAAGCGTGTGCTACTATCGAGTGATTCAGTAGGCTCCTGATAAAAAAAGAAAAAGTAACTGTATGAAGAAATTAGTAGTACATATACCTACTCAAGTTGATTCGGTTTTACTTTAGAACTGATCTTTTATTTATTAATAGAATCTTTGAGATTTCATTTATGGTGGTGTTTGTACTGTTGGTGGACACTTACGTTAAGTCTCGAGTTCCACACCCGGGTACAACCACGCATATCCAGGTGTCGCTGTTAGCCCCCAGGTCATATAACTCGAACCCTCGTCTCGGAATTGATGGGTCGACACGCCTTGCTTCTGGCTTTACCTATGTTTTATTACACAATGAAGAAATGAGTAAATCTACCTCCTACTAGAAAATTATAAAATAACTATAGCTTTCCACCCTCCACTCTTACTAAAATCTGTCTAGTAGCTTTGGAGTAGCATTCAAACGGACGAATGGACGCGGAAAGGGAATCGTTTGTGATTCAGTTTTGTTTATTAACTTTATCTATATCATTATTATTATGTATGTCTTTTCTTTACCATACACGGGACCACAGGGTCCCGGTCATTTGTGAGGCGTACGAGGGGCCAAAGTCAACTGCGCATTAAAGTTGTCTTAAGGGCCTCCTTTAGACAAATTTTGCATGCATGTATAAATTGGGCCTCCGGTAACCTCACACCACACAACGCAAGCGTTGTTTCACGTCGCTCGGTGTTCTGTGAGGCCGGGATATCACTCCGGTCGAGCCGACCCATACGTGCCAAAGCACACTTAACTTTTTAAAAATACTAAAAAGTTAAAAACGGCTTGGAATGCCTAGTTGGTCGAGTGGTCGCAAGTGCGACTGCCGGGCAAGGGGTCTCGGGTTCGACTCCAGGGTCGGGCAAAGTATTACAGGATTTAAAAAAAACTCTCAGTAATAGCATGGATTCTGAAATTGTGCCCGGTATATGGCAAAAGGCTCACCCCCTATTACATGGAACTCATAACATAAATAGTGAAAAGTGGGTGTTACATTGTACAGTGGCATAATGTGCACCTTTGCCTACTCATACGGCGGGATGTTGTTATGTAAAAAGTTAAAATAAAATTATAGAAAAAAAACATTTTTATAAAAACAAGCTATTATTATTGGTTTGAGCTAATGAGCTAAAAAGTTTGAAATATATTTAGCTACTCTTTTAAGAAATATAACAATAAAAGCGTGTTACACTTTGGTGGTAGATATATTTAAGAATATACATTTCTTTTCCTCTCGCTGTCACAATGTGACACGTAGAGGTATATTGTTATATTTCTAACTTTATAGCTCTACAAACAAATAATAAACGCTTGCGTTTCATACAAGGTATTTTGTTTTTTAATATTTGTTTAGTAGGTAACTTTTAGAGGCCATTGGTTCATAGAAGTATCTACATATCCAGTTTTTGACTATCGACGTATAGGTAGGAACTATCGTTCCGTACGCTTATTTAGTTAATACTAATAAAATAATTGAAACTTACTCGTCTAGGCTCGATAGCTTCCGCCATTTTTATGGTCTCTTCAAAGGGAACACCGACACTAGCCACTGAACAATGGTCGGACTTGTAGTTCCATTCAGTATAGTTGTTGAGGATCTCTCCATTCATATTGTCTATCCTTGATGGCTCGCAGTAAATAGAGTTGTTGAGAGGTCCTCCCCAACAAGCCTTTTGGGCCAAGTCCAACACACGTTTCTCTGGGTGAATGCGGTGTAAATCGTCTCTGACCATGGGTTTTAAGTCGTCCATCTCCCATTCCTTGAAGCAGCATCTGATAAAGGTTACGGCACGGTGTAAAGATAAACAGATGGATCAAATACTGGAACGAAATCATTGATTGTAGCTACCTAGTTACGTAAATAAGTATTCGGACTTTTCTCTTACCTAATAACAGTATCCAGTAGGAAACATTTCATTTCTGGGAAAGTAGTGACTGGACAGCGCAATGTGTATGCTATGGATTGTCTGTTACTAGTGCAGGTAATTGAAGCACCTTTTTGGGACATGTAGCGCATTTTGGTGAAGGCAGAAAAGGCACAGCTGGAGGCACTAGATGCAGAACGCAGAAAGTGGCTGGCGCCTAGGTATTCATCCTTTTCATATCGGGAGCCAGCCTACATGGTAAGTATTGTGATTAGCAGGTACCGAGTGTATCCACAGACTCGATTATACTATACTATTCTACTATGGGTAAAATAGGTACCTACTATGCAAGGTTAAGGTACTATATACTTTAGTCAAAATTCAAAGCATTTGTTTCAATTAAACCATAATTTGGTACTTTTGAAACGTCAACAAATACAAAATAAATAATAGTCTGTCAGTCGGTCAATGGAGCTAGGTGAAGCTAGGTGCTCATTCCAAAATGTAGATTCGAATGGAGAAGAACGAGCAAGAAACTCCATTCGTTATTCTTAAAAAGAATTTAGGAATATGTACTGTAAGGATATTTAGTATTTTACCAGGTACCTGTACAGCCATAATTGCTAAAGGCCTTGGTAAAGGTATAATACGACACAGACATAATATTATTATAGGTACCTACTACCTATTCACTGTTTTTCAAATCACGCCGCGCTGTGCCTTCCTAAGATAAAAACGTGTTTTCTCACCTGATACATTACTGTGCAAGCACCAATTTGACCTCCAAGAGGTTTGGCTACAGCCACTTTCATCCCATTTAGAAGAACCGAACGCTGCACTTCCACGGGACCATAATTGGGTTTAGGCAACTTTCGAGTTCTACTCATATCGACTGATAACATTCGTATTGAAGTCTTAGAAAGTTTATTAACGATCATCTCTTGAAGATGTGGACAATTACGTTTGTACATTTTAAATTTTAATCTTTCTTGTAAACAAGCTGTCAGTCTGATATTTTATTCTCAAAAGCAACTTGACACAATGTACCTAATCGTGATCTCTGGTTAATTTCCAAAGAAAGATTAATTATCTAAAAAAATGTTACGACCATAGTTTGATTTTTAATCTGTTACTTTTTTTGGCGCGCATAACAAAAATTCATGGAAAGGAAAATTATTTTATTTTACAATTTAAGGAAAACTTACAGCTAGGTATAACATAAGCATAGATTAAATTATCCTAATTATAGTGGCACTCTCAAAAATTCAAGTACTTTTTTTTACTTAGGTACTCAAATATCCTGTCACACACACACACAGTCGCCCAGCCTGTCTCCTGAGTTCTAACGGCTTTAGTTTTCCATGCACTTTGTTTTTTCAGGTAAGTAGGTACCCAATTAAGTAATATATTGCTTAACTAAATCTAAATCTAGACTGCACAGTTAGCACGGTGACTGGGCAACCGGCTACCGTGTCGCGGGTTCGATTCCCGCACGGAACAACACTTTGTGTGATCCACAAATTGGGTACCTAATGTCTTGGGTATCAAAATTAAAAATCTAATTAGTCCGTCAGTTAGATAATTAAAAAGTATTATAGCAACGTATTTTTTTATTTTCTCGTATTAAGTTGCAATATTTAGATAAAATGGCGCTAAGTTTAGGAGTGGGAGGTCGTTACGTCATAACGTGCTACAAAATGTAACACGCTGTGACGTCACACGATATTTCATATTATATTAATCGTCGAAGGTATTTAATTTTGTGAGAAAAGAAATAATACGTATCTAAAGTTTTAAATTAATGTACCAGACGGACATTAAAATTAAATTTAGGAAACTACCCTATTGTTGTTTCGGGTCTGGGTGTCATTGTGTATGTGAAGTTGTATGTTTATAAACGCACACAGCCGTGTGTGCGTTTAAACAAGTTCAGGAGAAAATTCTAGTGTGGGGCAACGTTATAAAAATACTCTCCTTTCGTGCATTTGGGTAAATATTTGTAGCTTTGTCTAGGTTCCTAACTACCTACTTAGGTAGGTACTGGAGTTTTTACAGCTACTACCTACCTACAGTATTTTAGTTTGCCCGATCAACAGTAAAGATAACATTGACGTAGGTAACATTAGATCAAATTACCTCAGTTATTTGTCTACTAATACAACGTGACTCGCAAAATTTTGGAAATTCAATAATTGCACATCACTCACGCCCTCTCATTATCTATAGACATTTTTTCTTATCTTATTTTAATTAAATCAATCAAGGTGATTGATCTTTCTGTTGGTATCTACACCTAATGGTACATATTATACCAACAGAAAGATATAATCTACTTATTTGTGAGTGTTTATCAAATGATACCTAGAGCTACGTTTCAATTAAGCCTGATATGTATTGAGTTTATGATGCTGATTATCTTGACAAGGTCGAGGTGTTCGTTATCAACAAGTCTTTGTCCAGGTTACAGGGTGTACCGTAGATTGCGGTTTTGCGAACTTAAGTTTCAAGGTTTTCTCGTAAGTCCTATTCAGTCTTTAATTTGTTTCTTACCTCAGAGCACATAGATAGGTGCATACACTTAACATCACGCCAAGGGGTAGGTTGAAGTGCATCACACATTTAAATACTTACTTATCAATGATAAAACCCACTTTTCACCATTCATATCACCAGGACACTGAAATATAGCCTTGCTATTTTTTTTCCAGCCAGAGAATCGAACTCGAGTACACTTACTCGGTTCGAGTCAATCGATGAGGTAATCAGTCACTACATAATTATTACTTTAGTAGTAACGGCTCCACTGTCAACAAAAAGAAACGAAACAGGCTGTTCTTTCAGTTATGTAAAGAACCTACCTCAATAATTATAACAATTATAATACTAGTTCCCTGAGTATTCTAATCTAATTCACTCTTGACTCAACTGGGCGGGCTCTAAAGCCTAATACATCATCGTACACGAGCCTATAAGATATCATAAAGATAATAAATATTAGACATTTATTCAGTTTAACCTAGACCTTTAATTTGAAGCATTTGTGTAGCAATCAATGTCGATTAGACTTGTGCATATAGGAATTAAATATAAGAAAACTAAAACCAGGACCACGATAATAGTCTTAGAACTGAGTTCCTTTTGGGTTTAAATCTCTAATAGACCTAATTAGGTGTCTATCTAGGTAAAGGGTTCTTATTTTTAAATGTTCAGTGGCTTTAGGAAGCATGTAAGTTGTCTTAAGATACTAAACCTTAACAATCTATTATAGTCTGAATCTGAAGCTATGACAATACCCACAAATTGAACGAAATCTAATGTTCCTAGTACTGATTTACTCACGTTAAACTGAAATCCCAGCTGAATATAGGAAACAGTGATTTTCGGCAGTTGCAGTATCAACCTATCACTTTTATGATATAATCCGGACTTGTTATTGTTATCGAAGATAACTTTGTATTTTATAAGCGAGTCGGGTGACAATCATTTACGGAATGGATGAGACATTTTTTTATAACTACTTCTTCCTTTCATAAGTAAAAAGGAATCAACAATGACGTTGAAAATTGGCCGACATAATGTCACTTAGAAATGATTAAAGAAGCAAAATGTCAGTGATTTTTTATGTGTGCATTGCGTATGGGTTAAGTACCACGTTATCAGACTTAAAAAATGACTGATGTCCTACGTGTCTATGTGTTTATGTTCTGCGTACTGCGGGCCTGCGGACGGCGAGCATGGGTGGTTCGCCGACCGACCAGAACCAGACCCGAGCGCACGGCGCGTCGCATTCGGCGCGCGCTTCAATCAGACCACCACGGATGGGGCCCAATAGGGCTGATGCTGATATGGAGTCGCGGAGATCCTAACGGGTTACCGGAGCTCCGGTTCGAAGTGCAGGGGTAGGAACGGGGTGGTTTTTAGTCAGTAAGTCTGACACTCCCTCCCGCCTCACTTAGGCGGGAGGAGTCATTCGATGATTTTTCCCCCTTAAAAAGTGCTATAGTCGTTGTTCCATGAGACTGTGTCCGTCTGTGTCCTTGGGAGTCAAACTGTGTCAATTATATGTGTCATACTGTGTTTACACTGTGTGTTAAATAAAACTTCTAACTTAAAAACTGCGCTGGTTAGCAAGCTCCCGAATACATATTATTATGTATTTCACTCAACTTTAGTTATGTTCACAAAGAATATACAATGCAAATCTATATCTATCTATACTAATATTATAAAGAGGAAAGATTTGTACCTATTTTTGTATGTTTGTAATGAATAGGCTCAAAAAATACAGGGCCGATTTAAAAAATTCTTTCACCAATAGAATGCTAAATTCTTGCAATTTGACATAGGCTATATTTCATTTTGAAAAAAATTAGGGATCCTTGGTAAAATTTGAACAATGTAAAATGAGTCTTAAAATGTCTCAGGTAAAAGGTATAGAAAAATGAGTCTTAAAATGTCTCGTCGAATGCGCTGCCGAAACTATTAGCGATAGAACAAAATAATGTACAACAATATTGAAGAACATCATAATATCTACAAAAATCTCCGCGGTAGCATATGTCCAACTATTGTAGTTATGTCACTACAACAATACAAATTTCCAAAAATAAATAATTGTCTACCCCGTGCGAAGCCGGGACGGGTTACTAGTATTTAATAAAATAATTAAAACAGTTTCGTATCGAAAAGTGATATTACACTGTAAATGAGTTTATTAAATGACAACACTTAAATAAAACTTGATTATCAATATCATATTTGTAATACATCGATTATTTCATTTTATTGCATAAATATAAATATTATGTAGAATTGCAATATTTATTAAGAATTACCGTAGGTATTAAATAAACAATTTAATTACTTTTTTGTGTAATATATTTGTTTTCGCTGTTTCAACATTTGCAAGCGAGGACTATGTCACCCAGATTATACAAAAAAACAGCTGTTGCACTGTTCTCTGAAAGCTATGTATTTTAGTATCTAAATATAGTATTATTCGATTCCCGGGGCGGGCAAAGTATTACTGGTTTTTTTTTTATAAATTCTCATTAGTAGCACGGAGTCTGGAATTGTGCCCGGTATATGGCAATAGGGTCACCCCTATTACATGGGACTCAAAATATAAATAGTAAAAATTGGGTGTTACATTGTAGTGGCATAATGTATACCTCTGTGTAAGGGGTAGGCCCTTTGGGGATAAAAGGCGTGATGTTTTGTTATGTAATATAGTAATATCTGTCAACAAATGCGTGTCTTAAAAGCATTTGATTGCATTTCCTGATATGAATCTCATTGTGTTTGATTTGTCCATATGTTTTAAAGCTTTCCAGTATTTAGTAGTAGTATCCAGTTCCAGTAGTATTATATTATAAATATTTCCTCTTCGTGGGTACTTATGAATACGATTATTTAGTAATCTCCGAACTATTCCAACATATAATTATAAAGGGCATCCCCTACTTAATTAACGAAGTAATTAATATAATGGCATTAGTCATTGACATAGCTACCTAATTAATTTCCATGGAAGACCTTCATAAAAAAAGGAATAAACAATACAGCGAGACGATGCTTGAATAACAAGAAGGATTGTATGATTATGGATAATTTTAGATTTGTCTTTCATTAAAATCGTAGTCACCCTATCCGCAGAACATTGCTCCTTCAATATTCGCATAACTACAGGATTATTATACCTTCCGTTGACTCAGTGATAGCTTATCGATAGTACTTACAAAACAGTAAAAGGTTTCGAGTATTTAAATACCTTCTAGTATTTCCCACATAGTTATTACACACTGGTAAATTACGTGGGCTCGACCATAAAAGTAACTAATTTCATTAACATTTTTCAATAAATAGAAGAGTCGTCAATTAGACGGTTGTGTATCCAAATTCGGCAATCACCTTTATTCAAGAGAAGATCAAAGAAGTCAAAACAAGCAAGTATAATGAACGTGCCATACCAAGACGATCCTGAATACCCAAAATCATTAGACAACAATGACCCTATGGGGCATTTTAGACAACGATTTTTCCTCAAGAAAGACAGCATCTATATGTGTGGCAATTCCTTAGGTCTGGCCACAAAGGACGCCGAAGAATGTGTCTTAGAAGTCATGGAAAGGTGGAAAGACGAAGGAATCAAAATATGGACAGTCGACGACAACAAATATTATTTATATTCCAGATACTTAGCGAAACTCATGGCTCCCATCGTCGGAGCAGATCCTGATGAGATAGCAATCTTTGGAGGAACTACAATCAACATTCATCAAGGAATAAGTACGTTTTACAAACCTACAAAGGACAAGTACAAGATATTAGTGGACGACATCAACTTCCCTACAGACCGGTATGCAGTAGACAGCCAAGTAATGTTACAGGGTTACGATCCCAAAGACGCAGTTAAAGTTGTGAAGAGTAAAGGTAAATTTATGGACGAAGACGACATTATAAACGCCATGACAGAAGATGTGGCGCTTATATTCCTGCCTACAGTGTACTACAGAAGCGCTCAAGTACTAGACATGGTCAAAATAACTAAGGCAGCTAAAGAAAGGGGTATTCTTATTGGATGGGACCTTTGCCACGGTGTCGGCGCAATTGAAATCAATTTAAAAGAAATAGATGCTGATTTTGCAATCTGGTGCACTTATAAATATTTGAATGGAGGACCTGGATCTTCTGCAGCCATATACGTCAACAGGAGACATTTCAAAAGGTTACCAGGTTTAGCTGGATGGTATGGTAACAAGATAGAGACTCAGTTTCTATTGAGACAGGAATTTGATCACCAACAAGATGCGAATGGGTGGCAGATTGGAACTCCTAATGTTTTATCGATGGCGTCTTTAGAGGGGGCTTTGAAGGTGATCAATGAAGCAGGAGTGGCGAATATGAGGAAGAAGTCTTTGCACATAACGGGTTACTTGATGTATCTTATTGAGAAGAAACTATCGAATTATGGTTTCACTATTGGGAATTTGCGAGAAGACAGTAAGAGGGGCGGTCATGTGTGCTTAGAACATGACGAAGGTTACAGAATCAGTATTGCAATGAAGAAGAGAGGTATTGTTCCTGATTTTAGAGACCCCAACGTGATCCGTGTGACACCTACGGCTTTGTACACGAGTTACGAAGAAGTTTATCGAGTAGTCGATATCTTACTAGACATTGTTAAAACTGAGAGCTACAAAGAGATTAACAAGAATAGAAACTATGTAGTTTAGTAAGTATAAGTATATCTATGTCATTTCTCAATTTTTTTGTACTCGAAAACAATATTTGTTTGTGTAAGATTTCGATGTATATTATATAATTATAATTAAGTAGAAAAGTTTGTGTGATAATACTGTCTTACTTATCACTTATCGTGGAGTTTGTAAAGGCAATGGTAAGGTAAAGGTTGTCAGTGATGAAAGTAAAGAATATAAATAAAACAATCAGTATTTGGTTTTCTTTATATTTTAAATTGAAAATAGGCTTATACTATTTTACTCAAGTTGCAATGTGATTATATCAACATGCCATAAAATTTATCCTATCACAAGTCCAGAATTATATTAGACACAATTTTTGGAGGTTTTAACAAAAAAAATATTCACACTTACTATAATCACACCACAACGATCCATTTATAAATAAAAAATAATTATGTATAATAATTAACAAAATGTCAAAACGTCATTCCTTCTCAGTGTTGCCGGCCGAAATAAAAAATATCTATTTTATACTAACAACATCTGCGTGTGACTTTTCGTACTTACAACTTATCTGGGATGTACAATAATGAACCCTATTTTAATTTTAATAAACCTTAATAATAACAGTTTTTTCTATTAATCATTATCATTTATTATTTACAGTAATTTACATCACAAGAGTATGTTGTATGGTGGTTGTTAACAATACAACATTATATGTCCAACATAAACTAACGTAAGGAACTAACAGTAAGGACCAAAAAGGTCTAATTTCAAGGTCAAACAAAAAGTTTTCCATCTTTTTGAATTTAGGATAGAATCGAAAAGATTTTAAATAAATCACGCAGAAAACTTTTAGTTCGAACCATCACATTTTTCATGAAATGCTAGCTGGAACTAATCTTACTCAGGAGTCCCAATTTACTACAGTTAACTTATCGTTATAAATAGTAGTTCCCTATACAATTTCACTTGGCCGTTTGATGCAAATGCTGATATAGGATACATTAACAAAACTAATTGTATGTAACACTGAGTTGGCAACTTGCTAATACAAGTATAATAACTACAACATTCGGACTTAACAATGGAGGATACTGCCTTTACGGACGCCGTGATAACAGAAAATGGGTCATCCGTAATTCGAGTACTAACCAAACCCTTACAACAGGAATGATGTTAGGAATACTAAGTCTTATAAAACAGGACTCCCGAACGTCACAACGCACAATTTCACAAAAAATCACTAAACGAAAACGTTGTATTTTTTTAATATTTCAACACGAATATACCGCAGCGCGGTGCGATGTCTACATCAGTAACGATCAGTTCTTACCTCGGTCGTACTCAGTCGCCCGGCCGCCCCGGCCCCCGGCCCCGGACCCACCATACTTGTTCCCGCTCACAGCACACACGAATGAGTGACAGATGGTTGCATAACTGTAGCCTTGAGCCTCTGTTAACAATAATACATGTATTATAGTCAAATTGTTAAATACCCTCATCGCTACACTAGCAAATAAACTACTATTAACACTGAAATATTCACATTAAACTAAAACATTACTGCAAAAAGTTATGTAGTATACCCACACTTGAGTTTAACAGAAGGTCCCTAAATGATTTCATGTAAAAAACGTTCGATAACTGTCTAACATACTGGCCAAAAGTTCTTGTTAACTTGATAAAAAATAAAATATAAAAGAAAACTAACAAAATATCACATAGAACATCCATTTTGCGATCTTGGCCAGACCGCCGTAGTAACGACGTTCTGAAAAATAATTCAAATAAACGGTTTTTTTATTTTAAATACTTCTCATTCTGATACATTTGCTTTATACTATAATTAAAGACTACCAATATAAATTAGAAGAGTGATAATGATTTTAATATTAGCTATCCCTATATATTTGAAATAAACATACACAAGAATTACAAAATACTATAAATACTAGATGCAGCTAGTAGTAGACTTAGTGTAGTTACACCTTGGACTGGATAAGTTTTACTAGCAAACTATAAAACTATATAAAATAAAGCAAACAATCATTATCATCTACACTCAGCTAAATTATTTGGTATACAGGCAAGGAAATACTAAATAGGTTTTTGTTTTCTATTCTAACCTTCGTACCCGATGATTTGGCTGACTACAGTAGAGTAAAGCGGGTAGGAAGAAGGCATAAAAGGACAGTTATCAAGGACATTTCAGCTACATACAGGTGCATATACAGAGGGAAATAGTAAGGTCTCGGAATAGGGTGTCACTAGAGCAATCTATCTACGCTATCTACGTACAGTTATGCAGGCGCACCGAGGGCCAGTCGTCGAGGTCGTGCGCGTGCGCGGCGCGGTCGCGCGGGTCGCGGCGCCGCGCCGTGTGCGGCGGCTCGGCGCGCGCCACGCAGCCCTCGTGGATGTGCACCGACGAGATGTCCGACCCGGGGATCTCGAACATCACCTCCAGGAGCAGGTTCTCCTACACCGACATACCAATGTTCTAAGAACCACCTATCACCTATAGTCCATCTGTTTAGGTAATTAACTAAAGGTAAACAAACAAAACCACGTCACGATACTTAACCTTCTATTACTTCAAATATTTCTCGTGTTTTAATTTAAACTAAATTCACTTTAACATCGTTCATTTGTCACACGTACACATACAAGCACAAATGCCTAAATCGTACAAGAGCCTAGCCTATGGGTCAATTTCATTATCATGTTTATTCTGAATCTGATGTCCGGATATCTTTCTTGTACGGTCTTTGGGTCAAGTTTCTTCAATATATTTGAACACATTAATTACAAACGATGAATAACCTAAACTTAAATAACGTAATAACAAAAACAAAACAAAAACAAGATAAATTCAACAAAATAGGAACGCGAGCGCAAACGACGAGAGAGCTGTCAATGGCGCCTGATTAACCGACTAAACGTAATACACGCTACTTTCATTTTCGCGCTACATCTTAATTGGACTCTTTAATTTGACAACATTATCTAATGCTTCGTTCATAAAGAAAGGTTTTGGATACCTGGGATTTTAGGCTCTTTATGGTGTCTATTATAATGAAATATTATATTATTTAATAAAAAATGTTATTAAATTATTATGCTCAAGCAGATATATAAAATAATTTTACTAAGAAATAAGTGAAAAGGAACAGAAACATAACATTTAATAGAGAAAACTGTCGTAAAAATGGAAACAATTTTATTTTCTTATGAAGTATTTTGAGTCATGGAAATGTCAACTATAAAGAACTCTTTTTATGGTTTGTTTACAAATAGTTAACTACCTAAACAGACGGAGTATAGAATAAATGAGAATGGAATGAAGACAATAATAACAACTTAACGACCGAATACTGAAAGGCAAATTTTTAAGTTGAACTTAAATATCGTGCCACCTCTGTCATTTTACAAAACAATTACAGTGACAAAATATACTTAAGGACGACTTGAAATTAAGTAGTTTGAGTATTATTCATATTAGTAATATTTTTATTATCAAATTACAGAAAACCAATTACGCGATTTCCGCTTCGTGGGAAGAGACACAGGACGGTATTGGAATATTTTGTGATCTTTCGAAGGCATTTGACTGTGTTGAGCATGAGACATTATTGCTGAAACTGGAACACTATAGCATTCGAGAAGTATTGCTAAATCCATTAAAATCATACCTTCAGAATAGGCAACTCAAAGTATAAATAAACAAAGTAAACTCACAGGGTGCTAGCATATCTATGGGTGTACCGCAGGGATCGATACTAGGTCCATTCTTATTTTTGACATACATAAATGACTTGCCCCATTTATTTATATATAAATGAATTGCAGATGGTATTAATTGCTGATGACACTTCATTCGTTTTTATTAAAATAAATAGACGGGCAAATAATTATGACGACCCGCTTGACCCAGGCGGGAGAAGTCATTCGATGATTTTCCTCCCTTAAAAAAAAGCTTAGCGTAAAGCAACGGCGTTAATGCGAAAAAGTATCTTTTGTTTGGCTCCAATAATATATAATAAACTCCCTAAACCTATTAAACAATTGCCCACTACTCTGTTTAAAATACATTTAAAAAAATATCTTATAGCCAAATGTTTTTATAACATAACGGAATTTTTAAATGACCACAATTATTGACCTGCAATATCGATATTTTTTGGGTGACCACATACTTGGTGACTGAATTATTAATAAATTATTAACCTGCAATTGCGAAACTTTGACTGCTGTATGTTGTCTATTTATATTGTATTATTATCACATTATTTGTTTGTTACATTTAACTTGAATGACTGAAATAATTTTATTCAAAATTAATTTTTTATATTGACATTTAATACATTTAGACATTTTAATTGATTGACCTAAGTGACATTTTTAAATACCACAATTTGTACGCCTCCGGGTATAGCATAGCGCTCTTTTTATTACCATATATAAGACCTATATCTGTATGCACCTAAACACATGCACATGTTAACAAATAAAAGTGATTTGATTTGATTTGATTAGCAGCAGTGTCGCCGCCGCCGATGGCACGGACAGACCAGCGCGCGCCCCGCGGCCTCCAGCAACTAAAGTCGCCGCGGCTCGGGCCACGGTATGCTACTCATGAATATGAGCCTCTAGCATGGCTTGAAACTAGTCGAGTTCCTCGTTAAACAGTTAACATGAGTAAGCCGGAAACATAATAATTAGTTACATAATTGTTTATTAATGAGTTTTACATAATTATTTATTCAATAGCGTTTATACAGCTTACTCACGAATATCGGAGTTGTCTGAATATTATTTTCGAGCCTGACCAGAGAGCCTTAATCAAATAACATCACACGAACATAATCAAATTTAACATGATTCACGATAAACATAAAAGTTCTTATTACAAAGAGACTATGGTAAATGACGTACCATGATGGCTCTAAGACCACGGGCGCCAGTCTTCCGTTCCATGGCGAGCGCTGCGACGGCCTTCAGCGCCTCGTCACTGAACGTCAGCTCGCACTTGTCCATCGCAAACAGCAGTTTGTATTGAGATACCTGGAAACAATATAATTGGCGTGATAGTGTGAGCCGACTAAGAGACTACAATGATACGGAGACTGAAAGGTATTCTTTTCTTATTATTAAAATTGGGTACTTTCCTTATTGAAAAATAAATTATTTCGACTGTTCAAATACAATAAAATATTAAAAAATAATCACACTTTCATTAATTGATTTTATGACCAACTTAATTTTAGTATCTTTGCAGCAATTTTTTAAGAAATAAGTATGCTGTTTTACTCTAAAAAAAAACGTGACGTCACAATACGCAATTTCGTTCAAAATTCATAGAAAACTGTCGATTTTAAAAACACGAAAAAAGTTTGGAATTTGACTAGTTGACAAGTACCCGATTGTGATTTTCAAACTGCTTGCCAAGCATGGGGATTATGTCAAACCATTCATGAGTAGAGGAGACTCGTCGATTCGCAGTAGATACTCATAAACTTACTTAGTCACAGACCGCTGAGTAAAACAAAAGAAAATATCAACTCACCATAGCATTTTTAGGTTCTTTTAGTATCCGTACGAGCAGATCTTGATTGAGACTATGGAAAGGTACTAATACGGGGAATCTTCCGACGAATTCCTGCAAAAAAAGATAAATAGAATGAAATAAGAGTACATTTGCTAACACATATTTTTACCGATTGACGTATAAACACGCTTTTTAAATTAAAAAAGGTAGTTATGAACATCAACCAATGTTTCTTTTACAAATTACGTTTAAAAAACTGTTATTTTAATGTACTAAATTTACTAAAATGTTCTATTAACGAATGTTGAACGGCTGTATATGTAATTTTAAGTTGTAGGTACTTAAATATCGTGCCATCTCTATCATTTTACAAAGAATTTGTAGTGCGAAACCACATTAAAATCGGCTCAGTTAATCGCGAGTAATTCACGTACGAACATACATATACACAAGTGAAATTAAAAACACCTTTTTTAAGTCGGTTAAAAATATATTTAACAGGTGGCGTATTATGACGTCTTAAAGGCAGAGTGGTTCCGTTGAGGGTACGAGATCTCACTAGACGACTTGTATAAGCTCTGTTTCTTTCCCTCAATGGAACCATATTGACTTTAGGACGGTATAATATTTGTTTACTTAATTATGTAGATTTCTGTGCAGTAAGTTAGGTATATCAGGAGTATATAATTTATTTGACATTGTGTGTCTAATAAATGGCTTATAAACAACAAGGTGTCGTACCGGTATCATCCCGAAATCGATGAGATCCCTCGCCTGCACCTTCCGCAGCCAGGCGTCTCGCTCGTCGTTCTCAGCGCGCGCGGAGTCCAGCGGCGACGCGTCGCTGGCGGCGGCGGCCAGCGCCGCGCGCCGCCCCGAGCGCGGGTCCCACGCGCCGAACCCCAGGTACTTCTCGTTGTTGCGACGCTGCACCAGTCTGTACACCACTCGATTACATCAATATCACTACATACTATAAAACATACGAGCTACCCGCCGTCTGTCTGTCCCTATGTATGCTTACATCTTTAAAACTACGCCACAGATTTTTAGGCGTTTTCTATATATATGTATATAAAAGAAAGTCGTGTTAGTTACACCACTTATATCTCAAGAACGGCAGAATAGATTTGGCTGAAAATTGGTAGGGAGGTAGCTTATAGCCAGGAGACCGACATAGGATACTTTTTACCAATTTTTTTTTTTACTTTTTACCGAAAATCACGAACGAGGACGGAAAAAAATGGGATTACGCGTACGAAGTCGCGGACAGAAGCTAGTTTTTAATAAATAGAATAGTTCTTAAGGAAAGTTTTATATGTGTTTAGGGAACAGAGAGTAAAGTTCCCTAAGATCAGAAAAGGAGGATCCTCCGACCAGGCCAGGTGATTGTGCCTGGCGGGCTTCCTACCCAACAGTTGTTTGTTGGGATTTTCTATCCGTGTTAGTTTGCATGTAATCTTTGCATGTGCGATGTAGGATTTTTGTGACGTCATCCGTTGACATGTACCATGTTTCGCTACGTGTATAAAACATGCATTTTGCACCCGTGCGAAGCCGGGGCGGGTCGCTAGTTACTTATATTCGTGTTAATATTCCAACAAAAGATAGTGCAAGTGCTATCGCTGTCTTTTTGCGTGAATTAGAAATATATCTATAATCTTTAGAAGAAGTGGTAGTCTATTTTTTAGTATTGACAATATTTACACATAAAATAATGTAACAGGTTTTTTAAAGTCCTACGCTGGAACTGTCTCCTGTGTCGTGAGTGCGTTTACAAATATACAAATTTACTTACACATGACACCCAGACTAGAACAACAATTTGCAAATTACACAGAGTTGTTTCGTGCGGGAATCGAACCCGTGAGACGTTGCATTGCAACCAGTTGCCCAACCACACAATTAAAGAAGTTGGCTACTTATTTAACAACGTTAATTACGCTACATTATCTGGAACGAATTCAGAAGTATGAACCTTAATGTAACTTGGAAATAATCGCGTCATGTAACAGTGCAAATAATATGACTGCACGGTTGGTGCGGTGGCTGGGCAATTGGCTGCCGTGCAACGTGTCGCGGGTTCGATTCCCGCACGGAACAATACTTTGTGTAATCCACAAATTGTTGTTTCGGGTGTGGGTGTCATTGTGTATGTGAATTTATATGTTTGTAAACGCACCGACGATACAGGAGAAAACCCTAGTGTGGGGCAACGTTAAAAAAAAAAATTATCGTGAAACATACTAAATTACTAAAATCGCGGGTTACTCACGTGAATATACCGAAAAAGCTGTACTAGTTTCGAACGACAGAGGGGTTTTTCCTCGTGACGTCGCTCAGCTTAGCTCAGTATATGCACGTGAAATAATGTCGCAGCGCGTGTGTCGCGGGCCGACCTGTCGAGTCCGTTGTAGGCCCCGCTGGCCACGAACAGGATGTTGGTGGTGTCGACCTGCACGGCGTCGCCGCGCAGCTTGCGCGAGTTGCGCTCCGGCACCGACACCACGGCGCCCTCCAACATCTTCAGCATGCCCTGCTGCACGCCCTCGCCTGCAGCGACGTTTAACAATAATAATATATATATATACGAACACAGATGATACAAGAATATTCTTGTCAGATTCGAATAGTGCGTAATCCAGACATCTGATTTATAACATAACTGTAAAAAGGTGCCTCACTACGTACGAAGCGAGTCCCTTTTTATAGAGTTTGCAAGTTATTGATTATCAATGGTGAGATAAAAAATACACTAAGTTATGGTTGATTTATGAATATATTAAATTCTACAAATGATGGTTTAACTGGTTAATACTAAAAGATGATTTGATTTGATTTGTACGAGTAGACCGGCGATTGCGTACTACTATTCAACGTAAAATTCAATGCCTTTTATAAAAGTGTTTATACGTAAAATACTGAGCTGTTCGGTTGCGTTGCTCCGAACAATAACATCACGCCTTTTATCCTCGAAGGGGTAGGCAGAGGTGCATATTATGCCACTGTACAATGTAACACCCACTTTTCACTATTTATGTTATGAATCCCATGTAATATGGGGATAAGACTATTGCCATATACCGGGCACAATTCCACCTCCATGCTACTACTGAGATTTTTTTTAAAACCAAGTAATACTTTACCTGTCCCAGAACCGACTTGCGACCACTCGCCCAATGATATATAACTGGCTTATATATACAACAATGAAACCGTATGAGTAAAAATAGCTGTTCAACAATGTATTGCTTTAAGCAATTTGCTTATAATGACAAAAAAATCGTAGTCTCCTCACCTCCAACATCTCTAAGTTGGTGTATGCCCGGCACTGCACCGATTTTGTCCACCTCGTCTAAGAACACGATACCCGTCTGTGCTCGCTCCACGCTGTAACAAGGGAAAACTTCGTTCATAACTCAAGAACAAGATTTAAGGAGACTTAACTTTAACAGAATTATAACACAAAATTTAACAAGATATACAACTTATGTCTGCTATGGACACTCCGGGCGTAGGGATTG
The DNA here is from genome assembly GCA_038387885.1 of Spodoptera picta. Classification (NCBI taxonomy): domain Eukaryota; kingdom Metazoa; phylum Arthropoda; class Insecta; order Lepidoptera; family Noctuidae; genus Spodoptera; species Spodoptera picta. The sequence continues at coordinate 1,344,141 of JAZHFQ010000235.1, read as the reverse complement.
CGAGACGATCTCTGCCCATCGAAGCACGGGCCTGCGGACGGCGAGCATGGGTAGCTCGCCGCCCGACCAGAACCAGACCCGAGCGTGCGGCGCCGAGCGCCCCGCGCGCGTGTCAAAGAGCCATCGCATCACCACGGATGGGGCCCAACAGGGATGATATCGATACGCGGAGAACTTATCGGGTTGCCGGGGCTCCGGCTCCAAGTGCAGGAGAAGGAACGGGGTGGTTTTTAGTCAGTAAGAGTCTGACACTCCCTCCCGCCTCACCCGAGCGGGAGAAGACATTGGATGATTTTCCCCTCTTAAAAAAAATATCTTTTTTTTTAAGGGAGGAAAATCATCGAAAGACTGTGGAGTGACTGTCAAACTCTTACTGACTAAAAACCACCCCGTTCCTTCTCCTGCACGTCGAGCCGGAGCCCCGGTTACCCGTTAGGTTCTCCGCGACTCCGAATCGGCATCGGCCATGTTGGGCCCCATCTGTGGTGGTCTGATGGCTCTTTGAGGCGCGCGCGGAACGCTCGGCGCCGTACGCTCGGGTCTGTTTCTGGTCGGACGGGGAGCCACCCATGCTCGCCGTCCGCAGGCCCGCGCTTACGGTGGCCGGAGATCGTCCCGCGATCCCCGACGCCCGGTGTGTCCTTCGCGATGGCTGGGTTGCGAGGAGGCAGCCTCACGCATCCCGCCTCCCCCTTAAAAATCTGCAATGGTATCTTAGTGGCAAACGCTTAGTTCCAAAACCATTAAAACTGCGGTGGACATAACACTGCAGTTTTAAAGTAAAAAAATGTTTCTACTTTGTAGGTATGTATGTTTGTAACTCACTTGAAGTTGGCGTCCTGCAACAGTTTGGCGATGACACTCTCGATGTCCTCGCCGACGTACCCAGCCTGTGTGAGCGTCGTACAGTCGCAAATCGCGAACGGCACGTCCAGGCATTGCGCTATCGTTTGTGCTAATAGAGTTTTACCTGGAACCAATAACAAAATACATTGATTTTAGTCAGTCGGTCGATGAACTAAAAATACAGTCACAATTTATTATAGGAATGAAGCATTTCATCAAAAAATACAATGCTAACAACTTTTAATTAAAATATTTTGTAACAGTTCTTTTAATTAATGAGCACCTTATATAAAAATGGACTTTATTTAAGATTTCAATGCCATGGCTCCAGATAAGGAAACGAATGAACACGTTGACTTTTACATTTTGTACAAAAATAAATAAAAATATGCAAATTAAAGCAACGAGTGCATTCGTATTCCAAATATAAATTAAAAAAAGAAATTGCTCAACATTTTACAAAAATAGTTTTTTAAACAGGCAACACTGGCTGGTCATACAGAAAGCTCATTATTTGTTTGTAATTGCGGCAGGGTGCGCGTGAGTAGAATAATGTAAGGAGTTTGTTCATTGTTAAGATTTTGTTATGAAATTGTTGCAGTCTGTGGTTACTCATTTGTTATTATGTAAGAACCCTTTTGTTCTAAATTGTGTTTGTATGTCTCGTTTTCTTGGCTAACTGCCAGGGTTCAGGGTAAAAGTAATTTCAAGACAAAATGCTTCTCAGGTGATTTGACCGTATCTGATTGAGAATGGCAAATTGCAAAACTACTATTCCACTGAAAATTGTTGCAAGTCAGTAGAGATTAAGAAATAAAAATCAGAATCAGTGAGAATGCTAGCTAGTCTTATTTAAAATATTGCATACTCGTTGCATAAAATCAGTCTTGCCAGAATCTGCCAAACATTCGTCAATACAGAACAAAAAGCGGTCTATTACCAAATACTTAATTTTAATATCCTAATATGCTCATCAGTTTTAAAGACTTTCTAGATATATTATTTCCTATTTCGAAAACGGCCTTAACAGTTTATAGTTTAGATGTATCTATTTTTTGTTATACAACGACGGTGGCAAATATGCACACGGCCCACTTGATGGTATATGTGGTTACCGTCGCCTATTAACGCTTGCAGACACATAAAAATACCTATTTAGTCCTTTCTTGAAGGACCCCATATTATATAAAAAATGCGTAAAAAATGCTATAGGCTGATAAACCTCTATAATCCCAGGTTTCAAACTAGTCGAGTCCTACAGGACTAGAAAACAGTCCGACTATAGGATTAGTAGTTAGTATTACAAAATGATACCTAGATGACATAAACAGTTAATACTTTTGCAACAAAACATCGTACTGCAGTTAATGAGAATCCTTTAATTTGCACTTTATGCTCTCTGCATACGAAACAGTTTTGATCGTTTAGCATTCAGATCTCGTGTTTATGGTCATCCCACCCACGAGCGACTCGGTAAGGAATTAAAGAGTAAAATGTTGAAATGTTGGCCTTGGATTACTTCACATGAAGAAGGTATTCATATTAATAACTACTTATTAGGATGTCCGGGCCCTTAATTTGTTGTTGAATGATGTCTTCGATCAAGTTTTTTAAGGTCAAGTGAATTCACATCATACTTATTGTTATTAAGTAACAATGTTTATTTGTTTTCGTTTTTATGTCCTTAATATTGATTAGCATATTTTTTACAAAGAAGTTCTCCTATCCTCCCTAGGGGAAGATAGAAATCACGTTATTCCAAATGCCATCCTAAATACTTAAGCATAGTTTTTCAATCTGCCAAGACTTCCCTTCCCATTCTATTTAGGTATCTAATTTTCGGGGAAACACCTTATTCAATTATAATAATATTATAGCACCAAAATCAATTACATCTCATTATTACAGCACCTTCGAACACACCCAATACAATCAGATAGTGCAAGCAATGACAAGGTATATTTTTGTTTGAATTTATTCTCAATTTTGGTAATGCGAGTGTTGTACAAATATTGGCTTATCGAGGGACTGGAGTGCGTCATACCTGAATCATTGTTTGATCTGTTTAATACCTTAATACACATATACACACGAAAGCTATATTACAGCTAAAATCCTGCGAAAAATATCTTGGGCTTAGAATAGATAGCTCCCTCTCCTGGACTGTTCAGATTGACTACGTCAAAAATAAGCTTTCGTTATTAGTCGGAGCACTGCACAGTATAGTCAGATGTATTCCACAAAGATTACGGTACACTATATATAATTCTCTAGTGAAGCCACATTTGTTATACTTGATTGAAACTGTCGCAATTCTACAAATCACACAAAATAAACTGATAAAAATGGTCTTCAACTATCCGTACCTAACAGCAACGACAAAGATATACAAAGACACAAAATTAATGAATATAAAACAATTATACACTTACAACATATGCATTTTTATCAAAAAAGTTCTTAACAAAACCATACATTCAAATATTACTCTTACACAACACAAACAAGTCACTCAACGAAGTACCCGGCGAGCAAGTCTATTGGTTTTACCAAAAATAAGAACAAATTATGGCAAAAAAATGCTCACATTTGAAGGAGCACAGCTTTATAATAAAATACCTTCACGCATAAGAAACTTGCACTCATTCAACGCATTCAAAACTCAGCTTTACAAATATTTACTTCTTAATCAAATACCCGAAAAATGAATGTGTTGGATGAGACTTGTTTATTGTCATGTTTTGTCCAGATTTTGTCGAGCCTAACCTTACCTACCTATTTTGTTATGTTCTCAAGTAAGTGGCATGTATGTTATTATTGAGAATAAAGATTCTTTAAACCTAAAGCCTTTGCCTAGTGGGAATAAACTAAACAGCGCCGCTTACTGTTACAAATTTTGCTTAAAATCCTAATCCTTCTAAATTGAGATTACCTAACGAATGGGGTTTCTTGCTCGTACTTCTCCATTCGCATCTACATTTTGGAATGAGCACCTAGCTTCACTGACGAACAGACTGACAGACTATTTTGTATTTGTTGACGTTTCAAAAGTACCAAATAGTGGTTTAATTAAAATAAATGCTTTGACTGTTTTAATCTTAATTTATTATACTTTTCTTTCTTGAGAATGCTAGTCCAAGATGGCGTGTTCAGTCGCCATGTCACAACAAACAAATCTAAAAGATAAATCTTGCTGCCATGTCGACAACTAACATTTACATTCACCTACATTCTGGTCACGTATTTGTATTTTACACAAACTTATGGTTTACACCTCTTTATCTTTCTTTTTTACATCTGCATAAATATCAGCTACATACATAGGGACACATATTATTATCTACACACAATCACATACATATCGTCACGCCTTTCTCGTTTCACACTGGGCTAGGCAGAGACAATGGGACTCCAAATGACTCGATTTGGGCATACCACTTTCGCTTCATCAACATCCATCAATCTCATGCCATCTTACTTCTCACTTAACATTTTTTATGGCATAACCCGGTAAACGAGCAGACAGTTCACCTGATGGTAAGTAATCGGCGCGGCGTCGCCAATGGACACCTAGAACACCAGAGGCGTTACAAGTGCGATACCGGGCTTTTGGGGATTAGGAGTTTGAGGATCGTTGGGGATTCAGGGATTGGGGTGATTGGGGAAGGGGAGGGTAATTGGGCCTCCGGTAACCTCACTCATACGACGAAACAACGCAAGCGTTGCTTCACGTCGGTTTTCTGTGAGGCCGTGGTATCACTCCGGTCGAGCCGGCCCATTCATGCCGAAGCATGGCTCTCCCATACTTAAATGTGTATAAACTAATATTAGGGCAATCGTAGGTCAAGTAAAAAACCCAAGTTGAAACACTATCTCCATGGTAACAACTAATATATACTGTAGTAAAACAAAGAATATTAACATTTGCGTATGATTCACATCTTATATAATAGTACAATGATTCGATTCACCTCTGTTGGGTAAGACTATTGACACTTATTAAGCACATACGTGGCTGTTGACTTTTACAAGGAGATAATTAATGTATTTTATTTAATGTTAATATATGTACGTATAGTGAGTTGTAGAAGTTAAAATTGTTCTTTCTTTATTGTTTACTTACATCATTCATGAATGGTTTAAGTTGATTGAGTTTTAAGAGAAAATTGTTCAATTAAAAGTACCCTCAACCGACGAGCATGCATATGAAAAGATTGATGACTGTTGATGAAGCGAAATATGTATGTGGGAATCGTGGCAATTGGCGTTCCATAGTCTCTGCCTACCCCCATTTTTTTTAATGGCATACGCCGGTAAACGAGCAGACAGTCATATAAAATATTTTCATTACAGAGGGATTGTCAGACAAAGCATGGTCACAACTACGGTTCGTAGAAACTTTCTACGAAGAAGAAGATTAAGAAGTAGAGTAGTGCAGAGTGAGAACAGGGGATTTATACACGCATACGAAGAACGCTCGTGTTGCATTGTAAGACTAGATTTGAATAAATTAAACCATCTTCTAGAATTTTCTATTCAATGGCGAAACACTCGTTCATTTGCTTTTAAACATAACATATTATCACGCCTTTTATCATCGAAGGAATAGGCAGATGTGTACATAACGACACTTAATGCCACATTCAAGAATCACTCTATTCACATAACATAATATAACATCACGCCTGTTATCTCCGAAGGGGTAGGCAGAGGTGTGTAAGTACATTATGCCACTGTACAACGTAACACTTTTCACTATTTATGTTATGAGTTCGATGTAATAGGGGGTGAGTCTATTGCCATATACCGGACACAATTCCAGACTCCGTGCTACTACTAAGAATTTATAAAATACACAGTAGTATTGAGACCCCTTGGCCGGCAGTCGCACTAGCGACCACGCGGTATAAGTCGAGCACAGACTGACCGCATCCCGTGGGTCCCAGGAGCAGCACGTTGCTCTTGTCGAGGCGCAGCTCGTGCTGCTGGCGCTCGAGCACCTCGGCGCCGCCGTGGCTCAAGTGGACGAGATCTGGAACATTTTACAACACATATTTTAACAACATCATCACGCCTTTTATCCCCGAAGGGTTAGGCAGAAGTGCGCATTACGGCACTTAATGCCACTGTACAATGTAGCACCCACTTTTCGCTATTTATGTTACAACTCCCATTTAATACGGGGTGAGCCTATTGCCATATACCAAGCACATATCTAGACTCCATGCTACTACTGAGAATTTATTAAAGAACCCTCTTGCCCGGCAGTCGCACTTGCGATCACTCGGCCAAAGAAGCAATCTTTTATTTGTTATCAAGAGTCATTACGTTCCTTATTTACAAAAAATAGTAGGTAAATGATAGAAGATTGTAGAGGTATACTACAGTTGCAATTAGGATATTCAGTAAGTACCTAAGTTTGATTAGCAGAAGGACTCAAATTGATATTAACTCGTCGAGTACCGGTTTTGTAGACACAATTATAGAACAATAGGTTGCGGTCACCGGTGACCTCTTGGTGTTTGATGGCAAGACATTACTAGTAATGGTACTTCTTAGGACATCGTAGAACAGTAAACATACTTTAAATAAACATTCAGTTTTTATAATTATTGAGTATAGTCGTCTGAATACCTACATTTTACGACCTTTTTGTTTAGAAGGTGACCTCTATCTTCCTGCCTGTAAAACTGTTCAAACAAATGATACACGAACGCTAAGACTTTTTTTATTTTAAATCTATATTTTACCCACGGTTTCGCTCGCGTAGATTACGGACTTGTGACTAACCCACGAAATGTCAACCCCTATTTTCAATGCTGTGCGTTTCTAGATATTTTACTAAGCCCATAGTGTAAGTTATATGTACTACTAGACTACTACAAACTTCGACCCCTATTTCACTCAATATTGAGTAAAATTTCCAGAATACCTGTAACTCTTATATTGTTTTAAATAATTGTCGTTCTCTTAAATTGTATACAGAGTTAATTTTGTTAATTTTTGGCATTTTTTGCGTAAATTCGTCCGCGTAGCATTTTGTTGGGCAGAACTTTTATATTAAATTTTTCAAAACAAATTATAGCCTATGTTGCCCCAGTAAATTAGCTATACAATAAATAGAGTTACATACTGCAAAGTGCAGATGTTAAATGTGATCAATTTCAAAAGTTACGGATATATAATCCTACTATGTCCTACACACCACCGTTGAACTGTGAACTACCAATGAGCTTTTTAAAAACGTAAATAAACAATTTTACTTGGCATTTCTCTCAAACACTTTTACTTGATATTCGTGTTTACGTTCATCGCGATTTACGGATATATAATCCTACTATGACCTACACACCACCGTTGAACTGTGAACTACCAATGAGCTTTTTAAAAACGTAAATAAACGATTTTACTTGGCATTTCTCTCAAACACTTACTCGATATTCGTGTTTACGTTCATCGCGATTTTTTCTAACAAAGGATAGTCTTATTGCCACGCTATTTACATTTTAGTGCCACCTACTATAGTATCGGACATAAATCTAGACTTCATGCTTCATAATCCAGGCGATAGAATTGCGGCAGTTGTTGCCTAGGTGCAATAATTGGTGCATCGGTCATTGATTCGTCACAGATGTTACCATTTGTGCAATATCTTGTGCAAAGTTGCCGTATTACAAAAATGTACTAAATCGACGATTGCGCAAGCGTACATCAGTGTTTTGTAGTGCAAAAATTTTATGTTTACTGTTAAATAGCTATTATTCAGTTAATTCAAATAGTGAGAAATACATAAATATTACAACATCCGCAAATAATAATAATTAACGATGTAAATAAACAGCAAAATCTTGAGTATAATATTATTGGGTAGTTTACGTGAAACCTACCCATCATTTTCGACATTTTTCTTCATTCTTCTTAGCAGATACATTTGTGACAGCAACAATGTGAACGTTTTTTAAAACCCAACAGATTCAACAAAGCGAAATCGGAAGCGTGAAAACATTAACGAATAAGGCATAGATTGCTCTAAGAAAAAATCTGTCGTAAGGTCACCTGCCCACTGAAGCGTAATGACAACATCTTTAGAACATTCGTCACACTTTCACGTAAACCATTGACAATTGTTTTCAGTGAAAAGCACTTGCGCTCGCGACGCTTTACGGCGATCTAGTCTAAATGAGGCATTATGTACTTTCCAATTTTTTTTTGTTTCTAAAATTGGAGTCGTGAAAATTTGTTAAAATGTCTTTGTTGTCTGTGGTTGAGTGACTGTTTTTTCAATAAATTCTATTTCGAAATGTAGGTTAAAATACCTGTCTATGAACAAATAATAAACATATAACAAACGTATAATAATTAAGTAGTATTATGTAGGTACTTGTTGTGTAAATTACCGAAATAATCGCCTCGTTACGATTTATCATAATAATAATAGTACTTTTGTAAAAGCAGTTTAATTACCTACGATATTATTTACTTATGCCGTTACAATTGTCACGAGTTAATGCAAAATAAAATAAGATAGTGAGAAAGGCGTATTAATTGGCAATAAGGCCTTGCTGTAATACGAATAATATTCTATAGTTTATTCAAAAATATCAAGGTTTTTGATAAGAATATTTATGCATTAAGTGATTTTAATTATTATAAATTGCATATACGGTCAACCTCTACTCGTAATATGTCAGACACCATTCACCTGTCGTTAGTTAAATAATCTAGGAATAGCATAGGCTACAATCCAATCTTCATCGTATCTATTGCGGTAATAAAACTACAATAGGCCGAGAAGATCGTCTGCATCGCTATACACATGGAACAAGCTGAAGGCTACCTTTTGCCAAATGCTCATTCAAAATATAAAGTGTTGCTTTTAGGGGAGGACTAAGTTCAGCTGTGGACGTCCTATGGCTGATATGATGGAGATGGTGACGATGTTTCTTACCTCTGTGCGTATGATGTAAGGGATGGTGAGCATCTGCCGGCGTGACGCTGGTCACGTTGTTGTAGATCCTCTTGTAGTGGTTGTACACAGCCACAGACAGCACCTTCTTAGCGTACTCCTGACCCACAACGTGTTTGTTTAGGTATTCAAAGATTTTCTTAGGAGGTGGCGGAGGTTTTCTGTGTGAACAAAGAAATAAGGGGTTCATTATTATGGCCGGTGAGGAGATCTGCATAGAATTATAGCCATAAATAAATAGAGTATACGGCTTGCCGCCTATCATTCCACGCCAGGAACACGTTTGGTTCCCGAGAAATAAGTCAACTGGGATACAGTTCAGTCAGGCCAAGTATTACTTATTGGGTTTTTCTACTTAGAAATCTTCAGTAGGTGACAAATACCTCGACACACGTGCTTTGTGGTCACTCCAAAACAAAATCGATACAACGAAATCAACTGATTTCAAGTTTTCGAGGAAAACTTACATTTATACATACTCTTTCGTGATTTTTTCATCAGAAAGTGAACGCATAAATATGTATGAGACGAGATGCACGTGATTCAAAGAAAACCACAAAAGTATAAAGCTCATCCGCCATTTTACGGGTTCACCGACAAGGATACCGCGGCCCTACATTATTAAAGAGTACGAGTGAAAGTTTAATCCTTTTAACATGACACACGAACGTTCATACCTTCCGTCTCATTTTACGGCCTTTTGTGAAACAAGACAACTTGGAAAGCGACTGACAAGGAAATCATGACTGATTTCCATAAACGATACAGATTTATTGTACAAAAAATCTTTAAACTTCAAGTAAATAATGAGGATATAATTTATGAGTCATCGGCTGCAGTTAATAAATATATTTTATCAGTTGACATTATGCTAACCTGTAAATCATTAAAATAATTTACTAAACGTGTCGGAAAACTATTTTTATATACCTTGAAACTAAATCAACTTACTTAATTGCATTTTGTTTTGTTTTTTCGCAGATTAAATTGCGATAGGGGCAAGATAAAGAAAGATATGAAAATGCGACCGTAAGGCTGTCTGGCAACTACAGATAAACATATTAAAACCGTGTTTACATACACTATTACGTATCAACATTTACATAATGATCTTATAATAGGAAAATTTACATGAGAATTCAGTAATTTTTAAGTAGAATCGGAATGCTATGGGTCTTGGAAACAAACCGAAATTAAAAGTTGGTCCCAAAATCGTACCCTGGGTAATCCCACTTTGCAACCTAATGCGATTCTTTCGAAGTGCTGTTATAAATTAAAACAACGTACCAGTTGAATACATAATCAAAATTACAAGTATTACATTAAGTGTTAAGGAAAAAGTCACTACTTAATTATCATTTGAACTGTGTCTTAAAAATGATGTGGCTATAGCATATCTCTATGAGTAAAAACAAACTACGCAAATACATTTTGTGTTCTAATGGAACCAGCAATAAAAGCGTCATTACAATGTCGTCGGGTCGATGGCTTCACGTTGGGTTTTAAGTGAAAAATTGCTATTTATTCAATTCAATGTGACTTTGAATCTGCGGCTACAGAAAATACTGAGCGTCAATATAGTTATGTTTGATGTATTGTATTTTGCAGTACCTAACACGTTTTAGTTTGTGAAAATTATCTATAACGCTATGGAAACATCAAAGCTAAAAATGTAAACCTTTGGCCCTTCAGAAACAAAATACGGTAAACTGAGGTAAATTGGAACAAGTGTCACGTTTGTGATACATAATTTAACATACAATTTCCTTAAGATTTAAATTTTCATTAAAAAGATTGAGAGCAACAACCTTTTTAATAAAACATGCGTATCGCTACTATTTGTTTCGGAAACCTTCGTTTTCATGCGTCTGATAAGTGGAGACGTTCAATGAACCATGATTTATTTAGGGCTGATGTGAAATAATAACATTTCACATACTACCATGTACCCGTCTTATGTAAAAAAAGGTACCTATATTTTAATAGTGATTTATTTATTTAAAGCAGTATTTGCGCCTCATCATTAATTATGTGTTTATGACAAATTTCGCACCCATTTTATGAATTAAACTACATATAAAATGGATCAATGTTTGGTTATCTTTGTGTTACTTTCGTTAACCGTGTAATCAAGTAATCATGTATGAATCAACGACATTGTTCATTATAGATAACCCGATTATTATAGTAGCCAACAGCTTCATGGCTGATAGGCTGTCATTAAGCGACTGAACGTTGTATTACTACAGAATAAATATCTTTACACGGATGTGATTACTGCAATTTTGCATTTTCAGCCAAATTGACACACCAGTGTGACTGTTTAGTTCAACAACCCTAGCACAATATTAAGTGTTCCGATGTAAAAGCAAGATAGATGAGTTTATTGCTTGGTCATTGTTGCCCGAACACTGTATACATTATTCATATGTATTTCACACCTTTGTGTGTGTTCTGGCAATTTTTATGATCGTTGTTTATGTGGCGGGCGGACGAATCTGATTGTCTGATTTTGATGAGAATCCAAATTTTTTAGAACGTGTTGTGTTCGACAGACCATTGAAACTAAGTGTATTCAAGATTCTTGAAAGTATTGCACATTGTTTGTCTGCGATTTCTAATATTTTAAAACTTGGTGATAAATAATATCAATTCAACATGCTTATGGAAGGTAGAGAATCGGAGAGGAAATCGAGTGACACTGACAAAACTCTTTCCGCCCTTTTACTTTTTTTATTGGGAAGAAAATCAAATACTTCGTAGGTGCCTACCTATATTTCCTCAATTTCACTTTATTAATTATCTCTAACTTTACGTGATAATTAACAAAACAGCTTAAAAAACAAACTACCTATCATCGTAACTTAAGTCAATCTAATTTGGCAGCAAATCACGACAGGATACAGGAAACCGTATTTTGTGCAAATTCGGACATGTTGAGCACACTGGCATCATAATGACGGACAAGTTATAAGTCTTATGATGACCGAGAGTACTAGCGAAATATACTTGTGAAATCATTAAATCGATTAGATCTCATAATTAGGAAATATCAGTTTAATTTTGACAGAACCTGTTTGAAGAGAGATTTAATTGCAGTTTTTGATCTTATTATTTGATTGGTCTATGACTTATATTAGTTGTGTAGCTACTGTACGATTATTGAATAGTAGTATTAAAGTAAGCTAAAATAAATAAAGTTTTCTTTGATTTTAGGACCAATAACTTTGTAACATATTACGTGTCAACAACAGTCAATGGACACAAATCATCATTAACTTGAGTTATAATTTATCACCTGGCAACACTTTACGCAACCGTTACGTTTAAATAATAACAAATCGGTATTGTGAATGTTTAGTTGGTTTTATTGCTTGGCTTTCCTTCACTATTATTTTCATATTAGGTAAGTCTTATATGAAAATAACTTAATAATTATTATACTAAGTCATTGTGTAATAACGTGTAACCGAACAGGTTATCTATAGCTGCTAAAAATACTATATTTAAATGTTTGCTTGAATAACTTACGAACTGTTTTAGGTTTACTTATCTACATGTTTAGAGTTCAATTGAATCTAGCTCACCTGTAGAATCCAGACTTATTATCCGCATTATCTTTAATGCTCTTCTTAGTGTCAACCTCACTGAGCACCACAAAGAAGTGGTGGCACTTATCACACTTGACGAACCGTGTGGAGCTGACGAAGGTCTCGACGTGGGTGCAGGGGTCGCCGCACTTTGGGCACGTGAGGACTCCATTGTTGTTACCAGACCCTGACTTTTTGCCACCTGATGATGAACCTGAAGAGAAAGATATTGCATGAAGAAAATTGTGGTGATTTATAGCTGCAGTAATTTCAGCGAAAGTTAGAGATGCGAGCCGAAAGTACGGAATAAGTAATAGAACTACGGATAGTAGTGTAGCTTCACAGCTTTCTCCAACAACCTCACTGCTCTAAGTACAACACGGAATTACTCTTGTCACTTACAAAATAATGACAGAAATTATATAAAGTTAACAAAACAAACATGTAATTTAACTAAATGCTGTTACATAAAACATTACCTACATGGCAATGAACTATAAGTACACAGAGAATAAATAATTTAGCGTGCAATCGCCTCCACATCTAATGAGATAGTCTAGCAATTTTAGGCATTGCAAAGAACCCATTTCCTTCAATTAATGCCTGAAAACGACCTTCAGGTAGGCAACTAGATACTTGATACAGGCTTTTACATTAGGCTTGCATTATTGTAAGTGACCCTTTTGTGCACTAATGAGCTCAAGGCTGACTATAGTCAATCAAAGAACTCAGCCTAAAGAGCGCTATGTGACTGGCTAGTGGATATATGAAAATAATGAGGTATCTAATAGATCTAATAAGGTGTATCAATGTTACGAACATATAGTCAACGAATATATAGCCAATAATATTTTTTACGGAATAGAAGGGAATAGAAGGAAAGGAAAAAAGGAATATGGAAGAGAAAATCACCTGATGGTATCTAAGCGGTCAGCACCGCTCAAGGATATCCACAACACCAAAGGAGTCACAGTGCGTTGTCTACCTTTTAACAAGGAATACGCAATTTTCTTGAAAATGTATGTCTTATGGGGACTTCTCACCTGCATTAGCAGCTTCTTTTGGAGGGTGTGAGTGTGGTGGTCCGGGTGGTTGCTCGGTGGGACTCTTGCACAGCACCGAGCAAGTGCTGAACTCTCGAGGGCACGTCCGTCGTAACGTACGACATTGTTGAGCACCTGTTGACAATGAAAAAAACATTATCTAACTGACTTTGACTGCTTTAGAGGTCGCTGCCGCGATTTAAGTAAGAGGTCTTGTGATTTCTTGTATTATTATTTACTGTATTATTATTTGTTGACGTTTCAAAAGTACCAAATTATGGTTTAATTGAAATAAATGCTTTTGAGTTTGAGTTTGTATTATGCTAATAAATTTAATATTTACCATTTGCGAAGTTAAATACTTTGAGTCTACGAATTATCATACTTTTTTATTTACAATAAGTAGATTCAAACACTCGAGAGAGATGAGAATTGCAGATGCATTTTTGTCTTCAATTCACGTACAATTTTTACAAAATGAAATCTAGAAATTGCAAAATCTTTGTTACATGGTAATTTTAACTTTCACGCAATCATAAAGTTGTTACACATTTTTGTTTTATGTAAAATAATCGACGATGATACTTTCCCCGTCTCTCCCCTGACAAAAAAGATTGCTAATTCCGATAAGCAATCTTTTAACACGTACCTACAATTATTTTACTAAAGAACTACATGACAAAGGCATGTGCAACTAATTGGAAACTCGAGTAAGTAATTGAGATATTTCGTAACTATCACCTAAGACTGACTGACTGGCGAACAGTGATACTGGACGCCCCGGAGTAGGCATAACAACCTATAATTTTATTCAAAACAAAACCAGTAACAATAGTAAATTATTTATGTCTAGAAAACATAAAATCACTTATATTTTAAACTCGCAAGGTCATAGAACCGGTAGATCGCTCATTCGGGTTTTTGCATATTCAAGGTGATTATACAAAGTTAAATTTTGAATAAATGCATTGACTTATGTTAGTTTTATTGAAATTATTCGAAGATTTTCCTTCCTATTGAACTTGATATTCAATACTGTATGTAAACGCAATGTTTGACTTTATTCAATACTAAGACTCTGCTAATAAATTGATGACTACTTAGACAAAACTGGTTTACAACGCTTTGTTCTAGTATTTTCAGTTATCACAGGACCAACGAAGATTTTAAACCTATACTTAGGTATATTTTTAATTTGCAATTTACGTGATAATTTCGACTATTATGCATTCGATGCGTAACCCAAAAATCCGAATATCGTAATATAATCGACATTAAAATGCTAATTATTAAAAACAAACGTGTTTCGATTCAAAAACAAAAAAGTTGTTCGAGTAACTGAAGGATCATCTTTGTGTAAGAGCGTTTCTTGAGGAAAAACGAAGGATTGAAATGATGTAACCAAAGCTCTTAGCATTTACTAGTACACCTAAAGCTAGACATTTAGCATTGCAGTATTGTGTGTACACAACTTGGCGCCACTGTAGCAGGACACAAGATATTTTGCAACAACTTTGCTTTGAAATTATACACTAATAATATTTTAAATAACCACAGATTACTTAAGCCTCGTTTCGTAATATATACTTTTGCTTTCTTTAAGTGTATCAAATTGGCATAAACAAACAACCACGCGTTGATATTTGGCAATAACCGACGCTTAGTCGACATCATTATCAATTATAGTCTAGGAGCTCGGGTGCCAATTTTGTTGCGGTTCCCTCGGTTCCAAAATAATGGCTTTATAACACGAAAAAAAAAACAAAGGACAAAGGAAATCGTAATCACGATAGCTTTTCACTCTAATTATGCATAGTTTACAAGACGATAGATGGTCATGGTGTCTGAGAACTGGATAACAATGGCCACTATTGTTCGTGGTCATGTCATTTTACTTTCCTGCTTAACTAACATCAGCATTGTTGGCGATCCAACTGAGAAAACAGTCTCTTCCAACCTTTCTAATGTGTGCTATATCAAAGATAAACATTGTAATATTTATGGAACCACAGTACTAGGTATCTAAGAGCCGGTTGGCAATTGTAACGAAACGTATTGCAAAATATTTTAAGGCTTTATTAATGTGATGTTACAAAATGGTTAGAACCTAATTAAAGTTATATTTCCAAGAACAGATTGCAATGAAAATACTACACTATTCAGTGCTTGAATAAGACCTTGGCTTGTAAACTACATGTTTATCATGAAAATTAACCAGGATTATACAATAAGAACCAGTATTCAAATATTACAAATTAAGCCCATTTAATTGCAGCGAGGTTATATTTTGAAGTTCACAATTTGATATGCTGATGCTTTAACGGTCATTTCAATATATTATGTAAGCATCTTGCAGGTCATTCAAATAACTGTTGAAGATTTCTTTGTAAATGCTATGGCAATGAATAAAATATTTCGGATGTATTGTTTTCTATTGGCCTGTAAGGATTGTAACGTATGAATGACGAAGAAAACTGGTTGCCGACAAATATTGCCAATATTAAACTGTCAAACACCGCGCGTACTCAAGGAGTTTATAGTAAAATGTTGCTTTATATTCTTTTTAAGCAGAATAATAAAAATACAGTAATTGTAGGTTTTAGTACAATCCCATCATAATTTATTTAATAAATCACGCCGAACAACATGCCATTCGAAGGCCGTGTGATTACAGCGATAAAAATAAAAACAACAATGGAAATGAGTTATCTTTATCCATTGTAATAATCTAGTTTATCACTGATTACTAAAATTAATAATAGAATCCATTTCGCAGTAACTTTCCAGTCCAGATTTAAAGAGCAACTGAAGAGAAGAGGTCAAACGGAATGACACCGTGACATCTCCATAAACCAGAAGTCATATTATCATCATTAACATAAAACCACTTTATTATACTTCATCACAACACCATTAAAATTGACAAGCGATTTGTTCGGATACAAGTACAAAAACCTTAATAACCTTGGCCCAATTCGAAACAAGAACCAGTAGTAAAGGAATCTTCGCTGATTTTCGGTGTATGTACAATTAATTGCGATTGTTACTGCTTAATATCCTTCAGCTTGATGTCAAGGTAATAATATTGTGCAACTCCAAGTGGGTTAAAAACTTTTTCATAAGCCTTTTACGGACAAGGATTGAAGACTACTGATGGCCTTTAGTGCCTACGGATTTGGTAATTCGGAGTTCGCTTATTGAAAAAATGGTTATTATTCTTTATACGTAAATACAAAGAGATGCTAATTAATCAGGCCCCAGTATATTAACTTTTGCAACTGTAATATGCATACGCGAGTAAATGACTTCAAAACAATCGATCAAATCGCACCGTTAAAAATAATGCATTTAG
This sequence comes from Spodoptera picta, assembly GCA_038387885.1. Classification (NCBI taxonomy): domain Eukaryota; kingdom Metazoa; phylum Arthropoda; class Insecta; order Lepidoptera; family Noctuidae; genus Spodoptera; species Spodoptera picta. The sequence continues at coordinate 1,327,344 of JAZHFQ010000235.1, read as the reverse complement.
TAACAAAATAGGGTATTTTACGATAACTGCTTTAAAAGTATTATTTATCAACACAAAGTGGCGAATCATTAAAAACGGTTTATAAATCAATGTCAGTTGCGTTTCAAGTTTAAAGTTCGTTCATTGAAGTTTATCAAGAACTCCGCACTTATTTTTTTATCGTGGTCTGAGATCCACGTATTACGCATTTGTCTTATCAAGAAATATGCAGACAAGAGAATGTTGAGAGAAAAGGATAGACCAATATTATACTTTATCAGTCCATAGAACTATGGTATATTGGTGACAGGACAAGGAATACTTTAACAACGATCAGCGATTTTCGAGAAGAAAATTTTGGTTCCAAATAAAGGCTACGTGTAATAATTCAGAGTCAATGCCAATAAGTAACAAAGTAACAGCTAGATATTATGGTGAGTAACAGTTACAGCGTACCTAGCACAAAGTGGTTACGCAACACGAATTTTAAGCGAATCCAATGTTGCATACGCATGCTTATGTGGCGTCAAGAGAAATGTATTCAGGAAACCAATGCTTTTACCTTTACCTAACCTTTACTTTTGTCCAAGTAATCGTGTGTCTTTGTTTTCAAAGTGATTCGAAGTGATATGATTGAGGTTACTCATTAATTTGTTGACTTGTTAACTGAATTATTAAGTTTTCTACTAGCCTCTGCCAGTGGTTCCACGCGGGGTTCCGTGAGATAAAAGTAACCTATTTGTTATTCCAGACGAATATCTAGCCCTGTTTCAAATTTCACCAATCAATTAACTCGTTGAGTACCGTCATTACAGTCACAATTATAGAACAATAATTTGCGGTTACCGGTGACCGCTTGGTGTTTGACAGTAAGATAGGTCTAGTCCACCATATTATTTTGTACAATGACGTCTGTTCTTGCTAAATAATGTGTTATTTATTTAGCTGTCCATGACTAATGAGTAATAACTAGGTTAAAACATTAAAACCATTTTAGTAATACTGTCTTCTCTCTTTGCTGTCATTCAGTTTATAACAATGTCATAAGCTGTAGTCTGCACTTCAATCTCCGTAATAGTCCATTAAAGTCATTTTCCCTTTCCATATCAAGAACGAGAAATCCAAGCATAAACTACAACGACTACAGGCATGTAGTACTTTCAGCTTATCATACGGATCGAAACAGTATGTACTTCGCAATTTAAATTTATGAACTGAAAAGTGGATTCAGACCAAAACGTATTAAAAAGTTACACAACAATACATTTTATTGTCATATTGCAAGAGATATAAAAATAAAGGTGCTAAAATTTCGTTCATCGAGCGATTTTTGTGTAAAACAAGTTTCAACGAATCTGGTTTAGTAAAATTTAAATAAAAAACGTTAGCATACAATGTAATAAAATGATTGGGAGTGACGTAACTACTTTCACTTTCCTAACATTCTAGATAATCTAGGTGAAGTTACAAATGTTATGTGCGGCTCGCGGACTATGAAAACCGAGAAGCAAAAACTTAAAATAGGTTTTTAAGGGGTTCATTTAGAGTTCAGATTTGCGTGTTAATCCTATCTAATTGGCCATGATTTTTTTGTCTGTGTCAATCATCTTTCACTGGCGATGCCTTCTCTTTAAATATGATTTAAAGACTCAAATATAATGTGCCTATCTATTTATCTCGTGAGTTACGCGTCCAGTATGGCTATGGGCCACAGACGGTATAATCAACGCGTATAATAAATTGCCAATTTACATAAGAACCAAAGTAAAAGTAAATACGTACTTAAATTAGGTAGTATAAAGTTTGCATAAGATGGTAAACTTGTTTATTTTTATAAGTTATTTATCGAAGCAAAACAGAAGACACGTGCAAACACGTTTTATGATTAAACATAATCGGTAGTATTTGTGATAAGCTGATTAAGCACTTTGTCAGCTGCATTCTGCAATGTGCATGACATGTGATTATTCACAATTTTTTGTTAGAAAGACGTCAATGCAGAACTTCATTAGATTGCTATCATTGTCCGCCATTTTTTATTGACACAAATCCTATCAGAGTAATGACGAAGAAGATTCCTAAGAGAATACTAACGAGGTACGAGATTAAACATTATGTCCAACTGTATACAATGCATATTACATCAGAGATTGTTTCTTCCAGGGTCATTCACCTATAACGATAGTCTCTCTTCTACATAGTCGTTAGAGAAGAAAGGGCTCAATCATCTCAAGTCTAATTTTCCTACGATCTCTAATCAGGCATGTGTGTGCGTCGTGCCTTTCTAGAGATGTGTGATCGTAGCTACTTGTGACGTAGTGTTGACATCAAAGCATGCGTCAGCCACTATGTAACAACAAAACAATCATGTAGAGGTCATCGCTTGTTCTGCTTCTGTTTTAATCACGACTTACCTAATAAAGTTTTATTGGACATTTACTTAACCCTTTTTTGTCTCCCCGATCGCTCTTTTAGATTATATCAAGCAAAAACTTTAAAAAGTTGTAAAACGAAAACTTGTAAGGTTTCACAAGGTTTCGGAGGCTCGATGGTGCTTCTTTCTTTTTTAAAAAAACTTCAAAATAATATTCTTTCAAAATCACTCTGGGGGAACAAGCTTCAGTTGCGCGTATGTGCTTACATACCTACACACCAACTACTAATTATATTCCAAAGCAAAAAAACAAACAATGCATACCGAGATTACTTAATTTGATAATCACAACATAATAATGCTTATTTTAATGACGTAATAGTTAGAAATACGGAAATGATACGAGATGAAAGCTACAATTACGCGAGCTTAGTCATGCCTCAGTCAAGGTACACAGTACTCACATAAAGTGCTCTTATGAAGGTAATGGATGGAGGAAATCATTTCAGAAATCAGAAAATAGATAAGTGCCTATAGGAAACAAATGAGAGAAAGATATGGTGTCGTCTTACTGGAAACTAGACTCATGTTTATATCTGAAGGAAGTAAATAAGAAATCCATGTTGTAATTCTACTGGTAACTGGACACAATGGCAATTGCTGTTTTACGATGTAGTTATCAATGTTATTAGCAAAGGCTAGTTTATGCGACGGAAGTTAAAATTATCTAATAGAATAAATACCTATATGGATAGATCTAGCAACTCTTCAAAAGAGAGAGCGCTATTGTCTAGGGTTTTCAAGATGCCCGGTGCCGACGCCGACGTCTCAAAACGAATTTTGATGACTTGCTTGGCGTCGACGGCTGCAAAAAACACCCTTCTCCATAGTGACTCGTTTGCTACAAATTTTACTTACACTTAAAGATGCGTTGATCAACAACTTTCACAGTTCTCGCAAATGAAAGGAAAGGAACTACAAGTGCGTACTACAGTCTACACAACAAAAACACACGAGTCATCGTCAATGAAGACCGCACTTGGCAATACAATTTTCAACATCGCTACATCTAATATTATCCACACGTGTTTTATCAATGCCCCCGACAAAATGCACTATAAATAGTGCACTTTAATATTGAAGTAGGTACACAAATTATATACTTACTTTACTAAACGGTAGTTGTTTAAGAAAGTGTGAAATAGTTACGTAAGTTAGATAGTAACAGGGATTAGGAAGTAGGCTCTTTGTCTACGTTGGTAACTCACGTTTATTTACCGATTTTATAACAAGCAATCATACAGTTTATGAACATGCGTTAATTAACCAGTCGTTTTTTGCTACGATTACTAATCTAACTAGTTATAAATGTTAATGAAAGCAAGTTGATTTTGGCCGTCAAAAGGGACACGAACATTTTGACCGGGTCAACCTTTATCGGTCTTCGTTAGACATGCTTCTAATAATAAATTCGTTAATCATTGTCTATGTTTGCTTGTATATAACAATAAAGTTTTGAACATAAGAATATCTTCAACATTAAATATTGATACTTCTATCAGGATTCTACATTTTAGGTGCGTTTATCTTGTTCCTTTGCCGCTGTAAATCGCCCGATAGATGGAAATGCTGCGAGACAGTAATCGCCAACATCTTCATAGGTATATCCAGAAGATGTAAATGAGACAAAAACAAAACCAAACAAGTTCAATTGTTTTTAGTTGACAGATAACTTATCAGCGACTACCTACAGTCACGTCACGTGGAGATATCATTAAAAGTTCATGTCAACGCACCTTCTACAGTGGGCACATGTAATCGTGCGCCCGATAAGGTGATCAGGACCTTAGCTGGTGCTTTCAAATCGGTCAGGGTTAGACGCTACTAAATTGCGACCAGACGGCCGAAGTTACGGATTTGGTGCACGTCTTTATCAGACATCTAGCCTTCTATCGGTTGCCAATATTATGTTGATTTTTGTGACCAGAATTTGGAATTTTAGTCATGTTTTGGCCCTTTAGAAATTAGGGAAGTATTGTTTTTATGATAAATATCGTGAGACATACTAAATTAACTAAAAATCGCGGGTTATTCACGTGAATTATCAGTAGGCTGCGCGACGTCGCCGCGACCGAGCACGGTGCTCATGAGGGTGAACCCCTCTGTGGTCCGAAACTATTAGAGCGTCAGTATATTCACGTGAGTAACCCGCGATTTTTAGTTAATTTAGGGAGGTGTTCATTATTTTTAATGTTTTCATATGAATGTATTTATATTTAACTACGGGTAAAAGACAACTTTCTGAGTTAGGACTAGTAGGTCCTATAGAATCTTATTGGTCTCTTATGAATGCTAGTATAGTTTTGCAAACTTGCTAGTAATATTTAAATGGCAGGTAAAATCATTTGAAGTATATGCCAATAAGAACCTTGGTTTTAAGATACTAGGGATAATTACTTTATAAAAAATCACGGGAATATAAATATTTATAATTATATAACATATTCAGGATTGACTGTGATATATCCTTTTTTTAAATTGAATATGAATCAAGATTACCTTTTTATACATCTGATAATTTTATAGACAGACTAGGTAGGTATGTCAAAACTCTGTTTACAGTTTACAAACAATATTTAGATATTTACTTTGGTCTGTAGTACCCAAGCAACTGCATATTTAACTTACAATAGATATTGAACATTAATTCTATTTAGATAGGTAACAGTTTCCAATAAGAAGTTTGTTAACCCTTGATGAATTGAATAAAGTATACATTATTTCGTATACAACAATGTTTACATAACAGTCTCAACACATTATCACAATATATAACTACATACATGAAATAACATAAAAAAACAGATCAATAAAGAAGGCTGCTATAAGAAGTCAATGTCTCCTGATGGAGAATGGACAGACAGAACAAGTTAAATGTATAATATGTTACCATTCAAAATTTACAAAAAGAAATTTAATATTATATGTTTAAAAATAACAAACTGTACTTACTGTATTTGTAACAATAGTATAGTTCGCAGCAACAACTAGGTATGTTATTAGTTACGGTAACATGTATACCCAAATGTTTTGCTCATTGAAAACTGAATACAAAGATGAAACACAAAGACCATGTTGAAGCTGTATTTTTGTTAAGAACTGATATTAACAATACATATTATAACATCTCATACAATATTGTATTTTACAAAGAAGTTTTGAGAGGAAATAATGATACCCGTTTGTTATGTTAGAGGTTAAAAATAATATGATAAGTTTCAATTATCATTAGAATTGAGGAAATGTAAACATTTGAAGCAGGCTCTAATGAAGACCTTGTAATTTATTGGTTACAGAATATTATAATTTCTCACGGCTTCATCCGTTAACCAAAAGGCAACAATACTGCATGCACAACAACTTTCTTTTCTTATTCAATTATAGGTATTTCATTTATGTGGTAACATTATATTTATTTATTTATTTATTTGTTCATGTAGACAATACACAGAAAAAAATATATATTATAATAAAACAGAGGTACATAGGTACTGCATATCCCTTATGGGATTTCTTCCTGCAGCCCTGCGAAAGGAGAAATAAATACAATATATGACACAGTGTGTAACAACAAAAAAGAAAAAAAACAAACAAGAAGAAGACAATGTTAGACAGATATTGTAATTCTTAAGATAATAAAGAATTTTGAATTTGAATTTGAAGACAATGAAAACTTAAACTGATAATTAAAATTAGACTAACCAAAATAATACAATAGAAACATACAAAATAAATATAAATAAGTACCTATTTATACATATAGGTCCAACATATACATACAATATGTAAATAATATATAATACATAATATACATACGATATAACACAATCTGTACTTAAGAGGAAAGGTGATAATGTGCCCTAACATATTTTCTAAAGATTGAAATAGACTTAGAGTCACGTATGTTAGGCGGGAGTGCATTCCACAGCCTCACCGCATGAACCGAGAAGGAATAAGAGTAGTGGTCGGTTTTATGGGATACAATTTGGAGATGTGATTTAAGATGTGATCGGGAAAGGGAATCAGGAAGACGAGCAAAGGAAAAACGTTCACGAAGGTAAGAAGGATATAATGACATTCTAAACCAGTTGTTTTCAAAATTGGAATCTGACATTTCACTGTGGTGATAAAGTTCAGGAACTATCATTGATGTTTATCAGTGTTATGATGGATTCCAATTAGAAAATTACAGAATCAGAATACCAGTTTCCAATAATGATATTTATGCGGCCAGTGTCATTGATACACGTGACTCCCTTGACCTTGCTTCCACATTCACCTTGATAGGCCCTGCACCGCAATGGAAGGAAAACAGCTTCAGAATGAGTTACTATGAATTAATTACAGCGGGAATGTCCAGCCGCCTAACACGCGCCATCACGCGTGTATCGTACGGACTCTAGGTACACCACGCAAGATAAGCAACATAAAACATCACGTTTTGTTATCAAACACCTAATCGTGTACGTATTCGAACACAAAGAACATCGCAAGATACTGCGACACGAGCCTGGATCAACGCCAACCAGCAAAAAAACAACACTGAATAGTGAAATTATTATGTACTTACCCGATATTTGTGAATTTCTTCTTACTGCTATCCTTCCCACGGATACAAAACTCAATCTAACACTACTCATTATATAAATTTCGATAACGATTCAGTAATAACATCAGCCCTCAACCGAACGACAGAAACGTTATAGAGTCCAATAGAAATTACAATAAGTCGCCGTAATAAGCGAGTCGCAATTTTTATTGTATTTGTTTGTCAGTGAGAGGTCTCTGTCATGACGCAACACTTTTAGTCAACATCAACACTATTCGCAAAATGTACAATTAGATGGTGTAAGTACGAAAACTGCACTTTACTATTTTTTTTGTATGATTTTACAAAAACAATTTTATTTTTTAGATAATGGAGCGGCCATACTGATGTTCACAGCTGATTTTGATGTGAAAGAAAATGAAATTTTTGTACCACGTTGTTCGATACTACCGCTCTCTGTCGAAAAATAATTGCAAAACCACACTGTTTTATCATGCGAGCCAAGTGTTGGAACCTAAACACCTGTAGATGGCGCCGTATATCACTTTAGATAAAAACTGTGGGAAAACTAATTAGAAATCACCTCAATGGTCCTTAATAATATCAGTAAACAATAAAGTAGCAAAAAATAAAATTGAAGTGTTAAAGAATCGAACATGATTTTCTTTTTTGCTTGCATAATTATGCGAATGGTATTACTTTTTTGTCATTTATGTTCGAATCTGGTCACCCCACTAAGAAACGTCAATTGTTATTTATCTGTGATGGAAATTGTTCAAAATGGCTGAGACAGAAACCGATAATAACAGTATTATTAGATCCGAAAGAAATAATAGAAATACAGTGCCTGTCAATGGACCCCGTCGCGTTACTATCTATAAAACTGAGACTGGATTTGGTTTTAACGTGCGCGGTCAAGTGTCTGAAGGGGGGCAGTTGAGATCGATTAACGGTGAACTTTATGCTCCTCTGCAGCATGTCAGCGCTGTGCTGGAGAATGGGGCGGCTGAGCAAGCTGGTATCAGGAAGGGCGACCGTATACTTGAAGTGTAAGTACTTTGAATACTTAGTTTTCCAACGTCCAATATTTTGTAGCACAGTCTTGGTTCCCATTGGATTTTCCCATAATTGTTTGTGTTACTTAACATAGCAACGCATTTCCCGCCGGTTCTTTGTGTCTAAATATTTCTTAGAATTATATTCTTCACTAGAAAAAGCTTAATTTTCATGATACTCTCATGCATACTTCATTTACATAATGTTTGAGGTGATTCATTCAAAACTTGTTTGATTTTTATAACGACTGTCGCTGGGGTTTGAAACTAATCGTATCTGAGTTCAAAATCAGTCCATTAGTATTATTATTGTAATTTTAGTTCAGTTATGTTCATATTTCATATTAGATTATGATGGCATTTACAATATTTCTGAAACTTTGCTACTAACCAAGTTAATTTATATGGAGTGAATAACTGATCCATACAGGGTCAATGGTTTCTGTGATACATACCAATAATTAATACAAAACTAACATATTAATGACCATTATGTCTGACTGCCGGTGTTTAAAACAGGATAATGAGAACACCCAGTGCTGTTGTCCTATAATTAACTACATAATTAATTAATTGTGGTTTCCCTAAATAAATTTTAACAAGGACATATTCATATTTACTTTAATGTACCTACTATAGGCCTACTCTAGCAAAGAGGTATTGCCAAAATCTTGTAAGACATAAAGCCATACCAGTATTATAATTGATTTCTTATCTGTGCACACAAATATTATTTATACTCACTGGCCTTGTCATGTTTGATTTCAGTTTTTTCTATGGTAGGTAATTAACTCGTCGAGTACCGGTTTTGTAGACACAATTATAGAACAATAGGTTGCGGTCACCGGTGACCGCTTGGTGTTTGACAGTTTAAATAAAACAGATGTTTTGTATTTTTAAATAAAGAATGAATTAAGTTTTGAATGTTCCTATTTAAATTTTTAATATTTTTGTTCCTTAAGAAAGAATTATTAAAATGTAAATGAAATCGTTTATTTAATGTTAATCGGAAAGTTTCATAATGGAATCCAATCAGCCTTGTGGATTGATATCATAATTAAATTATTTAAGTCTTTTCCCTAACCATATTTACTAACAAAGTTATTATTATCAATATTCCTATTCCATTATTGTTGTATTGTTACATTATAGTTGCCTATATCATCTAATTTAAATAAGTCAATAAATGTGTTGCTAAGCACAAATCACTTACTTTCTAAATAAGCCAAAAACAATATGGATAATCAGTTTTAAAAGGTTTTTATGACTAAAAAAATTGTCTACGCTGCACTGGGCACAGGTAACATAATCTTCCAGCCTAGGTTGTAATACAAAAATGAATAATTTATTATACACGACAATCTAGTTTTGTAGTATAGTCTGCGAGAACTCTATTGAAAGTATAATTTATTGACATTATCATAACTACCTGGTTTGAAATGAAACTAGTTTTAATTGTGTTGTAATGTGGCGTCTGTGAGATGAGATGTCCAGCGATCATGATAAAGTTTAATAAAAATAGACCATATTCGTATAACTGCAGAGTTTTAAATAGAATGCATAGGTCCAAATTCTGGCAAAGATTTACGAGTAATATATAGATGATTTACTTTTACAATTTAGGTAGGTATTCAATCTTTAGTTGACCTACGAAATAATTATTAAACTTGATAACATTAATAAATGTGACATATTTCCCCATCAGTAAAAAATAAATTATTTTTAGAGCTATGAATCATGTAATATGTATTAGACTAATCCCAGTGACACATTCATTCATTTATTTAAAGTATTTGATTAGATAAATAGTGTATGTATTTCAGCAAATAATAATTTTAAAGTTTTGGGTACTTAAGTGCCTATGTATGCTGTTCAAAGTAGCACATATATTGTACATAGCACTGCATGGCAAAGGCGCAAAGGGTAAAGTATCTACCTACTTAAAACTTGCATTCAGCAAACTTGTGCAGAAAGTATTTTTCATTTACTAACTTGGAGAAGAACTTAACAAAAATTACTAATTACTCTCGGACAGTTTTATTAGACACTGTTAATTTACCAGTTGGACTTATGTTTCTGTGAATAATTTTGGATCACCTAAGGAGAATTCTGAAAAACCCTATAACTCTTTGCCCAAGTTGAATAAGCAAACGCGACACGGAAGACTCCTGTCCTTGTAGTCTTCTTAGTAGTCTGTTCAAGTCGACTAAACTAGGAACACGAAATTTCGTAAAAGGCAGTCTGAGCAACTGCCAACAAAATAATACATACATACATAACATCACGCCTTTTATCCCCGAAGGGGTAGGTAGAGGTGCACATTCTACCACAGTACAATGTAACACCCACTTTTCACTAGTTGTTATGAGTCCCATGTAATAGGGGGTGAGCCTATTGCCAACAAAATAAGTAGGTCGTTTAAGTGTGGGAGAGCCAAACTTTGGCACGAATGGGCCGGCTCGACCGGAGTGATACCACGGCCGAGCAGAAAACCGACGTGAAACAACGCTTGCGTTGTGTTTCGTCGTATGAGTGAGGTTACCGGAGGCCCAATTACCCCCCTCCCTAATCTCCGAATCCTCCACAATCCTCAAATTCCCAATTCCCAAAAGGCCGGTAACGCACTTGTAACGCCTTGGTGTTTCGAGTGTCCATGGGCGGCGCCAATTGCTTTCCATCAGGTGATCCGTCTGATCGTTTACCGGCTTATGCTATAAAAAAAGTTTATTTTCTTTGCCTGGAAATAGGCCTGAACACCGTTCTTTCGATAGCACTTAGTTACAACTAAATCAACAAAATAGTCAACTATTTGTTAACAACATAGTTATTTCGTAACCTACTTTACGGAAATAGAAACAGATTCACAAACTAAGGGTTGATTTGAGGTTGATATTTTCCGTCCAAGACATAATAAGTAGAATTTTGTAATAGCAGTGTATTAACTAGCAATAAGAAGTAATACTTGTAATAGGTACAAGACTTTGTATGGTTTATTTCAATAAGCCTTGACTCAGTTCTCAGTTACCAAGTTATCAACATTTCTACTTGCCTACAAAGTAGGTATTGACAGACTATACTACTTAATTACTACTACCTAATAAAAACTACCCTAGGAGCCTACGACTGCGAAATGAGTGTCTAGTAACTTAGTAATTGTTATAGGTCCTTCCTATTCTGCTCTGTGTCTACTTATAAGTAAGTATATCCATGAAGGGAATTTCCTAAAGTATGGACTAAAATCTTCATCTCAAGTGAAATTCAAAGAAAATGTCGGGGATGAAATTGCTTCAGTACCTCTTTGAGCTTTGATAATGTTTTTCAAGAATTGCTAAATTCTGTACGATCATAGGTTTCTTAAGATTTATATTAAGATCAAATAAAAAGTACACCCAAAATATTAACTGAAATGTCTAATTAAAATTTGCTACTACAGAACCTACAACCGTGATGAAACATCGTATTAATTTTCAAGCAATAAATCATTCCATAGTAAAAACAGATATTGCATCAACGTCTTTCATCCAACAAATATTATTGCTGATAAAGATTTTACGGCATTTTCTTTGCTAATCAACTTTGTGTTGTTATTTAATCTTACGACTTTAGAACACACATAAAAATTGCTATGAAAATTTCTTTACGAACAAGGATCGTCTGCTTTGGAGAAAAATGATCCTAATCTAAATTCAGAAGGTAATCTTTCTTTCCAGGGTCCTGTTTCTGGACGGTTCCACGTCCATCTTTCATATAATTGTAATCATTGTAGGACTCACATTAGCGTGAACACGCAGTAATTGTCCGAGACAAGCAACCACTCCCGATCTATTGATCGTAATTGATCCATTAGTACAATGAATCCATCAAATTGATTTGTTACGAATGAAGCCACTTTTCCTTCCAGTGTAGTATTCATAAGGAGTTAAAGAACAAGGAGTTGTAAACCAGTTTTTACTGTTATTTATTGTTTCCTGAAAGAGGTTTTGTTTGCATAATTGATCTGCAAAACAAACAAGAGAAAGGAAATTAGAAAAACATGCGTCCTCGATAAACGTTCTCATTCGGTTCAAGTAACTGGCGCATAAAGGCCTCGGAGAGTCCATTTCACATTTATTTCTTTAGTAAACTAAATTATGAAAGGAATTTTATAAGAATTAATTCGGGTAATCATTTTATAACATCATCGTCAAGCATTTGCGTTCAGGTTCAAGTGTTTATCTTGTTCAAATAGCTGATAGCACGTCGGTAGCAGATTCTCAAATACTTCTAATTACATCGATATAAAAATGAGGGATATTACGATTGGTAATTGTATCGCAATAGACTTTATTAATCAATACAACTATTGCTGCACTGCACTTGTTAACTGGGGCACGTGTGTGCCTGCATAGGATTGCCAATCTTTGTTAGGAAGCCATTTAAAAAAAAAACCCACAGCTCTCCAAGTAGGTATTGGTCGCTTTACTTGTAATAACAGGACCAGACGACAGTTTTAACAACCCTTCCCTGCTTTACCTGAAAAGTTTACAAGCGATGCGATATTTTGAAGTAGTCCACTTACTAAGCAACTCCTAAACTATGTGAAGTTTGGCTTTCTTGATGAGAAGCAACTGGTGCAATTATAAATTGTTGCGGATCTCGTCTAAGATCAGCTTTGCAAATGTAACAGAACGAGCTGAAACTTTGATAGGGAATCAATTATGCAGTTCCTTACTACCGACGAACGCTTGATCGCTTTCCATTTCATGATATAATGGGCACACAGATGCCTATCAATAATAAATGCTAATAAATAAAAAATATTAAATAACCTTCGAGAATTTACACCAAGTTTTTACTTGTCTGTCAAAGCGTATAATCTAGTATTCAGGACACTGCCTCAGAAGCCATATTGTAAAGAAATCTAGAGCCATTCTTTCATTTTCACAATCGCCAATGCAGCAAAAAGTTTCACAATCATGCATTATGTTTTATTGCATTATCAGCTCCGTCCTACTTGGACCACTTCTCATTTACTTGAGAAGCGAGCCTAAGAGACTGTTCGATTTAAGTACCCATGTTTTGTTTTAAACACCTGTCAGAATAGGTACTTAGGTGGTCGTCACGCTTTGTAATCGCTAATAACCTTTGTAGCATTTACTGTGTCAATCATTGTAACAATTTTATCTGCCTTATTCGCTTATATTATAATCATGACTACATGGTCTGATGAATTAGCAGAATGAGCTTAACAATTTCTCTGAATAAACTAAAATAATCATGAATTCCAAGACTCATGCATTAATTGCATTTCAATAGTAACTGGAAATAAAAGTAGTTCAGTAATTGTCTCCATCTTTGTATGATAATAAAAATGCCCTTTTATATATGAGACAATTTCCGCGAGTTGACATTCCATTAATTTCTCCCATTGCTACATTTCTTAATATCACGTTTTATGAGATGTCGGTAAGTTCTTAATAAAATGTTATTACGAGAGAGGCATTAAAAAGAGAAGGGTAATAACTTTGACGTCTTTGTTACAAAGAATGGACGTCGTATCTCGGGAGTAAGAAGATATTTGCTTTGTGAAAATAACTTAACTGCGATGCTAGTGTATTGGATCTCGAATAATTGAAATAAATTCATCTTCATGTCTTTGAAAAAGGAATGTTATTGTTTAATATAAGATCAAAGTAATTATTTCTTCATAACAACAACTTGTCTTCTATATCGAAGCTAATATGTTGCACTCCAGTGTCAATCAAGTATACCAATACATGGCGAAGACTTGTAGATTGTATGAGAATGAACGGACTTTAAAAGTTTTTACGATTGAGTCCTTATAATGTAATTATAAAATTTTGTAGAAGTATTACTGTCTTCATCTGTAGGAGGCTCAGACAGGGGTGGGTGTATTCTATATTTAAACCCAAACTGATAAATAACCCACACACCTACACAACGCCTGTATTGTTAAGCCATAAAACTTTTTGGTGTTAGTGTCAGTCTGCGGGCTCATAACTCCAGAACAACTGGGCAGTTTTTAATGATGTTTATTTTAGCGTCCGCAAGATTGATTGAGGATGATTTTTCTAATGCTGTGACTAAAATTAGTTGCTTTGTAAGGTCATTCGCTTTTGTAAAATGTTCAGCTCCTTTTGACCGTTTGTCAAATGCTAATTTTAGGCTGAAAATGTATGTCTTGTATGACAACGTAGTAAGAGGTTATCGCCATTTCAAATTTCCATACGGTTGGACGGATCTGAATAGCAACAATAGTTCCCTCATTGATTGTTCAGAGCACTTGAGATGTGTGGGCAGATGTCAGTCACCATTACCGATTCATAAGGGAACTGAGTACCAGTATGTTTGCAATAACTCTGTTACTGTGAGATGATCGATATCCATCTCCAAAATAAATATTTAAATCTGTTCTGTTCCGTAAATAGCGTGAACCTTCGAACCTAACAACAAAACTCGTGGTTTTAGTTTGTGCCAACGTAGTATTGGCAATGGAATCAACGTTATGTATGCAATAAAAAGATAAATAACATTCTGTTTAGCTGTAGCAGTAAACGTAACTGAAGACTTCTCTCACACAATGCCCTTTTCATTGTACTCGTTCTATTAAGTCTGATACCTTTGTCAGTTTTCTTGATCAAAGCAAATTGCACCCTTGTCAAATGTCCCAATGTTCAAATTGAAATCATTTCATATCAGCCTCTTGACATATATTCCTCGTCCTCTTCAAAGGACATGTTAGCAGAGACAAATAAAAAGGTTGTTATTGCGAAATGACGTATCTATTAGTTGTTGTTATAACAATAGCTGGTGATAATGTCCAATAGTGCACTTTTATCGGTGAACGCCACTGGTCACTTTCGCTGTCCATTTACTCTTACTAATTAACAATATTAGTTAGTTGTGTTCATTTATTAATGTTGTTTGCCTTTTTTGTACTATTTTGTTGTGAGTATCCACTTATCTCTTTTTATTGGTCATTTGGATTTTGGTCTAAAATTATCAGTTATTGTACTTTGGAAGCTTTTGTCTAAATTAGATTGTCGTAAAAAGTAATGGCGGCTCTGCGTTTGGGTCTAAACATTTCAAGTTGTATGGTAGCAAACACCAATTCTTGAGTTCTCATTACTAAGTTATCTTTTATGGTATCTTTTAAAGCATTTTCTGTATGTCTTTTTCTTGTAAATGTGTCCGATGTTTTTTACTTTAATTATGGCAGAGTGCCGCAAAATCATATGACTTTGCATAACGTTTTACACCAGAAAATCACCTTGATAGTGTCATGGTGGTCTTGTGTAGTGCAGTAAATAATATTGGATGATAACATAAGAACGCAAGAGACTCCTACTATTGCATAGTAGCGGAACACGTGTGTCTGTTTAGGATGCTGCCTTGTTAATTGATTATAGTTATTGGAAACTATTTAATTGATTTTCTTATCTACGATCACGCTGCTTTTATTGTGCATGGGATGGGTCATAGGCTAACTTAATTGTAGCAATCTATTTCAATGAAAATAATCTGTTGGAAACGTGATTCTTACATAATAATTTTGTTTAATAATAAGACTTAATAGATTCATGATTTTTATGGAATAAGCCGATAAACGAGCAGACGGATCAGCTGATGGTAAGATATCGGCGCCGCCTATGGACACCCGAAACAACTTTTGGAAATTAGAAATTTAAGGATTGTTAGGGATTCGAGGATTGGTGTGGGATGTATGTAATTGGGCCTCCGCCTCCGGTAACCTCACTCCCACTCCTCCAAACAATAATCCTCTGTCGTGTAATCCGTTGTGCTCCAATAATTATGACAATGCCCCACTGACCAAGAAATTTCGGCTCCCAACATGTAGTTCAGGGGCTTTATCAATTCGGTGTTGTGCTACAATGACCCATTTCAATAGCACAGATGATCCAATTGAATAATTTCATTGTAAACCTCCAGTGGATTGTGTTGTGTAAATTTTGAATGGACACAATATTGGCTGTGTGAAGAAATGGCCATTTAAAGTTTTCTTTATGCTAGTATAAGTTTTGAAATCCAATTTGCTCTTAGGTATAATTTGTAACTATTTCCTACCTCATATCTACATTTTCGTTCCCAAAACCCAGTGGTCGATTTTCTATAATTGTATTCGGTTGTCCTGTCGACATATATAAATAATATATATATGGGAATGTATCCAACTTATTAATTGGATCTCCAAATGTTTTCTCAAATAATAACCGAACAAACTTGGAATATTATTACATATTTGTTATCGAAAACAAGCTGACAAAACAATAATAAACTGTTGCAAAGCCTTTGCCAACTTCAATTCCCCTAAGCGCCTATGAAAGTACTGCAACTGATAGTTTTCTTGTAACCATGGCCATTATGTTAGCACCTATTAAGGAACTACCATCTATCTTCTAACCTTATTTGTATCCACGAAGTTCCATTGTACAACAAGTCTCATTAAGCTACCATTTGCAGCCTTTTGTTCTTTTCCACACATATTTCACAGTCTGACGAAAACAACAAACTAAGTATATGTATTGTCGCGCCAGAGAAAGCGTTTCATCTGTGAAAGTGTTCCATATTACATGGTCCTTAGAGCCGGATTAATTTGTTTTATGTTCGTCCCACGGCAACACTGTTTATAAGGATTTATGATGACATAAGGCGTCTCAATGAATTTGGATATTTCTGCTGTGCTAATATTTGTTAGCTAATCGAACTTGGGCTTTATGTGCAGGTCTTTTACGAGAAACTGCGTTGTTTATTCCATGTTGTGGTGTGTGGCATTTTGTTTGACTAATGAGGCATAATTCGTCTTATCGTTTTCTCATCTCATATATTCTAATATTAAAAGGCTCCACACAAATCCAAACATAAGCCCTAACTCAATTTCTCAGAATAACTCAATTACTTTTTGTTGCTCTTCAGATACTCGTATGACCTTTACGGCTCCTAAATCAACAAGAAGATTTAAAACACTCCAATACCGAGTGTATTACTAACTTTCTTTTATTATTATAACATGTATGACGTAATAATCAAGTCAAGAGAGTCTTATTATATAAGTTTATTTTGACCAAGTTTCAACAATGTGGAAGCTGTTTTAAAGTTGCTTTGACACCGGAACAAGACGAACGAACTTAGTCACTTGCGTTGCGGAAGTGTCATGTGGTGGCATTTCTACCAATAAAAGTTTTAATCTGGATTCTAGTATCAGGGTGATGTTGATCCAGGGTGGTGTTAGTGATACAAAATGTTTAACAATATGCATTGTTTGTACGAACCAAAGTTTCAACGAAATGAAACTGGCAAAGGAAGATACACACTGCTGGATTCTAGGTATGTTGATTTACTTTTATCACATATGTAACTATTGGTTAACTTTATAATACTTCTGATTCTAAATGAAACAATTTGAGAATCAAACTTAATTATTTGTAGTCGTGCATTTTCATTTAGATATGCAGTCTGTCTGTGTAGTTCCGTTTATCTACCACGATCTATTAGAAAGTACTCAAGATGCTAACGTAACGTCGACTTACACTCGATGTTTAGGCTAGTTTCAAAGATCTACGTCGTCTCGGGTCCCTTTCAACATCAACGAAGGAGTTTGATGAATAAAAGTCTGAGGTCTTTGGTATCTGTCCCAAGTGACAACCTCAAAAGCATTTTACGGATCCGTTCGGTTGCTTTACGATGGATTTGTATGAAGTGTTCGTCAATTTTTCGGTAAGTATCGCTATCGACCCACGTAAAGTGACTGCTAGTATAAACTTACGAGTTTGTGACGCGTCTTGTAGGCGTGTCCCCAGACGACTATTAATCTCGAATGAAAGCGTTAGATCTGTCTTAATCTTCAAGTAATTGCTACCTAAATATCTAGAACGAAAATAAACGATCTTTTAAAACAAAAATACATTGAAACAAGCATTTATCCTGCTTTGATATGAAGAGGATAAATATTAAAAATAAATTCCACAATCTGCAAATCTTTATTTATAACTTTTTAATTGCTATATACGGAAACAACAAGCAACTACAACATGGTTTTTATCATCAATATTTTCCGTAATACAATGTTTTGCGAAATTGTACGTAGTTATTATACTTATTACGTATGCTTTTCAAGTGTGTTATAAACAACATAATTTATTCTCCATTTTGTGGTTTCGACCTCAGTCTCATCGTATTGTTGACTGCTTTCAAGTATGTTCTCTATTATCCTTGTGATTTCGTGATTTTCTTTTGTAGTCAAATGGCATTTCATGTTTTATGTGTGCCTTATTTTCAATTACGTGAAGTGCCTGTTAAAAAAAGGCAGAGGATAAGAAGATTTTTGTAAATTGAAATATGTCTTCCAGAAATAAAAGCAATTACCGAAATTATTTTTTTCTTAGTACATTTCTTAGTTAACTACATATGTTGAACTTGATGTTAAGTCCTTAGCGCCTACCGTTTTTTATCGTTTGGAATTTCTCATGGATACCCTATCACCTATGTCTAGACGCCACTTACAACGAGCTTAGATCTCAGGTCCTACGACGGAGTTTCCTATTTTCGGCAAGGAACCGTTATCTGCCCTCAACCTCGACTCGTGGACACACAATCAAAGTTCACGGCAACCGCGAGTTCAAACCGGTTGTCTAACTAAATAGCTCATGATTGCAATAATACTCTAATAACCTATATTCCCATTATCTAATAGACAAGAAATTTAACACTCCCAGTAATGATAATGTGTTCAATTCATTTCAATAAAAGGGGCGTTTGTTGTTATTAGAAAGTATTCTTACTTTTAAATATAAAACGCCCCCTTTTTATCTTCGTCTGGTCCTTTTCGGTCCTTTGATCCGCACCACCGAACTTGAAGCAATGTTGCAAAAAATGATCTTGAAAGGATAAGGTCACTGTCCGTCTAGTAAGGGTCGAAGTTTAAACGTGGAAGATTAAAATAATACAACTTTCCCAGCTGTGCAAAAAGGTCTGGAAAGATCCTTTGGCAAAATACAAACTTGTAACGGGAGTAAGTAATAGGAAAAAAACAGGGAAGTTAATTCCAATCGCCCCACTAGGTACAATAGTCAATCAATTAATTCAAAGAGACAACTGAATGTCAATTTGTAATGTCTTGGTAACGTAATTGCTAGCTGATTGAAATATATAGGCATCAGTTCCTAAGGTTATGTGCTCTTAGGGCCTTTTGCCACTGACGTAACATGCAACCATATTGCGTATTCAATTAATGATATCCGATTTAACCATCAAACAACTACCTTATAACCTATTTATGTTTAGAGGTCAGAACTGCATCTAATCAACTGTCATCAACGGACATGACCCATATAATTCAACGTCGCAATTCAAATATCAATATTTATTGTTAAAACAAATCTAATTAATGATCATTAGTATTTTGTAAGTGTTTCTGTTCGCGCGCGTTAGATGTACACGCTTGTTATAGTAGTTATTTACTACGAAGTGCATAGTGAAAAGTATAAGATTTTTTAATATCTATATTACCGCTCCAAATCATTCGATAGTTTATAAAGTTTCACATAGCTAGTTCAAGTTTTGTTTCTCCCTAAAAGGAGTTGAAAGTTTTTGTGATTCATATACTTAGTTTTTATGCATACTCACGTGTGTAGTTACCTGTACCTGTACATAGCAAGTTTGTGGTGTGTGTGTGTCAATGTGATAGTGTGGGACACAATGTCGGTCCAAAGAGGCGGAGTTGGAAGCTTTCGATACTGTTTTTATTATTGTGCAACCACAGACTTTGAGATTTATGATTTGGAGACTGAAGATGCTGCGAAGGATGCTAGGTAAATGTAGATTTAAATAGTAAAAACATTGATAATTGAAAGAAATTACGAGAAAAGAAGAAAAGTAGGCCCGTTGATTGAGGATACCTATAAAGACATGACAGATCACTACTTAACAAGTTTCGATGTAGTTTGAATATCGATTTTGTATTAAATGAACACGGGACATGTGTTAATATAGGGAGTTAAAGAAATTTGGACACAGCAAAGGGCACAGCAATACTCATTATAAAAAAGGACTAGTTGTATGAAATGATTTTTATAATCTTTCGAAGAGATCAAAGAGAATGGTCCTTTAATAAATCACGTTCTATAAATCTAAAGTTGAAACAAATAACCATTTGTAGCTACGTGAATCATCTACGTTCGTCAGTAAATCATTTCTTAGTACTAATTCGCTAGCTGCTTACTGCGCGTAGATATTAATATTATGTTATATCATTTTTTATTCGCCTTGACCTGACCTCAGAGCCAGATTATATTAATTTTATCTGCGTATGAAAATGCGTTGGAGTTTTAGAGGTTATTTTTTTCACTATATCTCTTTTACCTGATGATGTAGATATTATGTATTATTATGGTAGTTTATGGTGTCGAAACTCATCGTAATTTAGCTGAGGGCTTTGTACCAGTTTGTTTTACGTCACTAAGCCCTCAGCTATACATTTTTATTGGATAAACGGACTTGTATGTTTGAGATAATGTTTACTCTCGGTTCTGGTCCTTTGGTCCATCCTTGGTGTTGGTCCTTTTGTATTTTTTGGAGTAAGATACAGCTATTAACATGATTGTGACTATTTTTTCCATTAAGCATATAAAACTTAGAATACTGAACAGATTCAAGAACCGATATACAATAAAATCTACCTACGTAGGCACCTACTAGACAACAAAACAAGCATTATTCCTGCTTGACCTTTAAAACAAGAGCTTCAATGTTTTATCGAATAGCTCTTATCTGGCGGAGATAATCGCAAGAGAAACAAAAGCCTTATATAAATAGATATTGGTTAATACGCACTGTTTGGTATACATGTCCCGTTTGCTCTGGCCGGTCCCGGTTCTGTGTGTAAACAAAGCTGTAGTGTATGATGTAATGTGTTTTAAAAATACTGGAATCACGATACTTGGGTGTGTTGTTATTTTCTTAATATTTTCCTATAGCCTTTTGCCCTGGGTTATTGTTTTTGTAGGCTTCGTTATAAATATTTATTTTGACAATTAGAGAACTATATGATTGCTAAGCGCGTTTGCTTACCTCAATATTTTTTATGTCGATTAAGTATACCTGCTATAGTTATTCTTACTCTCTACAGATAATATTTAGACCGGGATACGGTTAAGTCAAAAATAAGTCTGAAAAAATCCTAATTGAAAAACATAATTGACGCATTACTCGCCCCTAGAATTTTCGAAAGTTCCCCTCGGTTTCCCTAGGATCCCATCATCAGATCCAGACCTCATGGAAATGGGACCATCTCGGGAGTTATACCCTTTCAAACAAAACAATAATTTTGGAAATCGGTTCACAAACGGCGGTGTACTGCGCGAACAAACATAAAAAAAACAATCAGCCGAACATAGTACCTCCTTTTTTGAAGTCGGTAATAAAGAACAAATCTTATAGTAACCAGTTTAAATTCTCTACCTACTCTTTGTGACGATAAACTTTTTGCGCCGCTTTAAATCTTCATAATTCTACAAAACTGCATAAAACGTACAATTTAAACAACATCTGTGTTCAACACGATATACATTTAACATGATAACGAGTCAATATAATATAATATGTCAGTATGTATTATTAGCACGCCAATAAACGACTGCTCTTTGTTGGTCCAATCATTTATGCATAATTTTATTAATAAGCTTGCTTTATCATGCTACATTTGAAGATTTTAAAAGAGAATGTCATCGCCAACACGTATATTTTCGAAAATAAAGGTTTCTGGGGATATATTTAGTTTAGTTCTCGTTATAAGATGAGGCCATAATAATGATTTAATAACTAGTGAAAATCCAGAATGGACTTCTGCTTAGGGAAAAATAAGCCTAATGATTTATATTATTTGTGTATAACAACATGTAAGACGATCTGTTGTATTTTAATGATCAATTATAACATTGTTAATTCTCTTTTGTTACAGCAATGGCGTCAACGTCGAAGGTTCCACACACAGACAAGTGGTGGACCTCATCAAGTCTGGAGGCGACTGTCTCACTCTCACCGTCATCTCTGTCACGCAAAGAGTAAGTGCACTTATAGAGCATCCGTTCTTAATGGATCTCAAATATTTTTTTTGCTATCATATGCCATCGCTCATCCGTAGTCTAGAATTTGTGACCCTCCAATTTATAAGGAAAATTAGATCATTCTGTGATCTGGTTGGGTCATGCCCTGCAAGTTTAATGATTACACCTCTACGTTAATGAGGTCCAGGATATAATCCTTACTACGTTCCAATCATATTTTTTTAATAAAATTCCGGTGTTTATTGGCTTCAAGCTCGCCTTTAAAAAAGCAAGGTGGCTATTATTCTCATCAAACGCCATCCATAAAGCTTTAATATCCTTCTGGAACGTCTCAATCGATATCAGTTAACGCGTAATAACATAAAGTAGTAACAATGAATATTTTATACGTAGGATTCGGATCGATAAACCCGTATGCTTGATTCTACCTCTATATCCTCCAAAACTAATCTAACTACACTACTGAAGCGATAGAAATAGTTATGGCGTGGGATGTCACTTTTACAGTGATTCATATACAATATCAATTAACTAATTGCCGTTTACGGTATTCCCAAGGTCATCAGCAATTGGATACTCATAGTAATTTGTTATCAGAACCTTATTGTCGGAAATGTTGACGCGTGCTGTATGGATTTCCCGTTAAAAATGCAATTATTTTAGTTGTATTTAATTGAAATAAATCGTTGTTGTTCTCGTAACATACAGATAAAATGAGTAATATGCAGCCCAGTCAAATATTAGCATTCGCTTTTTGTTGTATAAAATAGTAATATGTAACAGATAAAAAATAGGCGTTACACTTAACTCGTGAGCCTCAACCTATCTCATCCTTTGGAGGACATACGACATGATAATATTTTATAGTTTATTGAACTTCCTATTCTAGGAAGCAGAACGCCTAGAGCCATGCGACGACGGTTCAGCGCCTGTGGGCGTCATCGGCGGTGCCGCCAACTCCCGCGCCACAGTGTACCAACGTTACGACTACACCGACAAACGTTCCCTCCCTGTATCCATCCCGGACTATCGTATAGTGATGGAGAGGAATACAGGGAGGTCGTACGTTGCCTTCAACGTACACATGGCAGGTAGACACCTATGTAGCAGACGGTACAGAGAATTCGCGGCGTTACATCACACTCTTAGAAAGGAATTTTTAGGTAAGTTACGCTGAAAGTAAAATAGGGCCTAGTATGGTACCCTGTGTTAGCCCTGTTTGATTTGTATTTGCAATCTTCCTAAGACTTGGCATTTACTTTTTTTAATACCATTTTGGACATGAAATTTAATTATTTTGTTATTAAACTGTCAAACACCAAGCGGTCACCGGTGACCGCTACCTATTGTTCTATAATTGTGTCTACAAAACCGGTACTCGACGAGTTAAAGAACAAGGTTGTCGAATTTACTAACCTAACCAAAATTTTAAAGCAACACTTTACAACAAATGCCTTTGAAAAGTCAAAAAATATATTTGTCCTCTAATTTCAGGTTTCAACTTCCCTAAACTACCGGGCAAATGGCCGTTCACATTAAGTGAGCAACAGTTGGATGGCAGGAGGAGAGGGCTTGAACAGTATTTAGAAAAGGTTAGCAAATATTATTCTATATCTTCTAATAACTCTTAACAATCGCTGCTCGAATGTTTTTGGCGAATAATCACGGTTTGAAATTGTCTTCATTCTAGGTATGCGCAGTCCGAGTGATAGCAGAATCAGATGCTGTCCAAGAATTCCTAACAGATTCGGATGACTCCTCAAACCCCACCCCAGTAGACCTGAAAGTCCTTCTCCCTGACAAAGAGGTGGTCACAGTCAGTGTCCTCAAGTCTACAAATGCTGATGACGTGTACAGAGCCGTTTGTGAGAAGATTGGATTATCGAAGTCGGTGCAGAAATACTTCTATTTATTCGAGATTGTTGAGTATAATTTTGGTGAGTCCTCACACCTTTTCAAAATGATCTTCGTTTTAATGACATTAACGTTGCTTAAGAACTATGTGTTAAAGATTGACACAATGTTTTCAGAACGTAAACTCCAACCGAACGAGTGTCCTCACTCGCTATACATACAGAACTACTCGACAGCGTCCAGCAGTTGTCTGTCAATACGCAAATGGCTGTTCAACCCTCGCACTGAAATATCTGTCGTCGCTGAGGATTCTACTGCCGCCGCGTTTATATTCTGGCAGGTCAGTTAGTTAGTTCAAAGCTATTTTGCTGTTTGCAGCAAAGGACCAGACTTTATGTTCCTAATTTAGTGTACAGATGATATAGATAGTCACTTACTGTTCTTAAATTACTTTTCTAGGCTGTAGAAGACGTGAATCGCGGAGTATGTGTGGCAGGAGCGCGGCTATATCAATTAAAAGCATTGCAAGACGTTAGAAGGGCGGCTGACTATCTGTCCTTAGCACGCAGCCTGCCGGGGTACGGCCACGTGTCGTTCCCGGCGGCGCGCGCGGAGAGGTCGGAGTGCCGCGCCGGCACCGCGCTGTGCGTGCTGCTGGGCTGGGCGGGGCTGGCGCTGCAGCCGCCGGACGGCGAGGGCCCGCGCGCCGCCGCGCCCGCCGCCGAGGTACCGTGGAGGAACGTCCGAGACTGGCGCGCTGATGACGAGGCCGCCGCCGCACGTATCACGTATACGAGGAATGACAATCACACACGTACCCTCACACTCTATACGCCATATGTAAGTATTATTCTTCTTGTCTCCACTGAAGCAATTGGTGATTAAAAACAATGACAGACATGTAAAATTCTCTGAAGTTAAATTAACATAGATAAATAAACTTCTAGTTGTAGTACAAATATCTTAACCACATTCATTGTATAAAAGCGATTTTTAATTCTAATTTATCCTAAACACTTAAAAGTAAGTTTTATAATCATTTTGTAATGCTTTTCTAATTTGCTTCATTTTAATTTCAGTACCAATTCTTATGCAACTGCATGGACAGAATAGCCGAAGAAGCAAACTGGGTAGACACCGGAGAATAAACGTCGTCACATCGCCCAGACACAACATAAGATGTAAACTACGGAAACGGTATTATGCCACTTCAACGTCACAATCTTTGGTAGAAAAAGTATTTTTCACCTGGCAACATTAACACAAAAATATTGCCAGCTAGCTCATACAATTTCTACCAAAATGGCGGCGCGAGAGTATTAGTTCGTTATTCTTATTATAAAAATAATATTTAAGATCAATTATTTATCTTAAACCTTTTCAATACATACCTTCTAGTTGTAATTACCCTAGCAATATTAGTTTTCAAACAAAATGACATAAGAATTTGAGTTGGATTTGTTCCTTATTATAGATATTATGAGTGGTTGGATTGCCAATCTAATATAAAGACAAAATTCTACTGTTTAGTCAAAGTAATTTATTAAATTTATTTAATAATACTCAAGTTGTCGTGTCATTTTGTGTGAAAACTTCTATCCATACTGATTTATTGGGAAAATTCTTCCCGGACGCAATATCAAAATGTAAACTTTAGATGAGTATATTATACTATTTAAATTTTAAGCCGTGCTTATAAAGAATCGTTTGTAGTGTAATTATAATTATCTAGTTTGCGATTTGAAGGAATATTGGGAGATATTTTGAATTAAAATTTTGTTTAAACTTCATATATTTTGTTTACTATTAACAACGCTACTGATATTCAATGGCGTTGTAAGATAAATCTTCGAAAACTACCAGAATTAAGGTAAAATGATTTTTAAAATTGATTTTTAAGTGTTTTCCCGATATTCTACAGTCAGTCGTCACACTTAAGGTCTCTCTGCCTAGGTTTTATGTACTTACAATATTATAATACGATTTTATTTAGATCTGCTTCATTCTGTACGCAAAATCATTTTAGTTCATATCTTAATCTATTATTATATGCCTAGGAATCATTAAAATTATATTCTATATAGTCTAAATATTTTTATCAAAACAATCCATCGATCGGTTTGTTCGAAAATAGTTTAATATATCTAGAGAAATCTTTTTTTATATAATATACGCATCATAATAGCAGCTGAAAGCGCAGTTTTATTTGTAAGACAATTTTATTTAGTTGTATTTTTAATATATTCGTGTAGTGATCGTAGTGATGTGAATCATTAACGCATTTACAGTGATAATGTAAAATATATTACAAATTAACTTTAAATAAATAATCTTCATTGTGTAGGTAATTGTGTTTGTGAAATATATTTAATCATATTTATGAAAAGTTCAACTCAACACGAATATATCGCTCAATCAATCGTCTGTTCTTAACCTAGGACGCTAGATGGCGTTGTTCTCAAAAAGCGCAAATCCGTGTTGAATGTTGTATTTTTTGAGATTAAATATCTTCTACAGACAAAAACTTAAGAATATCATTATTAAGGATAAAGTAAAATCAATTATTATATATTATTAATAGTTCGTGAGGTGTATGTGTTAGGTATTGAAGTAACCGCCTTTATACTATTATCATTTTTAGAGTTTATTTGTGGCTGTTTAAGTGATACAAGTAATTTTACAGATACCTATATAAAAATGGCCTCTACGTAATTTTAAAAGTCTCGTTTACTTTTGGTGTAAATCGATTTTATGTCTAATATTTTCATTCCCAATACTGTCTTGTGCTTATAGTTTCTAAGTTAAACTTTAAAGATGTATGTCAAAGCGAACAGTAAATATATGTTCTGTATATCTGTTTTGGTAATTAATAACGTCCCTTATCACAATAAATGACAATGCCAGATCCTGACCCAGTCATAATATCATTTACAAAAAATTGATGAAAATAATTTAGACGAATAAGGAACCTTTTCACAATAAATCTTTATATTTTTAAACTTGCGGTTAGCAATCTAATAAAAAAAGAAGTTCAATCCTGGAAATACTTTTTTGCAATGCGTCTTCCATACTGTCTAATGACTATTGGCGTTACATCATACGCATCGCTTGTACGAAACTATGAGAATAAAAAAGTAAGTAACTATAAAAAAAGATATTACTATACATAAAATATTATATCAAAAGTATAATTATGTATAAAATTTATTTATTTATTAATGATTACAGATGAAATCACGAAAATATAAAAGAAACGATTACTATCATTAGTTATGATTTTTTTGTGTAACGAAACGTTTTGAAGCGCTTGTCAGTTGTCAGCTGTCAGTGTCAATATTATCTTTCATTCGCTCTCTGCGTTTACGTTGTTTTCGCGATAGTTATTATTATTGTTTTGTGTTTTAAACAAAAACCGCAAGTTTTACAAGTTTCAGGACAAATGTTTAGGTATCGATAATTAATACACTATACGATGCTGAATACTGCATACTTGTACATGACTTCTAATATAGTGGGTCAAAGATGTACTGAGCACCTGGCATTGTCCTTTCAATACAAACCTTAGTTTTTTTCAACCATCAGTGTTGTTGAAACTTCAACCTAAATTGGGTAAAGTTAACTTTTTTTAACAAGTTTATTCATTGAAATTTTATATAGGTATTGCCTTAAATCTAAACTCGCCAAACTATGACGTTTGATGGCGAGAGACGCTCATTTTACAAACTATTTCTATTATTATCATAAGATGATGGGAGTCTTTTTTTTTCTTAACCTATATTATCATTTTTCATTTCGAATAGAAACCAGTGTTTTTATCTAATAAACTTATCATTAACTTAGGAACTACTCTACAATATAGTGTTGGGACGTAACGATTTATTTTATCGATATTTTGGTCTTGTTCAGAATTGAGAGCTTAAAAGCCTTTGGTTTCAAGTCTAACCCTGTTAATGTATGTTGCTGTTAAAAGCTATTTTATGATAGTTTAAGCCTTTCTTACATATCTATTATTATACCTTTATCTTATATTATATTTATAGATGTTACATAAACGTTTTTATATAATTATTGATTGATCAGTGGAAAGTTTTTTGAATGGTTAAAACATTGGAAATATTTAAACTGGATTTATTATCGTGCTTATTTATCTGAAGCTGGACATTTTTGAACGTGATTCGTGAGCTAATTTTCTGTTTGTCCATACCAATTATAGAGGTAAGATATAAGGTGCCATAGAAACGGTGCAAGGAGAAATAATCTCTATTTGTTATGGATAAAATACAGTTTGGAATTCTCGATGAAGTAGATAGATGTGTCGGTTGTATAGCAGTAAGGAGGGAATGTAATATTTATTGAGTAATTAAATGTCGATATCGTCTATTTAATTCATTGGAGAACTACACTCGTTTACACTGCGGCGGTTGAAATGCTAGATATGCTTCGTTTAGGTGTTCAAACAGATTCATATGTCAGTTCAGGGATTTTGAATCGACCGACTCTTTTTATTCTCAAAAGGAAGGTCTGTATTCGATCCACAAATCGGAGTTGAGTATTATCGATTTTGTGTCAAGTCCCACAGAGTCTACAATTGTTTGGCAATTTTCTTGCCTATGTCTAATGAGACTAGTATAGTTCGTAAGGATGTGTGTGCTTACGTATTACAGGGCTTTTATCAATCTCTCTAGGCTCTAGTTCCTCCTCTTCAAACGAATTTAATCAAATTCTCCCAACAAAACGAAGCACTTTAAAAATGTTAATCGAATGCATGATATCTTCGAACTAAATGTTGCTATATTATAAAAATGTATTGTCCTACTTGTACTGTTTAACTTACCGTCATACACCGTTAGTAAATGATTCGTAGGAAATGTTATTAATACTATTATTACACTGGCGTGCAAAATATTTGTTACATTTTTACTATTCTAGTGATTAAAAACAAAATTCATAAAGGTCATCGGCACGGCTCCAACCCAGCAATTAAGTTGTCATTTAAATATGAACTTTAAATCGTATGTCGTATGATATATTTCATAGCATCACTACAGATAACCGACGACAAAAGAAAGAAGACTCTATTGCTGTCACATTGAGTTAAAATTCGCAAGTTCAAGTCCTTCGTGTACATAAAACTTATTTTTGATTGTATCGGATATTAGTAAAATGTTAATTATTTTGCACCCCAGAGTATTTGCGGTAGCTGTAATAAAGATTAAACTTCTCATGACAAATTGGTTACTAATGACAAGTACTTATTTAACACTTGTGACGGCATTCGTGTGAAAGTAACGATGCAAGATAAAAGTTACATTGCAATGAACATTATTAGTTTACCAGTAATCTATACCTCGTTGGCCGAGTGGTCGTAAGTGACGGGTTTTTAAATATTCTCAGTAGTAGCACGGAGTCTGGAATTGTGCCCGGTATATGGCTAGGCTCACCCCCTATTACATGGGACTCATAACATAAATAGTGAAAAGTAGGTGTTACATTGTACAGTGGTATAATGTGCACCTCTGCCTATCCCTTCGGGTATAAAAGGCGTGATGTTATGTTTTAATCTATACCGTATTTTAAAATAGCATCATTGATAGATTACTTGTAAGACAGACTGCTAAATCAAGAGTCTTAATTTTAGAAACAGAGAGTGTGGGCTACGCCTTATCTTAACTTTAAAAAGTGCGCCCTCTTGTGAACCCTCTGCTTAAATGCTCTTTCGTGGAGTTGTCAAGTGTAAGTGACTTTTATCATGCATAAAATAAAATATGAAATGCAATAACTGCTTTAAATTACGTTGGCCCTGTGTATTGTGTAGGTGTAGAAGTAAATTGGTCTCCAAGTGTTAGATAAAATCAAATTATGTATATTTTATGTTATAATGAGCAAAGTTGTTGTCTTGAAAAGGTGCCATTGCACATACGACTGAGAAAAGTTATATAGTCAGTGTATTTGTTTAAAAAAATCTAAGTTGCTTTATCGCGAGGCTCTATGGTTTTTACTGTTGGCATATTTTAATGAAGTAACGCGATATAACATATTAAATATGCTATCTCGCTCATATTTACGTTGACAAAGTAACTATAAATTTAATTTTATCCGTAATTATAATTTAATAAGTTTTTTTTATTCCTTTTTCTTGTTAATTTATGTCGTGGTCTGATATGTAATTTAAAGTCAATGATAAATTTTTTTAGTTAATTTTTGTGACTAATCAAAGTACTATCCAGTTTTTAACAGATTTAGAGGTCATAAATGAATTTGATATTTATTGGGATACAAAATTAACCTTTTTTTATGCACTCCAGTGTATGGTATGGATAGTGGTATTATAGTGTAAGAATAAATTTTCATTTCTGTAATGTTATTACATCTGCGCCTGCAAATGTTGGTGGCCAATGTATGGGTCAAACGTTCGTGTGATTGGTCCAATATTTGTGGGCGTGGTTTACTGTATGATACATTCCAATGATAGCATAGATTCACTTCACATCGCTGTGTCCGATACTTAGTGGTTGTTGGGCGACTTTTTAGTAGCTTGTGTTGTATGAAATATTCCTTAAAATATAATATTTAATAAGTACAGACGCCGCATAGAACTACCAATTTAATAACGAGACGCAAAGTCCGTCTTAGGCAAAGATTTTCGACTTTATTACAAAACGATACAGTTGAAAGTTAATTGAAGAAATTCGACGAAATAGAAAAGTATGCCGACTGTAGTCAAAGGCCTTAGTACGAGTTTGTTTTACGTTTAAAGTATTCAAAACGAGTACGCGTTCGGCGCTCTGATTGGTCGGCGCCTATAAACCAACCAATCACAGTGCCGAACGCGTACTCGTTACGAATATTTTAAACGTAAAAAAAATTCGTACTAAGGCCTCGGACTTCAAACGTATTATGATTTACTTATTGGAATAAGGTGTAGTTTCTAGTATAATTTTACCAATATTTTATTGGCATAGTTATATCAATAAAGTGGACATTAGTTGTCCTCAAATAAAAAAATTAAATAATCAGGAATAGGAAAGTAGGATTCCTTATCCGATTACCCAAGTTGTCGCCTATTATTTTTGTGTCTTCCATAGTCCTCCTTACTGCCTAAAACACATGTAAAAAGTCGTCCAACTAAAATTTAATTAACTATATGTAATTATGTATGTTGTCCACAGTGTTTGTGTGATATGATCAGTATGTATAGATTTCGCTTAAATAAATAAAATTGTATTCAATTTCGTTTATTATTTCAAGTTAACCTTATAAAGAGATGGGGTCTCACCTTCATCCTTCACGCAATGATATAGTCTATGTTTTTTAAGAGGTACTTAGATGGGGGAATGGTCTCAAATGATGTGGGATTTCTTCAATTATTCGAACACACAAATATCTGTTGTAGTTTTAATTAACATAATTATTTCTATATTATTTTGAAGTGCAAGTTTTAATCAATGTACTTAACCAATCAGTAATATCACTTCACAATGAAGTCTATATACTAAACTACTACCTTTATAATACTAAAACGTATGATGCCACCACACACTTAGATTCTATCTAACCTGCATTGTCGTCATCACCATAAAACTGCAATCGACACTCCAAAACGACATTTTCCGACGCACTTGAGAACTATAATCAGAAAATTGCTTACTCCGAAATGATAAGAATCGAACCTAGGCCTGATAGTCAGAATCCGTTCCTCCACATCTAGGTCAATACACATCATTGTATGACTTCTCAAATATCCTTTTAATGCAGACTTCCTTCCTAGCGTGAATTGAAACGCAAGACGTTTAGTCTTTGCTAGAATTACTCCTAACTTCTTAAAGTGGGAAATTACATAATGTACGTGTGAACTTGTTCATTTAGTGGCTATTTTTTATAACTGTTATGTTATAAAAAATTATGCCGTTTAACTTTAAATGTAACCAGTGGCGTAGCTAGCATAGGTGGCACCCGGGGCGGATTTTATAGGTGTCACCCTAAAACTCAATCGAAACTGTTAAAATAAAAAAAAGTTATAATCATTTACGTTTTATTAAAATATGAGTACCTATTACAAATATTTGTTTATTATGTAAAACAAATTTAGTTTGTTAAAAATTAAAATTTCTTCCTTCTAGCTTTGACACTAGCTAACTCCGAAATCACGTCTTCAAAATTTATATTTTGTGTTGCTTCATGTTCTATCGTTAAAATTGTTTAATCTGGTTTCGGTCATTGTAGACCGCAAATAATTTTTAATTAATTTTAATTTGCTGAAACTTCTCTCACATGAAGCTACTGATGCACATATTGTTATAAATAACTTTAGTGCTACCGTTAGATTCGGAAGAGATTCTGTAAAATCCCATTCCACAATAAATTTCAAAAAGTCCAGTATCACCCAATTAGAGACAGTAATATTAGCCGCTTTTAAATGTCTTCTCAATCTTGGTATTTCTAAAAGGAGTTCTGTTTCTGATACTTCATCGTAAAGGTTAGTAAATTTTGATATAGGTAATTTTAACTGTTCAGTGTTTGCCGAAAGCAAGGTCTTTGACTGCACAACCTCAAACAATGAAGCTACGTCTTTAATGGACTTTACTCTTGTTTCGAGTTCAATATTGAATCTGTCAAGGCATTCTAACATGTCCTTTTGAAGTTCCGCTCTAAGTGTAAGTCCAGCATCGGTGGACGACGCTAACTCACCGGGCATGCGTTTCTTGCGACGAATTCGTCGTTCCATCGAAATGTTGTATTTTTCCGATTTTTGTACAGCAAAATCTATTGCCTCTTCTGCTAGATGCAACCGTTTCTCTCCAATGAATAGACGAAGTGCTTCTAGTTTTATGATTATTTCATCAACACATAAACCTTTACTTTGTAATGCAATCTGAGCATTGTTCACTTCCCTTAGCACATCATTCCAAAAGAAAAGAAAACAAAGAAATGAGAAATTGCACACAGCAGGCATAAGATTTTGTGCAGCACCTCTAGTTTCTAAATTTACGTCTTGGTCACATAGTTCCTCAATTGCAGATATTATCCCATCAAAATTTTCAGCCAATACTTTTACTGCACCGTAATGATCACTCCATCGCGTTGTCGAAAGTCTTTTAACAGATGCTTTGCTGTGATTGAGGAGCACTTCCCAACGGCTTGTGGAAGTTGAAAAAAGTTAAATATTGTTTCCACTGCTCCGAAAAATGTAACACAAGTCACATTTTGTGCGAACGAATGTTGGCCGCATAAATTAATTGAATGATCTATACAACCAATAAAAATTGCTTTATTGTTTTTTTCTTTTATAATAGCTTGTACTCCTCCATGTATACCACTCATAACTGCAGCATTATCATAACCTTGAGAACGACACATCATAATATCTAAGCCATCGTTTTCAAGCTTCTTTAGTATTTCAGCGCTTAAGTCAGCTGCTTTTTTTCCATGTAAAGGAAAGAATCCTAAGAATACTTCTTTGACTTCTACTTTTCTATTATTAATTTTTACATAACGAATCACTTCAGACATTTGATCAACATGTGAAACATCAGGTGTGCTATCAAACATGATTCCGAAATATTTGGCCGATTTAATTTCGTTTACAAGCTGACATTTTAC
Organism: Spodoptera picta; assembly: GCA_038387885.1. NCBI lineage: Eukaryota > Metazoa > Arthropoda > Insecta > Lepidoptera > Noctuidae > Spodoptera > Spodoptera picta. The sequence continues at coordinate 1,293,792 of JAZHFQ010000235.1, read as the reverse complement.
ATGATTAGCTAAAACATTTATGAACTCATTTTGTATTTCTGGCGATAAATATGTTACTTTAGGTGATTTTTCCTGCTCCAAATATAGTATATGTTCTTTGAGTACTGCATCATACTTTGACAGCAGTTTAACTAGTTCTAAGAAATTACCTTTATTAGACGACCCTTTGGTTTCATCATGTCCACGAAATGCTAGGTTTTGTTTAGCCAAAAACAATGTTATATCTAATAATCGAGATAAAAGATTTTTCCACTTCTGTTTTTCCGTATTCATTAATTGCAAGGCTGCATCATCTATTGTGGTGTGAGATTTTAATCTCATTTCCAAAGTTTTCCACTTTTCGAAATTTTCTAAATGTTCACATGAAGTTTCATGGTCCAATACTTTAGGATTTAGTTTCCACCACTTCTGAAATCCAGTTGTAAATGTTGTTTGTATGTTACTGACAGCAAATAAACGACAGCAAAAACAGTACAGGTTATTTGATATAGGAGAAAATACCATCCATGATCGTAGAATTTTTTCACCACTAGGCATCGGTTTATAAAACCATTCCTGTGAAAGATGACGAGAATCACCTTTAATCTTTGAACCATGACGAGATACAGTAGACAATGTGAAACATCTCTCACGTGTTGAACTGATTCTTCAAAGCTAATACTATCTCCGAAAGTAGCATTAACGGCGTCATTTTCATTATTTATTTTGATTCCGTCAAGGTCCTGGGTCGTCTTCATTGATTCTGTATTGTCGATGTTGCTATCTGAATGTGAGTCTCCAAGATGTGAATCATTACTTTCGTCAGCAGGAGATTCGGGTACTTTACTTGAACTTTGGCCGCTATCTGCTTTTGTGACATATTTGAAAAGAGAACCGGACATGCTCTGAATTTCATCCATTTTAGCCTTTTTGGCTTTTCTCTGTTGAAACCCGCTTTGTCTTTTCGAAGTATGAATTCCCCGAGGCATATTTCGTTCTGGGTATTCTAAAAAATATTTTTAGTTAGTAAGTGAAACGTTGATTTTATAAACTAATTATAACAGTAAATAAACACCTACACGTTACGTAACTAGCTTTGTGAAATATATTTTTCCCAGACGCAGGATTGTTAATTTGTATTACCTAACAATCCTGCGTCTGGGTGTAAATATGTTTTAAGTATTATTAGAAAAATATTAGTTAAAAACTCCAACGTTAATTGTGATATCCGTGGCACGAGTGCTCGAGCTGCTCATCTCGGAGCAAAATCAACGTACGCGAAGTTGTATGATATTATGATTATGATAACTTTCAATCAAAAATCTAAACTGAATGTATTCCGTTTTTGTAAACAAATCCCATTGCTATTAGATAGGAAAATATTAAGTAAGTTAATAATGAATAAGAATATTATTTACAATTAAACATTATTACCTAAAGTAATATCGTAAAACGTGTAGAAATATAAGTAAAATCTTTTTACACCAGCAAAGTCTTTAAAACCTATTTTAATAAATAAATACCTTTAGTAGATAAGTAATACTTGCCCAGGCTAAACAAAAAAATATTATTGCAATCCGTCTGAAATACCTTCTTTAGGTACCTATTTATCATTTAGGACGTCTCAATAATATAGTTTAAAATACACAGTAATTAAAAGAGAATAAAATTGAAGGGTTTTTCAAAATAATCTAAGATACTGCTATTAGAAACTAAATGGGTAAAAAATGTAATTGTATTACCTGTAATAACAAAAATAATTCACTTACCTTGTTTATTTTCTTCAAGAATCGACTTTTATACAAAAAATGTTGTTTATAATATCTAAGATTTAACAAACACTTTGCACTAGACTTTCACACGTTCACGTAAGCGAATATTGAAATTAATGCGGTCGGAAACAAAAGGCCCAATCCACAATACAAGTGACGAGCGCTATATCGAGGGAATCCCCTGACTAGCGTTGGTTATGCGCGAACGGGGTATTAAATTTTGGGGGAATCCCTGATCGATTGACACTGTGCACATTGTTTTTTTTTTAATATCAATTATTATGTTCGTGGTACGATATTATAGTTACCTAGATAATTTTATTAGTGGCGGTTATGCTCTCTGCCGCAGATTTACGATTTTTTATAAATAGAAAGAACTATAACTGATGGTCATAGTCGGGCTCGGGTGTCACCCCTAAACGGGTGACACCCGGGGCGGGCCGCCCCCGCCGCCCCCCCTTAGCTACGCCACTGAATGTAACACCCACTTTTCACTATTCATATTATGAGTCCCATGTAATAGGGGGTGAGCCTATGGCCATATACCGGGCACAGTTCCTGACTCCGTGCTACCACTGAGAAAAACCCAGTAATACTTTGCCCGACCCGGGAATCGAACCCGAGACCCCTTGCCCGGCAGTGTGCGACTGCCGGGCAAGGGGGGGGGGTCAAGGCGACCACTCGGCCAATTTTTCGGCATCGGGCATCGGAAATCGGGCAATTTTAATGTATGAAGAAAATACGTGTACTATTTTATTATGTTGTTGTCTAAACTTCTCTTCCATTTACGGGACAGGGTTCCAGCCCTTAGGAACACGTACTACGTGGCGTCGAACCCATCTCATTCAGACATTTTTGATATACAGTACAATTTTGACTGTTCTCAGCGGATATTGAACCTACGACGCGTTGTACAAGTAGGTACCAAGAGGTACCAAGTCACTGCGCCAGTTGTGCATTTATTTATTTATTATTACTTCTTCACCAAAGATAACCGTGAATGGCGGACTTAATGCATTAAGGCATTATCTGACAGACAATCATAGGGAAGTACAGATAAATGAAGCGGTTGATGCGAAGCCAGAATACAATAAAAAAATAGAATTTATGTGAGATGATTGCATTTATAGTCAGAATTTTAATTCGATTCCAGATTTGACAATACCTACTGTCATTTTGTGAAATAATGATACCACATACCTCTATAATCGTGTAGTGATGAACACAAAAATCGATAAACAATCGGTGTGTGTGCCAATTAAAGTATGTAACATCATATTAAAAAACCTTTAGCAATAAAATAAAAGCAGCTGATGATAAGATAAAAACTACTTGGAAAGTTATACACAACAAGACTGGTAGGAAACGATTAAGAAATTCACAATTTAATTTAAATACCGAAAAGGGACAGATTTCATCCAACGTAGATGTAGCCCAGGAGTTTTAACATTTTCTTTCCAACATTCCTATCAAAACAACCGAAGATTTAAAGTCATCAGCAACACTCTCTGTAACTTTGCTTAAGAATCATATACAATCGTGTCGACACGACTTCAGTTTTCGAAATACGAATCCTTTAGAAATAATAAAAGTTTTTAAAGAGATCAAGATCAAATCAACTGAGGATCTATGGGGACTATCGGCCATACTTGGCTGTGATTTTCAATACAAATATAGATGACGATGTTTTCCCTGACCTAATGAAACATAGTAAAGTTATCCCACTATTTAAAAGTGGTGATACTAAAGAACCAAACAATTATAGGCCAGTATCTGTTTTGCCGGTTCTCAGCTAAGTGTTTGAAAATTTAATGCTGTCTCGGATGCTTCATCATTTTAATAAACATTCTATCTTTCACCAACAACAATACGGTTTTACTAATGGTCGTTGTACAGCTGACGCCGGTATTATTTGAAATATTTGGTGCTTAGGAGGAAGCACAAGATGCTATTGGAGTCTTTTGTGACCTCTCAAAAGCGTTCGATTGCGTTGACCACGAGACACTTTTGCTAAAATTAGATCACTACGGGATCAGAAACATTCTGTCTAATAAAGTCTTATTTAGAAGAAAGGCAATTAAAGGTTCATGTTAATGATACTAACTCGCAGGGCTCTGGGATGAATATCGTAGACGTAGGCATCCTCTAAGAAAGGATTTTGATAAATTCCACCCCTTATGGGATAAAATTGGAAATGAGTGTTTGTATAAATCGTCTTAGCTATTGAATCTAGAATCATTGAAACTTTTTGAGTTACATTCGGTAAAACTATAATTTGAGACCTGGGACGTTTACCAGGTCTCAAATTATAGTTTACATCGTTATGTATGATAGTTTTTATCACAGAAGTCCCACGAGAACGGGAACTATACCTTATAGCCCCGGGAGTCTCTATCTCTTAACCACTGAACTCATTTTAGAAAGATTCCGTATCACAATAGTCAATAGAATAGATTTTATCACTAAAGCCTTACGGAAACAAGCACTGTACTGATAAGATTCCTGCAGGATTATTTATTTTTTGAAACCATGATAAATCATTTCACAGGCACTGAATTGATTCTGATGAATTCTGTCAGAAATCAATAATCTACGCGGACGAAGTCGCGAGTTCTAGTTCGGGGCGCTAGTTCATAATAATTATTTATTAATTAGTAATCGCTGCTCCATTTCGTAAAAAGTTCATATTTTTGTTTTTATAATAAAAACAAAACTTATAATAAAAGAGCCTAGATAGTTTTCAGTATTGACAACCATCTATCACTATTTTGTTTATCGTGTCATTCGGCTTCATTCTCCCAGTCTGACTGCACGAATATCTTATTTCATTGCAAATAGTTTTTTTATGAACTTGAGTGAATCTATTTGTTTTGGTTTTCCATCAAAATGGATCCTCAGCCAAGTACATCACAAATAGACGTGGATGTTTTCTTGTCCTCAAGAAAAACACGTCCACGAAAAAGCACTGTTACTGAAAAAGTCATGATCCGCAATACCTACAAATACGTGAAAATTCTGCACAATTGGAGGCCTTTGAAGTTATAGAAGAAAATGAATGTATAAGCAAAGTTGGTGACATATTGGGAATAACCTCACGCTCTGTTTGTAACGTTTTGAAGGAAGTAAATAAAGGTGCGCCGCCTACTCCTCCTAAAAAACTGGACCAAAGCGAAGTTTTAAAGATAAAATTGATGAATTTACATTCTCTGCAATACGATGAATTGTTCATCAGTTCTTTTACCGAAATGAACCTCCAACCATTGCAAAGGTTAGTCAATCAGTCAGACAGTATTATTTTATACCTTCATCTTTAATATATAAGCAATGATTCCAAGCTATTATAAAATTTACTATTTTAGATTTTACAAGTGATGAACGATGATTCGGAAATGCCCAAGATTTCCAAAAACACCCTCAGAAAAATTTTGAAGCATCTTAATTTTAAATTTATTGCACGGTCACGCAAGAGCACACTTATTGATCGAAATGATATAATTACATGGCGCCAGCGTTACTTGCGTTATAAGTCAGTTTCGACGAGAAGGGAGACATATATATTATCAAGATGAAACTTAGATGAAACTTGGGTTCACGCAGGTAAGGGTAAAATATATACACAAAATGAATTGTATACATTTTAAATTAAATTTAATAGTAATATTGTATGTTCATGTAGGTACTATATTTATTTTAAGGTCATACTGTAAAAAAAACTTGGGTGGACAAGAAAGTCACATCATCTCGACAAGCGTTTTTGGACGGACTGACCACTGGATTAAAAAATACATCTGGAAAATAAGGCTTCCTGGAAGAGGGGCTCGTGATTTTTGAAGCAAAAAAAAATGGTGAAGATTACCATGATGAGATGAATGCAGTTTGTTTTGAGGAGTGGTTCGCTGGAGTCTTACCAAAATTAAGACCAAACTCAATTGTGGTGATGGATAATGCACCTTACCACTCCCAAAAATTGGAAACGGCACCAAAAATGAGCTGGAAAAAAGCTGCCATTCAAGATTGGCTTTTAAATAAAAATATTCTTTACGAACCAGATATGGTTAAAGCTACGCTTTTAGAACTCATTCCACATAACGAGTGTTTTAATAAGTACGCTGTAGACGAAATGGCAGCACAACATGGGATCACGGTTTTAAGACTGCCCCCTTACCATTGCGAGCTAAACCCTATCGAATTGATATGGGCGCAGGTAAAGGGGCATGTAGCTCAAAATAATAAAACATTCAAATTGACAGACGTGAGAAATTTATTTCAGGAAGGCATTCAAAAAATTACGTCTACCGAATGGTCTAAATGCATATCCCATGTTGTCAAAGAAGAGGAAAAAATGAGTAGGCTAGATATGTTAATTGACAATATCACAGACACATTTAAAATAAATGTTACAGATAAGTGACAGCGACAGCGATAGCGATGACAGCGACAATTTATAAAATAAATTATTACCATAGTAAAATCTGTTTTATTTGTTATGTACCTTCATGATCACAATTTTTTATTTATTTCACACATAATTATAAAAAAAAGTCTCAGATCGTTAATTAATCGTCAAAACTAAATTATCAAATAAAATATTACTTAAACTAAATTATCAAATAAAATATTTAATTTCCTGATATACTTAGTTACGAGAATAAAATTATGAACGAGAAGAATCGATCCAGAAATATTCCATTTCCATATCGAATAATTTCGCAACGTCACAATTTAATACTTGTCATAACGTTGCAACACTGAAATTGTCAAATCTGGAATCGAATTAAAATTCTGACTATTAGATAGGTAGGTAGGTGGTTACGTCACTTCATATTTTCAAATAGGTACCTAGGAGGACAGACCAAATGCATAATATTAGCAGTTTCCAGCTTAATGATAGTGCTAAACGAGCTCATGTGAGTGTTGCCAGCGCTAAATACTCAATCACGAAAAGTGTTGCTAATTTACAAAGATAATTTACAGACACTCGTTTCAAATTTTGAATTATTCATGCAGTACCATCTTCTGCTAGATTGTTTGCAGAGTAGTTTTGAGGGTTTGAGTTTAATGATGGCATGGCAAATGAGCAGACGGATCAACTAATGGTAAGCAATCGGCGTGGCGGCAGCGCCCATGGAATTGGGCACCCGCAAAGCCAGAGTTAGGTACAAGTGCATTCCTGGTTTTGTGGGTGATAGGGGATAGACATGACTAACAAGGAACCTGGGTATTTTCCATAGATATAATTTAATATATCTGTGGTATTTACTATATTAATACTAATAGTATGTCTATTTTTCATATCAATTTTAGTATAAATCGTATCTAGTTTTTTCTAAATTTTATTGATTGCTTAATTTGTGTGTTAACTTCAATTTTTTTTCCTTTCAGATTATTGTGCACCCATGCTCAGATTCTTTTCAAAAATTCCATCCAAAGGTTGTCTGGAAGAAATCGCCTCGTGTGATAAGACCATCCATTGTACTCAAATTACAATTACAATGCGTAGGTACTATTTTTTCTTTATGTGCAATACAAACAATATATACTGGTTCTGACAGGTACTTAAATAGGTACCTGTCTACCTACCTTACTACGCAGAAAGGTATTCATTTGTGATTCCTCGTTGCATCACGGAGCAGACAGTTAGCGTGGCGCCGGATCTTATTGTGCGGTTAATGTTTCCTCCCAGACTACGAGACGACCCACAGACAACAACAGGTTGCTACTTAATAACATAACATAACATCACGCCTTTTATCCCCGAAAGGGTAGGCAGAGGTGCACATTACGGCACTTAATGCCACTGTAATGTAACACCCACTTTTCACTATTTATGTTATGACTCCCACTTTGTTTTGTTGCTACTTAATGTACTTAGGAATTAAAAATAGTAATGTAAGGCAAAGGGTAGGACTCTAGTACACCTTTCATAGATGCTAGTGATGACCACCGATGTAGTTTTACTGTAGCAGGAACTTTTCATTCTTTAGTTTTATTAGAAAAACTAGGCGGTTTTTGTAGGTTTTGTCGAGGTAGTCCATCTAGAGCACCTGTGCGAATAGCACCTGGACGAATAGCACCCAGCCTAGTCCACGAAGGGCACCTATCAATATATTTGGCAGGTGCTCTTCGTGGATTCAAATTTGTTTGTATGTATTTATCCACGAAGGGCACCTACGACTCAGAACCGTAGTGCTGGGATATACACACTCGTATTTAGTAAGCAGGATGTTAAATAAAATATATCGAAAACAACCATAAATATTTAATTTACATAAGACTGTACAACTAGGTGTAACAAAGTCGCCAAGCACCACGGAAAAACTAAAAACTAAGTGGGTCCTATGTGTAAGCTGTTATAATTGTTTCTAATAATAGGTATGGGGAAAGTACCTAAGTATACAGAATTTGTTCTAGATTCAAATATTTTGATAGGTGCCCTTCGTGGACTAGGCTGGGTGCTATTCATTCAGGTGCTATTCGCACAGGTGCTCTAGATGGACTACCTCGTTTTGTCCCCCGAAAAACCCGGTGGCCACTGCCTATTCCTGTAACAATTTCTGAGATGATGTTAGATTTTAATAGACAAAGTAGCCTCGGTTGTACACAAAACACCGCTAATTAGTTACTAGCGCCACACATCGACACTACTATCTTTTACACAGTGAACATGTGTGGGTAATTTCATATTACTGTGTATAAAAATATTCGTCCACCACATTCACATTGGTATTTTCATTCTTGTGTCGGTATATGTATTTTTATAATTTAATTCACGGGTAAGGTTAAAACTATTTACAATCATTGATATGACCCGACATTTTGACGGGTATTAACGTAGTGTTCGTGGTCGACTGGTTAATGAGCACGCTTTTATCGTCTTTCAATGATCAATGATGATGTGAGTTCTATTCCAGCTGAAAGATTCTTTTTTTATTTTACTATATAGTTTTTCTTATTTTTTTTTTGTTTTTTGAAATATTTAATCGAGCTATAAAAGAAGCAGATAAGTCGGTAAATAAAACAATACTATCTTTTATTACAATTAATTTATTTATTATACAAATAAGTGGTTTTATATTCAATATTTATAATAATTAATTATCATACCACAGTTAAGTTCTTTAAATAATAATTAATCAATATGCCAATAAACCTTATAGTCGAATTAGGAAATATCATGCGATAAAGATATACTTTTAAAATTAACATAAGAAGATTTAGAAAAATAGGATAGAAAAAAAAGAAAAGATTAAAACATTGTTTCAATTATTAAATATTTGATTAATGAATTCTAGAACCAACTTGTGAATGCAGGAATCGATCCGGCGGCACTTTACTGGAGGTGATAACCATTACGCCAAACGCGCTGTGAATGAGATCATCGAAATATTGTATACCATTCAGTAACATAAAAATACGATGAGAAAACACTATATTTATATGGGTATTGTATGGCTCGATTGCTCATTATTTGATTTCGATTTATTCCAAGTTTGTTATAAGTTATTTTTATCTTTACCCTCGTTTTTATTTAAACTTATTTACTAAATAATTACGTATACCGACACAAAAATGATATTTAAATACCAAGATGTGTGCGATAGACGAATGTTTCTATACATATCTATTAATATGAAATTACCCACACTTGTATATTGTGTAGTCATACTAGTGTCGATGTGTAGCGCTGCGAACTAATTAACGGTGTTTTGTGTACTTGTACTTTCTTTTAATAATTTTAGTTTTAATTATTAGATAAATATCAAAATAACATAACACGCCTTTTATCCCCGAAGGGGTAGGCAGAGGTGCACATTACAATGTAACACCCACTTTTCACTATTTATGTCATGAGTCCCATATAATAGGGGGTGAGCCTATTGCAATATACCGGGCACAATTCCAGACTCCGTGCTACTACTGAGAATATTTAAAAACCCAGTAATACTTTGCACGACCCGCGAATCGAACCCGAGACCCCTTGCCCGGCAGTCGCACTTGCAACCACTCGGCCAACGAGGCAGTCAAATATCAAAATATGTTAATTAAAATCGCGGGCTACTCACGTGAATATACTGAGAAAAGCTCTACTAGTTTCAAACCACAGAGGGGTTCTTCCTCATGAACAGCGTGCGCGGTCGCGGCGACGTCGGGCAGCTCACTGACCCGTAACCCGCGATTTTACTTAATTTAGATAAATATGTGTTGATATAATCTATAATTATTCATCATACCTAGATACGTATTCTGCCAGTCCATGAATAGTTGCCAACTACAATAAGACACATAAAACATTTATAGTCACACCTATAACAAACAATAATCCAGCACACACACACATAAACAAATGCGTAGGCGCCACTCTTAGTATCAACTGTAAAACGCGGCGTAGTTGTAAACTTACCCGGCTAATTAAACACCACTGTGTCCATTTGTGACCATGGACAAGAAGCGATTCATATTCTTATCTTCTAATCTAACTAGGCTAAAATGTATTTAAAAAAATCCTAAAGCGTAACAAGGAAAGTCGCAAAATTTTGAATAAGTTTAAAGGCACAAACATTTCATTAGGTTGTAGCTAACCAAAACTTGAAAATAATCAGCTACATACTCAATTTATTACGAAGTTACATAATTACCTCTATATGTTTTAACTCGACTTCTAAGTTACACAAATAATTTTTAGATATTTCAATTAAACATGCCAGTAGATATGCATCACGTCATCATCATGCTGAAAAAACATCCCAATGAACTGGCAACCCAACTCACTATGCCTGCGTACACAAAGCGGCTGAAAAGACGAGACTTCATGGAACTTGGCCACCCAAACTCCTAGGCTGGCCTCGAAATAAGAGACTGATCTCTTAACTCGTCGAGTACCGGTTTTGCAGACACAATTATAGATGGAGAGATTCGTCTACAAGTCAAATGACGTCCAAAAATTTGCTCATGGTCAAGAAACCGATTGCAAATAAACATACAAAAAAAAAGATATTTCAATTGTGGTACCTGATTTCATAAATCTAAAAAAACCGAGTTTAATTTTATATTCAAGTCGTTGACGTTACCCACCTACACTATAATAGCATGATCATGGCTTCTCAGTGGCTGCACTGGAGGTAAGGTCCTCCAAGTACACCTCTAGCTATGCCCTCACTGATGGTAAGTCGTGAGGAAATCCTCACGTGTGTTGTCGTCACTCATTAGGCACTCTCAGTTTGCGGGCACTCGAGTAAACGCAGATAATGAGCAGTGTACTTCGCGCCCCCGGATCGACTCCTGCGCATGTAAGGCAGTGAGCGCGTGTGATCGTTGCTGGTGTGTGCTTGCTTCAGTGTAATTTTTTTTAGTTTGTTTCCTGTGATTTATTGTGTTTTAAATGTGTTTGTAAGTATTGACGATTTGTGTTATTTTTTTTATACCTCTATTTTTATTTTCTAAATTTATTCCTAGTCGGTAAGTTACAGTTAAAGTATTAGCACAACTGGATAACAATAATAATGTTACGCGTCGATTATTTGTTTACTAAAAAATCTTCGCCTATAATAAATAATTGCGATAAGTTAAAATAATTAATTATCTATGAAATGACATCAATTCAAATATTTCTACATAAATACCTATCTATTTAAGTATACACATATTCTAGATACTTACGAACTTAAATATTTTCACAGTTACTTATTTTGACAGCTTTAGGTAAAATATTCGAACGGTTCAAGACCCGACATGTGTGTGGGTATTATTATTTTTATAATATATTTTCAAAGTACTTACCCACATAAGAATTTGGTTACAATTTTGTTTATTTATAATTATGACATTTGATTTGGAAGCTGTGGTTATTTAAGGCAGTAAAAGTGATAGTGATAGTCCTTTATTATTCGGAAGCTTGATATCTTCTTCTAGACCTCTTGGTGAGTTTCATATTGTTGAAATAAAAGTGAGTGTGTAAACCAGCTAGCAGTTAAGCGTTCTACTTACTGGTCGGCAGATTGATGATTTTAGACACGTATATTTTATTATTAATGTCCAGGTTTTCTTATAACGTTTTTCCTCAAGGTTTTTTTTTATTATTTATTATGAAGATTTTATCATAACAAAAGCAATATTTACGATTATACGCATAAATAATGATAATGATGCAGTTGTGTGCCTATATAAAATAAAATGGCTTCTGAAATATAATTCATAAGTGTAATCTAAGTAAATTACTAACTTCAATTGGTGATATGTGTTCATTTTGTATGTTTGTAACAACATAGGAAAAAATCTGAGTGTGGGGTAAAGTTTAAAAAAAAAAGAAAAATAAATTAACTCCGTTCGCGTTCGGAAGATGTTTTGGTGTGAGACTAAGGCCTTAATTAAAGAAAACCGGCGTGAAACAACGATTGCGTTGTGTTTCCACGTCTGAGTGAGGTTACAGGTTTCCCAATACTCAACCTCAACTTTAACTTGTTGATATCATCCCCTAAATTTATTCATATAAAAGTAGTCTCTAAACATCGGAAATTCGGAGTCGCGGAGAACCTAACAGGTTACCGGGGCTGCGGCTCGAAGTGCAGGAGTAGGAACGGGGTGGTTTTTAGGCAGTAACAGTCTGACACTCCCTCCCGCCTCAATCAGGCGAATGACTGCCATTCGATGATTTTCTCCCCTTAAAAAAAAATCATCGGAAATAAGGTCTATAATGTAGTTAGTGGAGAGCGGTCACCGGTGACCGCTTGGAGGATAAATGGGACCTGAAAACGCCGCAATGCACCTGTCTCTCCTCAGGTGTTGCGGATGTTCATGAGTTGCGCCTATTGCTTATCAGGTGTTCCGTCTCCTCATTTGACGCTGTGTAAGTCTATAGGTACCATAAAAAGCCGAGACGTGCTTTTCATCCTTGTTAAGTCAATTCCAACTGAAATATAAATCTATTTATGATTACATCCCTGTAATTACGAAAATCTGTGCAATTTTTAAATTACGTCGTAATGTCGATCTTCCCACTTAAATGAAATTACTAAATTATGATCATTTCAGTACATAATTGGCAGTTGTTGCTACTCGTATGTACATACCTAAGTAGGTATTATATCTTTGCAAAAAAATCATTCGTAAGTTACTCAGATATGAAGTAAAAACATCCAGGGTTGTTTATTAATTAGATTGTATTATGTATTTTGTAACCGTCATATCACCTTGAGCTATATACCTAGCACAATCTCCTTTGTGTGAACAAAAGTACACCCTACATTTGGACAGTTAGCGGGCTGATTTTATTTATTTTATTAAAAATACATTTGTATGTAACTTGGTCTATCAGCCTACAAGCGCTTCAGGGTTCTGTCGATCCTACCGCAAAGGTCTGTGGATTATAATGTCTAACAAATATAAATGGGAACTTTATTTATTACGCATACGGGCATCAATCAAACTTAACACATATAAGAGAAAGGCATTCAAATTTCTCAAAGTTTCTCGACTGCACGGTTGGTGCAGTGGCTGGGCAACCGGCTGCCGTGCAACGTGTCGCGGGTTCGATTCCCGCACGGGACAACACTTTGTGTGATCCACAAAGTGTTGTTTCGGGTCTGGGTGTCATGTGTATGTGAACTTGTATGTTTGTAAACGCACCCACGATACAGGAGAAAATCCTAGTGTGCATACATTAAAAATAATATAGCATTTACAAATTTCATAGAGATAGGAGCACAATGGACTTATATTTTGATAACCTTTCAATCGAATATGATAGATTGAAGTGTAGCTAAGTGGCTCTTCATGATTATCATCTAGTGGTAATATACGAAACAATGTTTTGTTAACATGAAGCACTGAAAACAATAACAACGAAAATAAAATACTTTGACAAATTACATTTTAAACTTTCTACTATACCATAATCGTTGCATTATAATTTGTCAACTTTTAGACAATCGGGCAGAAATAGCTCAATCCAAAGGTTCAAAGGTGCAAATGTGTCCATGAATGCTAGCTATCCACTAGCGATGATCTGGCTGCTAGTTTGGCCCCATCTTATAAGGCTTTTGTTTTTAGTTTACAAATAGCTACCCAATATTCAAACTATTTACAATAAACCATAATTCAGTACTTGAATGTAGGTGAAGGTCACTGATAACACCAAAGAGTCCTTGTTTAACAAATTACTGATAGCATCGCCAGCCGATAGATGATCTCTTTGATAATGTAACCGACAAGGGCTTTCTTAGATAAAAATGTATGCAGTTTATTATTTTGACAATATCTGATTAGTAGATGGCTTTGATATTACCGGTAGGACGTTCAACAACAATAACTACTGTTAAATTGTTGAAACGCTACTGCGTTTTTAGGTCTTTTATCTAATTGCCGATATTTAGGCTGTGGTCTTGTTTTTGTTGTCTGTTGTCTGGAGTTGTAAGTTGGTTCCAAACCCTAATAACGCCAGACACAGAGCAACCTTTTGTAAAACACACTATTGCAATTAAGGATTGGAATGCAATTCACAATGCATTGCGTAGCCTTCGCGACGCCAATATACCATGAGGAACTTGAGATGAATCTCACTTTGAAGTTACATATTCGAATATTCCAATCCTGCTCAACGTTCTATTTGGATTTCAATAAGTAGGTATATGTACACATAATAATTATCTCCTTGGACAATCTGAGAGCACAGTGTTACATAGGGAATGCATGGACATATCACGTAATATGTAAAGTGCTGCAGTGGTAATGAATAGGGCCCATTGTTCAGCGAGGCCTCAATTATAATGCTAATCAGCATCATCTATGATGATACACATCTTACTGCATGTCCACACATGTAGAAATTATGGCTGTTCATAATAATGACTTTATTTTTAATCGTTAGACCAAGGTAGATTGGCGAATAGCACGCTAACGCCGCTTTTAAAACAGAGGAGATGAAATAAGTATCAAGTTAGGCCAATAGATAAAATTATTATTCCTATTTACGGATGCCTAATCCATTTAATTGCACCATCTTTTTTTTGGATTTAATATGTCAATAAAAGTATTTTGAAAAGGGTTTTTTTGGTGAAATAAGTAACATAGGCTACAAGTCACGCGTCAATTTTATCAAGCGAACGATGAGGCCGCCATTTTCTGACGGAATACTCTGAGAATAAATGCCGAAACAAACTCCAGAGATCCGTCTCTTTTAAAGTTCAGACAAATATGTATGAAAGATTGATGACTGTTATTGAAGCGAAAGAGGTATGTAAGAATCGTAGTAATTGGCGTTCCTTAGTCTCTGCCTACCCCCATGGGAGACAGGCGTGAAGTTATGTATGTATTGTGTTATTTTTATTAATTCGATAAGTAATGTGTTTTTAAATTAACATAACATAACATCACGCCTTTTATCCCCGAAGGGGTAGGCAGAGGTGCACATTATACCACTGTACAATGTAACACTCAGTTTTCACTATTTATGTTACGAGTCCCATGTAATAGGGGGTGAGCCTATTGCCATATACCGGGCACAGTTCCTGACTCCGTGCTACTACTGAGATTTTTTTTAAAACCCAGTAATTCTTTGCCCGACCCGGGAATCGAACCCGAGACCCCTTGCCCGGCAGTCGCACTTGCGATCACTCGGCCAACGAGGCAGTGTTTTTAAATTAAAACTGTAGATTAGCAATGACGCATAATCGCGTTAAATAAAAACTGGTTAGAATTAAATAGCCAAGTATAAAATTAAACAGCAGCTAACCAAACAAAAAAATTTAATGTTTATCACAAAAATTGTATTGGTACAAAAAGAACACATTGTATCAATTGTCAGGTGTGGGGTTCGAACCCACGCTCCCTCTCGGGAACCAGAGCTTAAATCTGGCGCCTTAGACCACTCGGCCAACCTGACGTGATGGCAGTAGTGGTGAAATTACGAAGCCGTATCGACCGGGGTTTTTGCTAGTGAACAAAGAGACCTACGAGTATTTGTATGTCCTACATAAAAAACACTATTATTCATTTGTAGATTTATCAGCTTGGTACATATTTTGCATTGCTTCTTTCTTATCTTAGTTTGGGAGTGACTTTGTGCGTCCACCACGTCAAAATGGCTGAAGGGGTCAGTTTGAAATTTGGAACAGGGATAGATTATGGTCTTGAATAATATAGGCTACTTTTATCCTACGGGAAGCGGGCATAGCCACTGGTAGAAACTAGATATTAATAATTTTAAATTCCTTCCCACTTATGTATCTACCTATAACACTTTTTTTAAAAGAGTAACGAATGGAGTTTCTTGCTCGTTCTTCTCCACTCGAATCGACATTTTGGAACGAGCGCCTAGCTTCACTGACGGACAGACTGACAGACTATTATATATTTCATATTTGTTGACGTTTCAAAAGTACCAAATTATGGTTTAATTGAAATAAATGCTTTTGAGTTTGAGTTTGAGTTTATATTTTTAATAAAATCGAGCATGATCAGTTTTTGTTTATTTTACCAACGACTATCACTTCCTGACGTAAAGAAGTTATTTTCGGACGCTTGAGATAAATTTTATTGTTGACACCCCGGCTTCTGAACTCCAAAACATGAGATAACGGTGTTTGACCTTAACGAAAAGATCGTTTGGTCGTATATTTATTTAAGATTTTTGAATAATTAGTTAATACTTAACTGTACTAGAATAAAATGGACTGATTGGCAATTATGCGTTCGAATCGTTTGGGGTTGAAACTTTAGGGCCCTGGGGCTCAAGTGCACATCTTCTTTACAAAGATATTGTAAGGAGGATGGTTGACACTTCAGGTGATCGAAAGGCTGGCTACTACCTTGGGCAAAGGTTAAGCATTGCCATTCAACGTGGCAATACTGCCAGTCTTTTGGGCACCGTACCTCACGATAACGATGAGGAAAAAATTTTTTTTGATGCATTATAATAGCTTTTTATTAATATTTTAGTTCATAGGTCTTTAGATTTTAAGTTGTATATATTTTAAGTTGTATATATTTTCATTTACTAATAGCTAATATTAATTTTATTTATGTCTACTGAATTAATAAAATGGACTTGACTTGAATGGAATGCAATGGAATAAAATAGAAATTGACAAATATTCAGAGTTATTCCTCAATGAAAATTTATCTTTAGCTTGAATAATACTAATACGTCACTTAGTCAGTTAGTCAACTCATTAGTTGACAGCTGATCAATTTTTATTTTCTACCTCCACCAAATTATCTTGATTTACTAATATTACTACACATAATGAAAATTATGCCTTGTGTGTGTAGGTACCTATATTATGTAGTTACCTATCTAAACCACTTACATAGATTTTCATCTCTCTTCCTTTGCAGTTAGAAAATATCACACAATTGTTCTACCATCATGGTATTATCTAATAGATAACAGACCAGACATAATTATTCACATTTAACTAGAACTGATTATATCTGGTTAAATAAAAGATCTTTTTAACCCTCATACATACGTCTACTTACTTAGATCTTTATCTAAACCATTGCAGAAGAATTCAGACGATTACTGTAAAATGCTGTAAACTATTGTATGTGAAAATGTAATATATAGAATGGAAGGTGCAGAAACTCCACTTGAGACGATCTCAAAGTTGGAAATATCGAATTCAAGTTAAAGTAGATATTAGATTGAAAAAACTGTACACGGCTGAAATGGTTATTACTTTGCCCGACCCGGGAATCGAACCCGAGACCCCTTGCCCGGCAGTCGCACTACGTCTACCCTATTTTTATTTAATAAAGCCTATCAATACATACTCATTATTTATATTCTTTTTTACATCAAATAACTTCTTCACTACAAACTAACTACTTAAATGTTTTACAAAACTCAAACTGCAAGTAATTCGAAATTATACATCAATATGACAATCCTTTTTTCCTTATAATGCAATACAGTTAAATTTGTTTTTGTACAAAAATCTGCATACATAACATAAATACTGACTGCACAACAATTTTGGGCACCCCGAAACATTTGGTTAGGTTACGTTAGAACTGCAACACTCACAAGGCGCGAGGCGAGCGAGCGTAGCGAGCAGTGCCGCGGCAGCGAGCGGCCGCCGAGCGCTATATCACTAACTGCTTTTCAAATCTTTTCATACCATTTAGCCGTTTATATTAAAAATATTAGTTTAAATAAAATAAGTGAATTTAAAATGCTGTTTTATTTAGAAAAACTGTTGTAAATAATATAAAAATAGAAGTTATATTTAAAAGAAAAAGAGTTAACCTATATAATGTGCATTAAGATTAGGTATTAGCTGTGCAATCAGTAATTTTGATGGGAATTCGGAATCTTATTGCAAAGTAAAAGGATATTTTTTGATATGCGTTTAAATACTACCCTTTAATTAATATCATAATCCGTTGTGTTTCGTTGTGTGAGTGAGGTTACCGGAGGCCCGATTACCCCTCTCCCTAGTCTCCCGAATCCCCGAATCCTCCACAATCCTCAAATTCCCAATTCCCAAAAGGCCGGTAACGCACTTGTAACGCCTTGGAGTTTCGGGTGTCCATGGGCGGCGCCGATTGCTTACCATCAGGTGATCCGTCTGTTCACTTATCGGCTTATGCTATACAAAAAAAATCCGAATAGTTTATTTTATAGACAGTAAAGGAAAACTTTAAAAGTGTCGAGTATCATAGCAGGCGTGTTCCATCTTGGCCACATCATCGCTTAGACGACACTCCACGCCACGACATCCTATAAAATATAGGATAAATCCTATGAAATATAAAAAAAGGACTACACACGTAATTTTCTTCACCATTGCTATAATGATTGCCCCCTCAATTTCTTACTTCGTCGTAATTTTTGATGACCACATTTCAGAAACGATAACTGTTACGCGTATGTTTAGTCTGGTGGCTTAGACAAAGTAACAATTTGAAAACGATAACGAAGTTAGTTAAGACCAAAATGTATGGGATTGACATAGGTCGCGTTAAGTCACGTGGTCAATCGACATCATTATCGCAATTTGGTAGACAATGTTATATTTCATAACGAAACTATAAAGTAACGAATCGTTATCGTGTTTATTCCATCTTTATCAACATCACTAATTAGTAAGTAGTGGCCCCCTCACTATAATGTGTTATATAAGGTAGGACACTCGTCATATAACGCTGTTGTCTACCCGTCATAGTCTAAATGTGTGTACACGTCGTGCGCCCTGCACATTATTGTAATAAATCCAAGTAAAATAAATCCGACTATAATTTAATAATCCACCAACATAACAATAACGTTTATTTTTTCTCTTTATTCCTGTTGTGTATTGGCTTCTTACTGCATCCTGTGTAGTTCCGAATAAATGTAATTTTCTTTCATGTTAGTTAACCTTCTGCAATATACCAAACTATGACAAAATACTAAAACTAAAACAGTTTACAAGTATTTACCACAAATGGCCGATGCTTTGTTTGCTCAGCCGTGCACTGTCGCTACAGCCAGCCGTAATGATGAACAATCATTTTGATGACTTGAGACTCGCTTGAATATGAGATATTTTATCGTATACCCATTGTGATTTGTAAATAACTTAAGGTTTGTTCAAGTAATCGTGTATTTGAAGGTCATGCTTTGAATAGTTCAGGTATTTCGTAAACTGATTTAAGCATTTTCATAATTTTTAACTCTTGGTCATTCACAGGTAATCTAAATGTATCTAAGTCTTTAACATCGACTACCTAAACACCTAAACAGACTCAGTTGCAATATTTATTATATTTATACACATAACATAACATAACATCACGCCTTTTAGCCCCGAAGGGGTAGGCAGAGGTGCACACAGAAGTAACACCTTCAGATTTGTTTTTATAATAACTATCGTGAGACATACTAAATTAAGTAAAAACGCGGGTTACTCACGTGAATATACTGAGAAAAGCTCTACTAGTTTCGAACCACAGAGGGGTTCTTCCTCATGAGACTTACTCACCCTTAGATTTATACCTTTATTGTTATTTTACTGTTATGGTCCTTGTACATCTAATAAACACGGCTCCTGGGCGGCGTCGGCGCCATCCAACTCGCGGGCGTACTTTGATTTTTAAGTTTTGTTCCGTCTAGCTATGTTTCTTTCTAGTATAAGATCTTCTAAAGTTGGTAGTTATACCATACCTACGTTAATAGTTTTTAACACACAAAATTTTCTTTTATTACTCACAAAAGCTAACAACTATGTTTTCATTTAAATTAAATCCACGTACGACAGTTACGTAAGTTCCAATTTGGGAAATCGATTACTTAATAATTCACTTGAAATGGTGCTTAACTGTGTCTTGAATAACAATTTGTCCTTTTTAATGTAGTTCGGTACACAGATGCATTGATAGGTAGTTCGTCTATTCTAGTGGCGTATTTTACCCAATCAGCGACAAGGACTGTCACCGCTTGGGGGTCCTTCATTGTGTATTTTTTCTACAACTTTAACATTAGGTTGCCTTTGCATTTGTAAATGCAACAAAGAGTAGCTATTTATGTAGTTTCGTGCGAAGATTGCAGTCGTAATATGGTACACAGAGCCGTGGAGAACATAACGGGTTCCCGGGGCTGCCCGGCTCGGAGTGCAGGAGTAGGAACGGGGTGGTTTTTAGTCAGAAAAAGTCTGACACTCCCACTCGCTTCACCCGACCGGGAGAAGTCATTGGATGATATCCCCCCTCCAAAAAAAAATATACGCAGTAGTAGAAGCTGGTCGTCAAGACACTAATCGACCTATCAAGTACAAAAAAAGTAATCGTGTGATTTTGATTATACCTATCATATTCGACCTGATTAATGAAGGAATCGTCGAAATGAAGGTGGCAATAACTACACCCATCATCACCCCGATCTATTAGACAGATCTGAAATTTCGTCCCCAGATGCTTCGGCACGAATGGGCCGGCTCGAACGTAGATACCGCGGTCTCACAGAAAAGCGACGTAAAACAACGCTTGCGTTGTGTTTCCCGGGGACCCCATTTCCCCAATTTCTACAATCCCTGAATCCCCAACTTTCCTCAAATTCCTTATCCCCAAAACGCCGGTAATGCACTTGTAACATCTATGGTGTTCCTGGTGTCCATGTGTGACGCTGATTGCTAAGCATCAGGTGAACCGGCTGCTCGTTAACCGGTTCATAAAAAAGAAGGCTTTAAAAACCCAGAGTTGGCTATAGAGACAGTTTCTGTTTACACCTATATATTACACTTCCTTGATGTAAGCGTCAAATCTTGAGCCTATATCTAAACTGCTCGTAGTAATTAACGTTATTAACACTGTTGTTTGTCGGATTATCACGTCATTTAGAGCATTCCGACGACTCAGGATCTCAAGCAAAACTTAGAATAAGAAAATCACTCAACCGAGTCACGCGGTAATCGTTTACCATTACAAGTTTTAAATATAAAGTTCTAATTACATTTGTGAGTGCTAAATTCGTTTTAAATTGAATAATTAGTTCGCTGTTAATTTACTTCTGATTGTACCTCTACATTCCTCGAGTGTTTCATTTTGAAGTGTTAACTTGAAAAGTGTTGCGTTGCGTCAAATGTTAAATAGTTCGGATTCCATATTTGAATTGCTGTCAAACTGTGTACCTAATTATAATAGACAGATTTTTATTTTTTTATGTTTCTTTTTTTAAAGTTTGAATCTGGGTTTTAAAACCTTTTTAGTCGTGGAAGTATTAAAAAAATACAGAAAATGACGATACAGTGTTTCCCCGGTATGCAAGTGTTTTCAAAATGGTGCATAGAACAATTGGATTACTTACTATATGGGACGTTAGTCTTAATATTGCTGATATTATTTCTTTACTTTATGCTCGCATAGCTGGCCTGTTTGTCGAAGGTAAATATCGTGTTAACAAGAACTTTATCTGAAATTAAATATAAGTAGTATTATGTCTTGTGTTAGTTTTGTCTTGTTCATCGTGATTTCCTATTCAAAAATGTATTAAAGGTATCTAGTAATGAGAAAAGGATCGATGTTAATCTTTAAATAAAGCTTGATTGTGGTCAAAAAGCGTCGCTTGACATTTGTGAATACTCCGCACTAAAGGTTCTAGGTACTTCTATAACATGAATTTAAGACATAATTCTATGAAAAATATGGCTTTATATTTAAACAACACTTCATTATTATTGTACACTACCTTCTGCCCGCGACTTCGTATGCGCAATCCCGTTTTCTTCCGTTCCCGTAGGATTTTCAGGACTTTTTCTGTCATAAGAACCTTCTCCCGACAATAATAAACACAACAAAAAAAAAATCAGCCAAATCTGTCTAGCCGTTCTGAAGTTATGGCGTGACAACGGGAAACAGGTTTAATTTTTATATTATTGTACATTTCTACCTTAATTCCTTCTGGGATATTACTTATATTTAATACAATTACTTTTACCATGTCAAAAGAATTCGACTGCATTCAGTCTCACTCATTTCACCTTCAGACAATCCTCTTAATCTTTTGTTTGACCGTCCGATAAGTTTTAATTGTTCGTCGTGCTATCTTGGTTACTAATCAATAGAAACTTTACAACACCTATAGTATATATGTATAGTAATGACTAGATTAAATTACAAAAAAAGGCTGCAATGAAGTCAAAAAGAGAAATACCTAGCGTATCCCGGTTATCCTCCTCTCCAGCCCCTTACAAAAATCGTACCACAATACGTTCCGTTGCAAAATGAAAGAAAGATAAATAAATTATAACATTAGTAGGAATATGTCCTATTTTTTTAAACTTCAAAGAAATCAGGTGTAACGCAATAAATTCATAATTGTTTGATAAGATCTACAATTCTACACAATATTATTCACGTAATCAAATTCCACATTGTGTTTAAACATTAATTCGTCTGTTAGTTAAGTAGTTTCAAACAATAACAATCATTAATGACGTCACACTGAAGTGATTCTTAACTGTTTTTTGAATTTATTACGTTAATGCAGTAAGTAATGGGGGCTAACGTTCAGATGGCGCCAATGTAGGAAGGGGTATTTTTGTCCAATCACTGTAGCTGTCAAATATTGAACGTTCAATGGCGTGACACTAGCTAATTCCCTATTGGACGAAATACGAGAGGTTCACACTAGCGCCATCTGCTGAGCAAAAATACGGTGTTAAGCATTGCTTTGCTAATTCGTTTGAAAGTAATTGAAAGGTCCATTCGATAATTGTCTTTAAATTAGATTAATTGGATCTCAATATTTCTTGATTTAACTCGTCGAGTACCGGTTTTGTTGACACAATTATAGAACAATAGGTTGCGGTCACCGGTGACCGCTTGGTGTTTGACAGTTTAATTGTCCAAATTGTGCTATGTATTATGTAGATACATTACCTATCTACGTTGGCTACATATATGCTGCATGTTAGGTACTAAGCCAATTGAAAAATTCGATATTTAATGATCTTGAAGTAAGGTTTTCCTAGTTCCAAAAAGTCACATAACAAATAAAGTGTTTCTTATGCAATGTCAATGGTAATGGCCCATTGATTTTATTGCTATATGTAATTATTTTGCTCCAATCAGGTGTAACGAATTTTAACGGAATTTTTACTATATGTTTATCTACAATTGAGAATGTAGGTATTTAAAACATAAAACAAATGTTATATCTTATTAATTAAATACTATTATATAAAGCGGAAGAGTTTGTTTTTTTGTTTGAACGCGCTAATCTCCGTAACTACAAGTCTGATTTGAATAATTCTTTTTGTGTTGGATGGCGCATTTATCGAGGATGGCTATAGGCTATAAACCATCACGCTACGACCAATAGAAGCTGAGCAGAGCATGTGAAACCGCGCGGAAGTAGCTAGTACGTAATAAGATTAAAGTTGATTAATAAATCATAGACACCTGAGTTACGTTTTTTATGGGATAAACCGGTAAAGGAGTAGGCGGATCACGTGATAGCTTAACCTTTCGTATGTCTAAACGTGGATCCACGCGACACACAATGTATTTTTTATTGTGTCTCATATCGAAGCATTCAATCGGTTAATACCTTTCGGGGGTTGAGGATTCTCGCACAATCGAACCAACAAAACTATGTAACTAGAGAATTGTATTGTGAACCTGATTGGACGTGAGGACGAACGAAGAATGAGGACGAAACTCCATAGTTTCGTCCTCATTCTTCTCCATAGGAATCTACACTTTACAATGAGCAAATAGCTTCACTTTTATTTGTTCAAAAGTACCTAGTACCTACCACGTCTAATTGAAATGAATGATTTTGACTTTGACTATGAGGATACACACCTAGCGTAAGTTCTCCTACCTACCTACCATTTTACGGATCGCCATGAAAGAAAACAGATGTGTACTAAATACTACTTATATGGTGATAGTTTGCTCATAATTGGGAATTTTTAAAGGACTTTCCGTAACATGGACGCGAACTGGCGAATTTACCCTTGAGGGTGTGACGTTCGTAAATAGTAGTCCAAACTTAAAAATAATAGCAAATATTAGTAGCAAGAAAAGCTTTGAAGGATAAAAATGAATAAAAACAAATAATTCTTACTCAATGCAAGGTGGTTGCCCTTTAGGCATGCTTGGAGACCTAATGGTCTTCAAGAGATTGAGATACCTATGTAGTTCTCAATCATTTTCCTGTTGTTATTGTACATTTTGTTTGAGTTTCCGTGTACGTGAACATCACTTTTAGAATAAGAAATGATTTTTCGTTTGTTTCCTACATATCTCGTTATGGTTTGATCCATACAGGGGCTACAGATCAAGCTATACTAACCAGCTTATCATGGTCTCGCTTTCTATCATCTTGTCGCACAATCGACGGTCAATTTATACTGGTTATGCATGGCTTGTTGTATACCATAGTTTGTTGGCCTGTAGGTAGATATAATAAAAAAGTGTCTTACTAGTTACCACGTCATATGTATAAAAATCTGCATTGTTTCATTTGGACCTTGTTTGTTACGTAGGTAGGTATATAATCCAATATTTACTTAATATTTTATCAGAGTATGTTTTCCCTGCAAACTGCAATCCACGTCACAATTTAGCCGGAATCGTAGTCTTATTTTGATAATAATACACTTCTGGACACATCTATTGGCCCACCTTGTATATTAGGTTGAGCAAAAAGTTTTTATGTAGTTTTGTACCTGGCACATTCACAATTTCATTCAATAGTCTTTTTTTAATTTCGAACACAGAATTTAAAGAAACAAAAGACAATTTGGAGCTTGTAACAAGGCGCATATCCGATTTGTTAGGTGTAGCTCCATGTCGTATGGTATTCTGAATTTAAATTTAAAACTATACGATCGAAAAAGATGGTAAAATGTATCAGATCAACAGTTTTGTTCAATCTAGCAATAATATTTCGGTAGGGGCCATCGAAACCTAAACTCTAAGGTGGGCCAATAGATGTGTCCAGAAGTATAGATTCAGAGTTAAGTTAATTTGACTGCCTAGTTGCTTGAGTGACCATTAGCGCGGATGCTGAACAAAAGAGTCCTGAGTTCGTATCTAGATAGACGTAGGGTTTATTAATTTATGGAATAACTAGCTTTTACCAGTGCCTACACTCGTGTTTTGGCGTTCTCTTCAAATAAAAAGTATGCCTATGTGTTATTCCAAATCATTAACTACCCCTGTTCCAAATTACATCCTGATGTCCCGATTTTGTCGTGTTTAAGTAACAATATATACACAAACTCTAGCAGTTATAATATTAGTTAGATACCACAGCATGGACCCTAGGATTTGTGAACTGTTTGCAGTAGTAGACTCTAAAAAAACTAGTCTAAAGTGGGTATCTACGCGGGCCTGCGGACGGCGAGCATGGGTGGTTCGCCGCCCGACCAGAACACTGACCCGAGCGTACGGCGCCGAGCGTTACGCGCGCGGCTCAAGGGGCCATCAGACCACCACGGATGGGGCCCAATAGGGCTGATACCGATACAGAGCCGCGGAGAACTTAACGGGTTGCCAGGGCTCCGGTTCGAAGGGCAGGAGAAGGAACGGGGTGGTTTTTAGTTAGTAAGAGTCTGACACTCCCTTCCGCCTCACCCAGGCAGGAGAAGTTATTCGATGATATTCACCCCATAAAAAAGTGGGTATATGTAAACTTATATCTATGAGGAACATAAAACATGATTATGTCATACGAAATGAGATAAAGAAATATGTTATCTTCAAAATCTGTCTCATCGCAGTCACCTCGACCGATGCTTTTGGTACATCAGCTGTCAAACCTTCGATAAATTGTGATAACTGACAAACAGTCATTATAACCTTCGAAGTGAGTTTTTGAGTGTGTGCAGTGCAGTTGTACATTGAAATTCGTGTTTTATGTTTTGTTCAAGTGAATTTCTATTACATTGTGGTTTTAACTCGTCGAGTACCGGTTTTATAGACACAATTATAGAACAATAGGTTGCGGTCACCGGTGACCGCTTGGTGTTTGACAGTTTAAATTCGTGTCAATTGCACATGGTCTGGACTATGCCCGGTATATGGCAATACTCAGCTCTTATAACTTATTAGGTACATGGTATGACTGCGGAAAAGTACCAAAATTTTACATTGTACCTAATGTGTGTTTGTTCACCTCAAACAGCCTATAAATGCCCACTGCTGAGCAAAGCCTCTTCTCACACGGAGGTTTGAGCAATAATCACAATGCTTGCTTAATGCGGTTGGCCAATTCAAAACTTATAATTAGAAATTATAAGCCACTGTTTCATCACCATGTGTTCGTTCACCGTTTGTTATTGGTGAGTAAATATTCTTAGAAAGTAAATATAGCTCATAAAAAGTCACATTGGTACTTTCCGATGGTAGGTTTCGAACCTCTGGGCCACCAAGACATTTTTTTAAATATTAAACACAAATACAGCAACATTGTTCTCCCACAATCAAACAAAACTATGTAACTATAACTAGAGAATTGTATTGTGAACTTGATTGAAAAAGAGTAACCTATGGAGTTCCTTGCTCGTTCTTCTCCATAGGAGTCTACACCTTGGAATGAGCAAATAGATTCACTCTTAATTTTTTTGTTAACGTTCATAAGTGCCTCTCTGGTCTAATTAAAACAAATGATTTTGACTTTGAATTAAATAGAAAATAAAATATTTTGTTAAAAATAACATAAAAGGTAATAAAGAAAATAGTATAATTTAGATACCTAGAAAATATCATGTCTCTATCATGTTCAGAAGATCAGAAGATACACTGACAATTACAAATTAGTTATCTAATTGAACTATTTGTGCGTAAGTAATCTACATTATACAAATACGAATAAATAAAGCACTGACCGTTGCGCGGTTTGAAAAAATTTTTTTCTACTCTATTTTTTTTCAGACATAATTTGTAACTTCGATCAGTTGTGACGTCATTATATACAAAAAGCGAGCGATGCTAATCATGCGATAATCTTATAGTAAACACACACGTGTGAGTAACCTTGTCTCAGTGTGCGTCGAGCCTTACTCTGCGTAAGAGTGGATCCTCGCGCGATTTATAAAATTTAAGTGTACTTAAATATTGTATATTATAAAGTGTATTGGTGATTACTTAATTTAGTGATTTCATGGGTTAGTCATTACGTTTTTATTTAAGGTTCGGTATTTTTTGTGTGATTTATTTACAATTTAATTTAAAATTATTGCAGTTTTTGAATTATATTGTGATAACAAATCCTTGTAATAAATTACATAATAATAATTAACAAATGCATAATAGGTACGTTACCTCGACAGATAATAACTTTAAATATTTTGAGATTTTAACACAATTAATCCAATTGTAATTAACCAAACAATTTGTAACGAAACAATTATAGGATAGATTTTCCGATGCTTTTCTGAAATTAATTCCATTTAACCCAAAGGTACCTGTAAAACTTATCCCTCAGGGGAATAACAATACAACACAATAATAATACATATAACAATATCGATAACTGGTAGATACCAGTAGAAAATATTAAAATTCTGATCACACGCAAGCAATAAATCATAGCGTTTGACTATTTGACTCAGTGGCTTTGTAAGGAGGGTCTAATCATTTTGCGTCACATATGTACTTAGACACCATGTCACATAAGCGGCTTGCATTTACCCAGAAATTTATCTACGTAACATATTGTTATATGAAAAAAATTAGGAGGTAGGATGTTTGACCAAATGTTAATTAAAATTCACATAACATAACATCACGCCTTTTTATCCCCGAAGGGGTAGGTTATTTCGGCACTTAACGCCACTGTACAACGTAACAGCCACTTTTCACTATTTATGTTATGAGTCCCATGTAAGAGGGGGTGAGCCTATTGCCATATACCGGGCACATTTCCAGAATCCGTGCTACTACTGAGATTTTTAAAAACTCAATAATACTTTGCCCGACCCGGGTATCGAACCCGAGAGCCCTTGCCGGCAGTCGCACTTCCGACCACACGGCCAACGAAGCAGTCAAAATTAAAATTTATTCATCTATTTATCATTCATCAGCAGTCTTTAAATGGCCACTGTTGAACAATAATCACCACGCTTGCTCAATGTGGATTGGTGATTTCAATTAGAACTGACTGCCTCGTTGGCCGAGTGGTCGCAAGTGCGACCTACTCGTGCCGGGCAAGGGTCTCGGGTCGGGCAAAGTAATACTGCGTTCTTAAAAACTCTCAGTAGTAGCACGGAGTCTGGAATTGTGCCCGGTATAAGGCAATAGGCTCACCCCCTATTACATAGGACCCATCACATAAATAGTGAAAAGTGGGTGTTACATTGTACAGCGGCATAATGTGCACCTCTGCCTACCTCTTCGGGAATAAAAGGCATGATGTTATGATAGTTTAAGTAATCAGTAACTGTCTCTGAATATGACAATTAATATTTAATTTGAACCATACCGTCATATTCTTGAAGATACACCCTGACCTGCGGTCATCGGTCGGAATAAACCGTTCATACTTAAATATACTGAGTCACTCACAGTCTCCTCACAAGAAAAAATACAATTACGCCAAAGAAAACACCAAATTAAAAATATCTACCATGTAGTTACAATGTATGAGATAATACAAATACAAGTGATGGTTAATGAACCCGGTTTTTAAATATGAAGTTTCAAGTGTTTTTGCATTGATCAAAAAACCACAGATTTCTTTTTTCTACATGATATGAAATATAAAAATACTCTCAAGACTCTTGTATGTACAATTTACCGACGATTTGATTGTATCTGCAAGCAAATGATTTCATCCCACCTCATAAATAAATGTAGATGTAGCATTTAGTCATTCCATGATTCAACATGTAAACGTTTCTATTTACAGATCTCTACTATGAAATAATATAATGGAAAACAAAGATCAAATCTCAAAAGACATAGAAAAAGGCTTGAATTCACCAGAAATAAAACAAAACGATGACATTCCATACGTAGATGACTTCGTTGAACTAAATCTAGTCAAACCTGATGAACCTGTCCGTCCAAAACGCGCGAAAGATGAGAAGGAAGATGGGGAACCACACACACCAGAAAGGGATAGAAAACTGCATGCCTCAGATTTGGGAGAAGTACATTCTTCGCCAAATAATGATACGATAATAGTGAATACGCCAGAAGGGACTCTATATATAACTTTAGAGCCTGATTCTGCTAGATCATCGAAGCCTACTAGTCCCACAACAGAGTCTACTGATCTCGAAGCTAATCCGAGTACGAGTTTTGGAGCAGCCGAGTCTGATGCACTGATACAGAAGGAGAGAGAAGCAGAAATGATGGAACAGAGGAAGATAGGTTTGAGAAGGAATTCCATATCGATGCCGACGTTACAGAACTTGGAGCTGGAGGTGTTAAAACAGCAGTACCTGAACCCACAAGATGATGTGAGTTTGATTTTATTTCTTACTAGCTGTTGCCCGCGACTTCGTCCGCGTAGATTAATGCCTTCTTACAGAATTCATCAGAATCAATTCAGTGCCCAATTAAGATTTACCTATTGTGAAATGATTTATCGTAATTTCAATAAATTAAAAATCCCGCAGGGTTCTTACCAATCCCGGCCCGATCACGTAAGTTTTGAGTAATAAAAACTTAGAGTGTTGTACAGAATCTCTATGAAATAAGTTCAGTGGTTAAAAGATAGAGAGTCCTGGAGCATTGACGCATAGTTCCCGTTCCCGAGGGACTTCTGAGATAAAAACTATCATACGTTACTCAGGTCCCAAATCATCGTTTTACCGAATGTAATTCAAAAAGATTCAATGATTCTAGATTCAATTTTCATTCCCAATTTCACACCAACTATCATTCCCTATTTTATCCCCTTACGGGGTGGAATTCATCAAAATCCTTTCTAAGGAGATACCTATGTCATAGTAACTTTATGCATGCAAAGTCTCAGCCCGATCGGTTTAAAATTGGCAAAGTATCACACAAACTTTCACCCTCTATATTACCCACTTTGGGGTGGAAATGTTCAAAAACCTTTCTAAAGGGACGTGTACGTCATAATATCTACCTGCACGCCGAATTTCAACCCGATCTGTGTAAAACTGACAAAGCCTCATACAAACTTTCATCCCCTACATTATCCCATTAGAGGTGGAAATGATCAAAATCCTTACTTGGAGATGCCTACGTCATAACATCTAGAGGTACTTTCATGCCGAATTTCATCCCCATCGGTGTAAAACTGACAAAGTGTCATACAAACTTTCACCCCTATTTTACCCCCTTGGGGGGTGGAAATGATCAAAATCCTATCTTAGAGGATGTTTACGTCAAAATATCTACCGGCACGCCGAATTTCAACCAGATCGTTTTATAATTGACAAAGTTCCATACGAACTTTCACCCCCTATTTTACCCTCTTGGGAGTGAAAATGATCAAAATTCTTTCTTAGAAGATGCTTACGTTATAACATCTATCTGCATGCCAAATTTCAACCTGATCGGTTTAAAACTGACAAAGTCTCATACAAACTTTCATCCCCTATTTTACCCACTTGGGGGTGGAAATTATCAAAATCCTGTCACAGCGGATACCTACGTCATAACATCTATCTGCATGCCAAATTTCAACCCGATCAGTTAAAAACTGACAAAGTTTCATACAAACTTTCATCCTCTTTTTTACCCCCTTGGGGGTGGAAATTATCAAAATCCTTTCTTAGCGGATGCCTAAGTCATAACATCTGCCCTGAGGACACGGTGGAACACACGGTGGGAGAATGCCCTGCGTGGGCTGAGCACCGCCGTGCCCTCAGGGGAGTGATCGGTGATGGCGACCTCTCGCGTCCGGGCCTAGTGCGGGCCATGATGCGGAGCGAGGGGGACTGGGATGCCGTCTCCTCCTTTTGCGAAGCAGTCATGCTAGCTAAGGAGGGGGCGGGACGCGTGAGGCAGCGAAGCGCTGCCTCCTCACAACCCAGCCATCGCGAAGGACTCACCGGGCGTCGGGGATCGCGAGACGATCTCCGGCCGCCGTAAGCGCGGGCCTGCGGACGGCGAGCATGGGTGGCTCCCCGTCCGACCAGAAACAGACCCGAGCGTACGGCGCGTCGCGTTCCGCGCGCGCCTCAAAGAGCCATCAGACCCAATAGGGCCGATGCCGATTCGGAGTCGCTGAGAACCTAACGGGTAACCGGGGCTCCGACTCAACGTGCAGGAGAAGGAACGGGGTGGTTTTTAGTCAGTAAGAGTCTGACACTCCCTCCCGCCTCACCCAGGCGGGAGCAGTCATTCGATGATTTTCCCCCCTTATAAAAAAAAAGTCATAACATCTATCTGTATGCCAAATTTTAGCCCAATCTGTCCAGCGGTTTGGACTTTGCGTTGATTGATACTTCAAAAGTCGATTTTTTTATTGATACAAAACAAAAGTTACAATTTCTGGAATTCCTTTGGTACCTACTTATAGAGGTATAAAAACTTTGCACATCCTAAGAGACCTACATATGTACCAAGTTACATGGTTTTATCTCCAAAAATGACGAACACCCACATGCAACCCCTATTTCACCCCCACGCTGGTGTAAATTTTAAAATGCTAGAACAAACGATTTTTTGTTTATTATTTAGTGTGATTTACTACATTTTATAGGGTACCGTGTCGTAACGACCTCCCACTCCTAAACTTAACGATGTAAATAAAAAACAGGGATGAAGACAGGGGTAAAATAGGGGATGAAAGTTTGTATGAGACTTTGTCAGTTTTAAACCGATCAGGTTGAAATTTGGCATGCAGATAGATGTTATAACGTAAGCATCTTCTAAGAAAGAATTTTGATCATTTTCACTCCCAAGAGGGTAAAATAGGGGGTGAAAGTTCGTATGGAACTTTGTCAATTATAAAACGATCTGGTTGAAATTCGGCGTGCCGGTAGATATTTTGACGTAAACATCCTCTAAGAAAGGATTTTGATCATTTCCACCCCCCAAGGGGGTAAAATAGGGGTGAAAGTTTGTATGACACTTTGTCAGTTTTACACCGATGGGGATGAAATTCGGCATGAAAGTACCTCTAGATGTTATGACGTAGGCATCTCCAAGTAAGGATTTTGATCATTTCCACCTCCAATGGGATAATGTAGGGGATGAAAGTTTGTATGAGGCTTTGTCAGTTTTACACAGATCGGGTTGAAATTCGGCGTGCAGGGTAGATATTATGGCGTACACGTCCCTTTAGAAAGGTTTTTGAACATTTCCACCCCAAAGTGGGTAATATAGAGGGTGAAAGTTTGTGTGATACTTTGCCAGTTTTAAACCGATCGGGCTGAGACTTTGCATGCATAAAGTTACTATGACATAGGTATCTCCTTAGAAAGGATTTTGATGAATTCCACCCCGTAAGGGGATAAAATAGGGAATGATAGTTGGCGTGAAATTGGGAATGAAAATTGAATCTAGAATCATTGAATCTTTTTGAATTACATTCGGTAAAACGATGATTTGGGACCTGAGTAACGTATGATAGTTTTTATCTCAGAAGTCCCTCGGGAACGGGAACTATGCGTCAATTTTTATTACTCAAAACTTACGTGATCGGGCCGGAACTGGTAAGAACCCTGCGGGATTTTTAATTTATTGAAATTACGATAATTCATTTCACAATAGGTAAATCTTAATTGGGCACTGAATTGATTCTGATGAATTCTGTACGAAGGCATTAATCTACGCGGACGAAGTCGCGGGCAACAGCTAGTTACCTAATATACTATCAAAGCCTACGATCGCGGCTAAACAAAAGAAAGACTACATTAAACAACCCAGTTCGATTGCAGAGATATTATCAGTACAAACATTGGTATCACGTGCTTAATCTACGCGATGATGATCCAAATTGTTTAAGCATAGCCTTGTTCCGATTAGGACTAGATACTATAGCTTAATCTTTGGTGTTTGTTACGGTGTCTTAAACCGTAGATTGTCTCAGCGTCGTCTCTTTGCCACACTTGTCTTGAGGTTAAGCGATTTTCAGATTCAATGCTATGAGTTTTAAGTTCAATTTGTGCTAGAACGAAATGTATCAACTAATAGTAGCCTTTGACTGCCTCGTTGGCCGAGTGGACGCAAGTGCGATTGCCGGGCAAGGGGTCTCGGGTTCGATTCCCGGGTCGGGCAAAGTATTACTGGGTTTTAAAAAAAAATCTCAGTAGTAGTACGGAGTCTGGAATTGTGCCCGGTAAATGGCTATAGGCTCACCCCCTATTACATGGGTCTCATAACATATGTAGTGAAAACTGGGTGTTACATTGTGCAGTGGCATTAAGTGCCGTAATGTATACTTCTGGCTACCCCTTCGGGGATAAAAGGCGTGATGTTATGTTAAGTGTCAGCAGCCTTAAAAAAGACACCCCCTAATGTCATGAGACTAGCAAAAGGCGTAACCCACAACTTTAGAACTTTACTTTACAAAGACAAGAACGATACAACAAATTACAAAGTGATAGATAAATAGACATTGTTACAGATTCTAATCACGATTGTGACAACCTAAATCAGTCGCTGACTATATTAACGACTGAATGAAAGCATCACGATAAGCTTTATTATCAAATCAGTTGTGATAGTGATCAAATAATTGTAATAATATGCAACAGAGGGCATTAACACATAATGGTTGATTAGTATTCAACAGTTACCACACTGCTATCATTGTGGCGAACTGTTGCAGAATTTGTAATGTGAATCTAACATTATTTAATTGTGATGCAATATTGTGCTTTTACACCTAAATTACTGGACAAATTTTGGTCAAGTTCTGTTTAGAGATACTTGCACTTAAGAGAAGCTGTAACGAGTTCTTTCAACTGTCTTGTTAGAGACGACATTTTACGTTGGTTTTCGAGCCAAATTGAGTACCTACATTTTGTAAGTTTAGTCTTAACTCATGATAAGACTAGGCAATGAGCCAAATGATATATGATTACAACAAAAGTAATTTATGGGTTCTTCGGTACTTTAAAGGGTTACTTTTTTCTATAACATTATCGAGTACGGGTACAACTTGGGAGTTATGTAGCGTCGAGGAAAGAGGTTGTCTTAAGCAGGCGTCTATGCCGCGGAGAACCTAACCGGGTTGCCGGGGCGCCGGTTCGAAGTGCAGGAGTAGGAACGGGGTGGTTTTTAGTCAGTACGAGTCTGACACCCTCTCGTCTCACCTAGGCGGTGGGCCTCACCAGAAGGTGGGAGAAGTCATTCGAAGATTTTCCAATCATCGAATGACTTCTCCCGGCTCTCCTTTTAAGGGAGGAACCCCTTAAAAAAATAAAAAAAGCAGGCGTCTATCGATGATTACATCAATGCTTACCACCACGGCAATAGAAGTAGTGGCTAAAAACGAACAGAGTAGCAATAAATTATTAATGGCAGATGGCATTAGCATATTGGATAAAGGAAAAAATAATCATTTCGAATGGCCAATCTCACAGTCCGATCAGACATGACGTATGTTGTTTATCATACCGAGAGTCGGATTAAGTAATAAATCACGATCTGATTTACTTTATTAGCAGATTACTGACGACTTTTTACTGGTGTTACACTAATTCTAACCGGATTTGTATTGTACTTGATTCATTATACGTATTTGTTTGTTGGCAACAGTTGGATATTGTATTATAGTTTAGAATTAGTAAAAAGTCAAATAACGTCTCTGTATTTATTTTATTGGCCTTTACAATGTTATTACCAGCCTTATTAAATTTCGCTGGTCTAGTAAGAACTAATAAATTTAGACAACATTACAATTAAAAATCAAGAGTATTATATCCCCATTAAGATAAAAGCAGTTCCAACCAATTACTAATTAGATCAACGGACAGCAAAAATGTTGCTGATAAAAGTTATTATGGTCCAGCAAACAATTAGGTACAATCCTTTGAATAGGAACTGACCTCTTGATATCAGATCATCTGATTTCTGGCTAACCCGGTAACGATAACAAGCAAAACACTAGAAAGATAACTAATCCAATCATATGACAATAAATAACAATCCTGTATTACGTATTATTTATCTACACGACTACCATTGGTGCAAATTTGATAAAATAAAGCAAAGAAAATTTTTTAGATAACATTATGAAAGATTACCAACAGTTTTGCTTACAAGTCTTTACGATAAACGATGGTGTTAGACATTTAAATTAAGATGCAGAAGAATTTTCATAAGAAAACTGTGCAATAATTGATTAGTGTCTAAAATTAGTGTCGCCTTTAAAAATATAAGGAAAATTTATTACCTCGTGATTAGCTTTATCAGTAAGTGTACAAAGCAACAAAATGAGGGAGCGGAAGAAGCCAGATCTTCGTTTGAACATACCTTCATACCCTTCTGACTATGTCGAAATGCCACCAGAGACGAGAAAGAAGATAGAAGAAGTTATTCGTAATAGTATGAGTCCTACAGTCGAAGATATTGTTAACACTTCTTCTAGTGAACAAGATACTAT
Source organism: Spodoptera picta (assembly GCA_038387885.1). Classification (NCBI taxonomy): domain Eukaryota; kingdom Metazoa; phylum Arthropoda; class Insecta; order Lepidoptera; family Noctuidae; genus Spodoptera; species Spodoptera picta. Next base: position 1,258,080 of record JAZHFQ010000235.1, on the reverse strand, counting down.
TAGAGAAGGAACTAGGACTCCTGAAGTTAGGATCGTAGGACCTGAAGATGACAAAGATAAAAGTCATCCAACTGAGCCTAAAGATGATGCGTCATCAGCTGGAAGTTCAATAGTGTATAGGAAGAAAAACAAAGAAGTAGAATCTAAAGACGCAAATAGTAAAAAAACAGAGCAGCATGTTGTAAATGTGAGTTGTTTACTTTTTATAGTAATTGTGACTGTAAAAAATACAGTTTGACTAATATCCTAATTGGGAATTAGAGTGTACCTAAATAATAATCATCCCACTCTATATTGAATCACCTACGAACAATAAGTATAACAACCTTGCTGGTAGTTATATCTTTGAGCCGTTTGGGGTTGAGACGTTAGGTCCGTGGGGTCCGAGTGCGCTTAAATTGTTCAAGAACATTTCGAAACGCCTGGTCGACACATCTCGTGACCAGAGGGCTGGTCTTTTTCTCGGTCAGAGGTTAAGCATTGCCATACAACGTGGCAATGCTGCCAGCCTTCTGGGTACTTTCCCCACTGACGTCGATGCGGACGAGTTTTTCGATGCCTTATAAATAGTTTATTTTTCCTATAATTAATTTTAATCATAAGTTGTATATATTTAATTTAGTAATATTTAGTTTTAATTTTATTTATGTAATAGTTGTTAATAAAAAAAATAATAATAATAAAAAATCACCTACGAAAATTTGAATAATGAGGATTACTTGTTGTAGTAGACCAATTCGTGGTACTAGATATAATAGATACACTAACAAAATTTTCATCAAGTGCATTACGTAGTTCCATGAAATAATAAGGATCTTGATTTGCATCAGCCCTAGGAATTGGACCGAATGTACTTTAACCCTTCTTACAATAGCATTATCTGTTGATGTAATTGATTTTACAGTTAACAATACATAATCATCATGACCAGTCATTTCGTTATACAACTATTGATTTGCTTAATAATAAAATATTACAAAGCAAAGAGCCCTGACAACGTTCGTGTTGTGTTTCATCATATGAATGAGGTCACCGAAGGCTTGAACCCCCCAAAAAGGTAACCAACGCACTTTGTAACTGTTTTAATGTTGCATGGGACAGATGATTCGTCTACTCGTTTGCCGCCCTATTCCAAAAAGGGTAAAGGTACAGTGACGTCATTGTCGTAGGTCACGTTGATTCCCACATTTCTTCACCTAGTATAGGGGACTGGAGTTACAATTACTTGATACCCAACCAACTACTGTGACACTGAAAGCGAAGAAACTACTGATAAATTGCGACGTCCTGTCGGGACGATCAATTTAAGCCCATCACGTTGCTTGGTATCAATTTCATGGATTTTCTCGTGATTGTAGGGGATTTTGTTCGAGGTTGTCTCTTGATGGTATTAACTTAATTTTGCGAAACAAATAAGTATTAATGGTAAATGTTTTTGCGTAGGCTAATAGTGTGTTGCTAACCGATACATTTTAATCCATTTATTTTTGTTTTTAATACATTTTATGCCTCTTACTTATCTGATTTGGTCCAGTTTATTTTCGTTTTGGGATTTTCCTCTAGTCCAAATGAAATAATTGTATTATTTAGTATTTAGCAGTCAAGAAGGTGACGTCAAAAAGTAATGTTGGACAGTTTTCTATTTGATTCAGCATAAATTGTCGACATTTTTCTATAATCGCAAAACCACGAATTACCTCATGACCTAGATTAACAAGATCTTTGAAATAAAAGTAGTGAAAGTCAGCCTAGTACCACACTTCTGCTAAACTAGAGTATAAGAACACCAAAAAAATTATTATGGTTACACTGATATTGATACACTGACGCATCATTTATAAACAAAATCTTTGTTTAATCTAGATACACGTCATGTGATTGCCTGGCAAACAATTTTGTGTGAATTAATGTTATCAGAGATTAGCGGCCTTAGATAATTCGTGATAAAGTATAGATAATCTACACGATACGACCTTTGTATGTATATCTTATGGGAATTGTGTTGATTTAGGAAACCATAAGACTAAGGATACTGAAGTACTTTTTGTGTTTGATGGAAGGCAATTAAACTATGTAGACAACTACGTTGATGAAATATTTTATTTGATGAGACGAACTTTTTGTCATAAAACCAAATGATTGTCCTAAATTAAAATCGAACAGTTTTAAAATATTTTTACATATTATATTATAACACAGTATTTAGGTTTTTCATAACTTTATTACGGTCAAAAATCAATATATGACAAATAGATTTCTTCTAGTGTACACTGTATCGTCGTCGTATCGTCTCTATAACAACGTACCTCAGCGTCTCAATCTGCGAGTCCCTCGTTCTAGTTGCCTACATTCAAATCGTCGGGATTTGTCCGTGATCTTAGACACAGATTCGTCTCATACCCTTTCCTGCACGTACCTTTATTGCAACACATACATTTTAAAGCAAGTTATTTATACTTTCATTATTTCTATCTTTAGCTGTTATAGTGTTAACAATATTTTCTTTTGTTTCATCCTTTTGTTAAACAGTGTCGTTATTTTCAAGTGCAATTTTGTAATTTGTTGTGTTAGGATAAACAATAACTTTGCTACTGATACTATGTTTTAATAGAAGTCCTTCACGAAGGTCTCCTCTGTCTTTACAATTATCTTTGCTTAGTGCTTAAAATAGGACTTTAATGCTTATTAACTTCATGATCTAATTTGCATCATCATCGTCATGAGTAACGAGTCAAAGTTCAGTGCGTTTGCTCATAAGTTTAAATACCGGTCTCCTTTGTGGATTGAGTCTGACTCTGATGTCAGCAAATCTAGCAGTGACTCTCGTGATAACAATGGTGGTCTGTGTAATAGTGACGATAGCATCGGTTGCCATAGCAGCGATAGTTCCGACAGCATCAACAACTTTCTGGATTCTAAGGTTAGGTACTCCCTATTTTAAAAGGCTTTTATAATTGGGTTTGAATGAATTCAGCTCCTTCAGTATAGTATAAAATACAGTGTCATGTTGGTCTAAGTAGAATGCATGTGTGTCAGTCAGCTTGGAGTTGTCATGCTCACTCAAAAGTCTCATTGGCGGTGGCGCGTGCAGTTGATCGCTCGATTCCCTACAACATGGTTGAGTTGGGCGGTGCTGGCGTACGTGTCATGTTCGTGAACGGGCGCTGTCAAATGGGACTGGTCAGCTCCAGACGGTATTTTAAGTTGTCTTCAAGGTTCTTTTCTTTTTCCGTCTCCTTGACCAAATATTGGTATTAGGTACCTACATTGTTCTCACATAATTGAACTCAACGAAAGAATGTAACCAAAAATTGTATTGTGAACATGATTGAAAAAGAGTAACCTATATTATTTAATATTTAAATATTTTGTTTTTGACGTTCAAAAGTGCCTTCCTGGTCTAATTGAAATAAATGATTTTGACTCTGACTTTTGACTTTGACTTTTGACTTTGACTAACACGGGGTTATCAAGTCAAAAACAGCTAGACAAATTATGATTTGCCTCTGTTTCAAATAACTTTTCATTACTTGTCAAATGATATTAAAGTGTATGGAAAATTCATTCATGGGTGAAACTGAAATTACCTATGCATTTTGTCATGTTTAGGAGCAAAGTCGATATTATAGAGGTATTTAAAGTTCATATCTCGAAATCTTTTTGAAAAATAACAGTATGTGACGTGATGACCAAACAAATCAGTCATGTAATGAAACTGAAGCAGTGATTATAAAATCTTAATATTCAAGGTGTCCACAACAATTCTCATTATGACCTCTCTCGTATCCTTACAGTATTATGATAATAATTATTGCTTATTGCTTCGGAAACTCATAACCATTACAAATGAACATCGTAATTAGTTCCTCACGCATTGACAGCACACTTCATTAGTGTCTATTAAAATAGTGGCAAAGAGAAATGATTTTACTGCGTTTTCTGCTTAGTTTCAAAACTGGAGTAATTTTAAAATGAAAAGGTAAAATAATCCTTCACATGAATAGAATAGAGTTGATAACACTAAAAATACTTAAGTAATAAAAAATAGGCTTATTCCAGTAACTTAAAAGATTGTTGTCCACGATTAATGCAGCGCCATCTAGTCTCTCTGGTATAAAGCGCGCGAGTATCTTATTTAACGTTGTCATGAGGTTTTCAAGATGTGCTGAGGTTTTGATAGATGTCGCTACTTGTTTCATATTATCACGCTTCCTTCTTCATAAAGGGATATGCTGTAATTAGAATAACTACAAAATGATAATGGCCAAGAGTCTTGTCGTAAAATCACCTTTGTAACTCTCAACAAGTTGTCGATAAAATATTTATGTATAGAAAAAAAATCTATACAACTAGTACAACTTTAAGTAATAGTGACCTTTATGTCTTTCTTAGTAATCTAATGGTGAAATCAGCTTTAATCTATTTGGTTTTAATAGAATGAGTATAGGAAGTAGATGCTTAAGAACTTATTTTTAATTTTCATCACAATTGGCTTAAACTTTTTGTATGACTCTGACATAATTTGATCTCAAGACAGATAAAAGTATTCCAAAATTATGTCATAGTGATCTGATACCTAACTTGACTGTAAGTTTTGAACTATATTGCACGAGAATGTAAAAGAGGTCGAAACACTACTCAATCATTTTCTTAAATTTCTTTCTTGACAATGAAATAATAATATTATCTGCATTTGCAAAACAAGTTATGGATGTACTCCTAACAAATTCTTTGAGAAAAGCAATTAGCTGTTTCAAGAAAATATCAGTTTTGTGAATCTACAAAACAATATTAACCAAATACTAAAACGTGGCATCCTTAAATCAGACTTGTCCCAGACACCTAAGTTTATTAACGTGTTAAATTAATTAGAGGTACAATTAAGATGCAACTGACGTTAATTGAGTGACATTCTGCACTGGATGGGTGCAGTACCTAATATTAGTAGTACTAAGAAACCATATGAATAATTATAGTGTTCAATATGAGAGTTTCTAAAAAGAAAGTGGAATTTGACTGCATACCTCTAACTCAGGTTTGAATTTTAAAGTGATTTTTGTACTTTTTCATCACCTGATGTTAAGCAATTGACATCACCTATAGAAACCCACAACACCAGAGGAGGTACAAGTGCGTTGCTAGGCTTTTGTGGGTTGGGAGTTATATTGGTAAATAGATAAGGAAAGGATAGTATGGTGTGGAATTCCCTTCATTGAGGAAAAAGTAGAAGGGAAGGCCCGGTCCATAATGTTACTGAATACCTATTACAGATTGTAATTTTGATAGTAATGTAGATACGCTAGTTATGATGGCACTGACGTCAATCCTATATGAGTACTATGACATTTCGTACTACAAATTAAATTACGCATTTTAGTACACTACTTATGCTAAAAAGAATTTATTTTCATTTAGAATTTGTACACTGTATTGTATACTTGTGTAATACCATTGAATAAAAAACAGAAAATGCGAAATTTGTTTTTTACTGTGGTATATTTTTAATTGTATTTAGCCTCTGATTGAAAGATACGGTCATTCAATTAAATGCTCTCCATGGTCTTTTTTTTAAACTAGGAAAATTGTGAATGATTTAATTTAAATGTTGATTCTCTCAATTTCCAGATTCCTGAACATCATCAAAGCTCAGCATCTGGGTTCAGTGATGGCGACAACACGGCTGATGATCACACCGAAGTGCTATCAGATGATGACAGAGTCAAGTGAGTACAGAATTAAATAACCCTACCAAAATTTTCATGCAATCATTAAAATCATAAAACTTGAGGTGTAATATTTAAGGATGATAATGTAACTTCTAGGAGGAGTAAATTGTTATGAGCTTCCTGGAAATGATTAAAAAAGACATTTATTTCCATCATCACTTATTAATTATCCTATGTTAGAATGTAATAATAATTTACATTGGTTGCATAATGGAAAGTCTTATCTTCATAAAAACCCCAGCAATGCTTCATTGATGCATTTATCCATCACATCCACTTCCATTCAACCACTTCATTCAAGCAATACTCACGCTAAACCAAACTCAAATATCGCAAAACAGCCTCAAGACAATTGTCACCCAAATCCCTAAGTACTAAAGTGCATATTTCTCAAGCCCATTACAGTTTCATTCGTCCAAATGAGTCCATTTGATATCTAGGTCCTCTAAATGCGAGGGTTGGGCCAAATCAGGGTTTAATAAGGATGTGCGGACGATGACCGGTGCATTGCGAAACGTCAACGTCGCCGGTTGGTGACACAGTGCAATGAGGACAAGATGGGTAGATGGCGCTGTTGTTAGTTGTGAGACGCTTATAGAAGGGACTTTTCTAAGATCGCTAGGTGTGTGTTTGTTATTATGTCCATTGTCTATTGAGCTAGTATATGAACTTGGACTATACATAGTTTAATATCAGAGATTTATTCAGCGACGTTACCTCTCATATAATCTTTGATTGATGCAGAGAATCTGATAGCATAGTCGATAGACAGATAACCCATCCTTCAATCATTACAACAAACTGTTTGTTGATTAGTTAAGCTCCAGTTAATTAATTATTTATGTTGAAATCAATTAAGACTCGCGGCCATCTAATTTATAGAATGACTAATATTTAACATCAGTAAGTCTATATTATATTTTGCAATGTAGTATCTAGTTACTGGACTGTTGCTCAGATAATAATAATAAATCTCTTGATTGATTTCGATCATAGTGGCACATCTAACTAGACTAGTCCATTACGCAGGAGATATAGTGCGCAATCACAAGTGCACTATCTGTTCTCTCACTCTCTAAACCCGATGGGACGGCAGACCAATACGACCGAAGAAAGGTCAGGCGCAGAACCAACGGCTTTACGTTCTTTCCGCGGCATAGGGGTGATACACCGCCGACCTTCCTGACTCCAGACTAATAATGCTCATTTTACTAAGATAATGCCATTATCACCCCGAGCGTACGGCGCGTCGCGTTCCGCGCGCGCCTCAAAGAGCCATCAGACCACCACGGATCGGGCTCAATAGGGCTGATGCCGATTCGGAGTCGCGAAGAATCAAAGGGTTACCGGGGCTCCGGCTCGACATGCAAGAGAAGGAACGGGGTGGTTTTTAGTCAGTAAGAGTCAGACACTCCCTCCCGCCTCAGCGAGGCGGGAGCAAACCTTCGAAGGTTTTCCCCCTTAAAAAAAATTACATTGACATTATCACTTTTGGTCGGCGCGTCGCGTTGCACTGCTGCCGGTCACCCAACCGCTGCGCCAACCGTGCAGCCAATATTATAGAGGTATAGACCAGTCAAATGCAGGGTTTCACAAACGACTCAATGGTGGGTCGCGAGTGAATTTTTAGTGTGCCTTGTCTATAGAAAGACGCATTAACCATCTGTCCTGTATTTTGTTTTTCATATTGGTAACGGTTTAATTCCCTGAAGGTGGGTCTTGTCTTCAGTTTGGTAATTTGATTTAGATAGGTCGTAGTCCAGACGACTTTGGGAACCACTAGTCTAATGATTGAGTATTGTATTTAAGTGTGGGAGAGCCATGCTTCGGCACGAATGGGCCGACTCGACCGGAGTGATACCACGGCCTCACAGAAAACTGACGTGAAGCAACGCTTGCGTTGTGTTTCGTCGTGTGAGTGAGGTTACCGGAGACCCAATTACCTTCCCCTTCCCCAATCTCCCCATCCCTAAATCCCCAACGATCCTCAAATTCCTAATCCCCAAACGGCCAGTAACGCACTTGTAACGCCTCTGGTGTTCCAGGTATCCATGGGCGACGCCGATTGCTTACCATCAGGTGATCTGTCCGCTCGATTACCGGCTTATGCCACAAAAAAAATTGTAACCAATGCTTTTAGGCGCTCTTATTTAAATCGATTACCATGTTTGTGGACATACATACCTAAATCAATTAATTCTAGAGAAACGATCAATGAACCATTACAATCCATGTCATCAATACATTGTTGATACTAATATCTTTAAAACATGCATTCAACTTGTAATTATCTCATATGTCGGGTAAGTGGAATTGTGAGTTCTCACCAGCGTTTACAAAGACTATGAGAATTGTTACCGATAATATTTAAAGGTATTCTTGTCCATAGGAATCTATAGGTACATCGGAATGAGTGACAAACTTCATTCATTAAAAGACCTTTTGATCTTTAACTGTGAACTGAACTTTCTAGACAGCTATTGTTAGAATATTAGCTATTGTTAATAGAGATGAACGGTTTGATTTAAGTGGTCTAACCTGGTTATTTATTTATTTACTACTGTATAGCATACGATGGCGGACTTAATGCCGAGTGGCATTCTCTAATAGTCAGCCATGGTTATCACTGATGTCGCGGAGAACCTAACGGGTAACCGGGGCTCCGGCTCGACGTGCAGGAGAAGGAACGGGGTGGTTTTAGTCAGTAAGAGTCTGACACTCCCTCCCGCCTCACCCAGGCGGGAACAGTCTTTCGATGATTTTCCCCCCTTAAAAAAAAAATGGTTATCACTGATGATAATGTATAAAAGTCAGATTTAAGAAATTAGAATGTACACTGTACGATTGGCGCGGTGGTTAGGCAACTGGGAGCCACGCAACGTGTCGCGGGTTCGTTTCCCGCACTAAACAACTCTTTGTGTGACCACAGATTGTTGTTCTCGGACTGGGTGTGATGTGTACATGAACTTGTATATTTATAAATGCAAACACGACGCAGGAGAAAACCATAGAGTAGCGTTTAAAAAAAATCCTTGTCCGAAGTCAGACGCTTAAGTTAGGGGTAATTTAAAAAGGTGCAAGGAGTCCGAAATTGCACCTGTTGGCTGTAGACACTATTTTTTTGTGAATTGTTTAAATATGTGAGGATTATGTGCAATATAAATCTACTGTACGTGTTAATAAGGTCCATTTAATATATCTGTGGTGTGTGTGATAACATGCTATGTAAATAAATAAATACAATGTTTACGTAAGAATGTAAATAGATTTATAGAAACGATTCTGATGTACACAGGTCGTGGAATTTAGAACATGCGGCATACATACGTACCTACGTACCTACGAGTAGTATATATTATCATAGTTTGTATAAACTAGTACAACGAGACGTAAATAATCATATAACAAGATTATAATTTTATTACTAGACTCTTGTTGTACCAAATTGAGGAATGTTGGTTTACCTTCTACTTTGGAAAAGGTAGATTTAAGAAATAAATAATTGTATCATGAATTTGTGCAGGCGTCGGGAGAGTCCCGTTTAAGGTGTAAATAAATATTGGTTTAAAAGAAATTACTTCAAAAGCATATTTTCCTATTATTGTCTTATAATTTTCTTTATAAACATAAATTCTATTTTTAAATATAAACGGCTTGTTATTATCTTTTTCTTCTAGAAAACCCATCAATTTATGAGACGTCCGGACATTAATTTTACATTCATGGATATAACTAATAGCATTGTAATAATATCTATTCTGCGGACATTTGTATAAATAAATAACTTAATGAATACTTTAATGGGTTCATTATAATCGGTTAAATAGATATTTACATAAAATGTTTCAATTAATTATAAACCTGGATTACCGTCCGTTTAATTATATTTAAACATTAAATTTCGTTTAGATCACTGTTTGGACAACGAGTGGGTCACCTCTACATAAGACAGTTGGCCTGATATGCTTGGCAGGCTAGGCAGGGTTAAAGGTAGAACTCAAAAACAAAATAAAAAAGTCACGCGTTTTATCCCCGAAGGGATAGGCAGAGGTGAACATTACAGCACTTAATGCCACTGTACAATGTAACACCCACTTTTCACTATTTATTATATGAGTCCCATGTAATAGCGGGTGAACCTATTGCCATATACCGGGCTCACTTCCAGACTCCGCGCTACTAATGAGATTTTATAACTAAAAAATACTCTAGAAGAAAAGAAGCCAGGCCTTTAACGACAAATCAATAAGGAATTCTTTAATCACTTTCTTCAAAATAACGTCGTCCATTGGACACGGTAAACATAAACGCATCAATTAAAATACGCACTCCAGTTAAACGCATGCGCGACGCGCGGCGCACCGGCCAGTATCACTCGTACGCGCTTACAATCAACTCCTGCGCAACTATTTTAGAAAAAATATAACTTTTCTTATATTTTTCTAAGTAAATTTTCATAGTGTTGTGTATAGTGTTATCTTTTTATATGTAAAAGGATTTTTCTGACTGTGGAAGTGTATATATAAAGGTATATAAATACTATTATTTCAATTAATTTGTTGTTTGAAAAGAAAGTTCTAGGTTTCTTTGATGATGTTTGTTGTATATATTTTATATGTATCGGTTGTAATTTATTTCGCTAGAAAGTTGTTATATCATAAAGTTTTATTTCGTTTATGAAGAAACATCAATTCCTTAAATAGGCAAATTTTAGTTTGCTTGTCTTGATTATTCTTTGGTGAATCTAAATCATGTACAGCTCTTGGTAGACCACTTTTGGGCTATAGACCACTCCTACATGACGATTAGTAGATTGGCGATAGCAGTTCAAAAGGTTCAGGTTTATTAGAAAGCGCTCCTACTCGGTCTCTGTCAAAAGCGCAGTACCATAGCCAGATCTTGCAACACTTGCGGAAGAGTATATCGGTGACAGATCTATTCTACACTGCTGTTACCACATAGCTTCCCTTTGAAGAATAAAAGATGTGATGTTAAATGATAGATACCTAAGTATGAATTGAATGGACTGTAGTGATACATATAACATAACATAACATCAGGCCTTTTATCCCCGAAGGTGTAGGCAGAGGTGCACATTACATCACTTAATGCCACTATACCTCTACAATGTAAGACCCCACGGCTTCACAGAAAACTGACGTGAAATAACGTTTGCGTTGTGTTTCGCCGTATGAATGAGGTAACCGGAGTCCCAATTCCTTCCCTTCCTAATCTCCTCAACTCCTAACCAAGGCAACGTGCTTGTAACTTTTCCGGTGTTGCGGAGCCGATTGCTTACCATCTTGTGATTAGCCTGCTCATTTGCTGGCTATCCTATTAAGAAAATACTATTCACAGGTGTATACAGGTTCACTGAGACTTTAGTTCCGCATTTACATAAACACACGATCATATTACTTACGACCGATGTTATTACTGAACAAAATTTACAAACTATATATACTCGTAAGGAATATTCGAATCTTTTCTATTTTGATAGTCAAATTAGTATACCTACCTCGAATTGGTCATGATTTACATAATGTATTACGTATTTTTTTAATATGACTGTCTCGTTGGCCGAGTGGTCGCAAGTGTGACTGCCGGGCAAGGGGTCTTCAGTTCGATTTCCGGGTCGGGCAAAGTACTATTGGGTTTTAAAAAAACATCTTAGTAGTAGCACGGAGTCTGGAATTGTGCCCAGTATATGACAATATGGTCACTCTGTAACTGTAAATATAACTGTTTAAGTTATTTTTTAAACGATATTTTAAGAGTTATGTTTATATAAACAAATTATTTAAAAATTGAATCGGTGTGTGTAGTAACGCATTTTATAGCTCTACGTGTAAGAATAACAAACCTCTACAACCATTAATTATAATATTAATATGGATTTATTAAGAATCTTAATAAGAACTCAAGTATTAAGGGGACTAGTTATTAGCCCTGAGATGTAAGTGTTTGCTAGGATTAGTTTTATAGCTTAGACGCGGATTGTGAGTGGATACAGTTATTATTAGTTAACTAGGTTCTACCAGCGGTTTCGCCCGCGTTTTCAGAGATAAAAAGCCTATGTGTCGTAATTTTACCATAATCTACCTCTGTGCCAAATTTCATCCCGGTCCCTTCAGCCGTTTTGATATGACTGAGTAACAAACATACATACAAACAAAGAACTCACATATTTTCAGATGTATAATATCGGTTCAAGCTAATTCCAACCATCGGCCCTACAGTTACAGGGTAAAGTCCACTGCTGCAAGCTAACATTCGACAAACTTATATTTGCGTTTGGTACAGTAACTGTGTCTAGGGATTGAGCCGCACAATTAAGTTTGTATTTTTGTATATGCACTTTTTTGTAATAAAAAGTACCGAGTGCTGTGCCTAAGATATTAAAGTACAATCATACCAAGTTTCATCGTAATCGCAATAGTGGTTTTTGCGTGATGCGTGAATATACGAACAGGCAAACATTTCTTTATTCACTTTTTTGGTTTCGGTAACTATCACACACACAACATTTATATATATTTCAATGTACAGAATTTACACTTCTATAGTTTTATTATATGTAGTAATATACTTAGTTTCTATGTACATACATACATACACACATACTGATGTAATCACACAACTATTAGTGATGTTATAAGTACTTCTTTGTTCTACAATGAACGTGTCAAAAACTAGTGTAAGTAGGCTCTTTCTGCTTATCCATGATAGCTGTAATAATAGGAACGATGACGGGGTAGAACATACTTTTTTAAAAAAGAGTAACGAATGGAGTTTCTTTCTCGTTCTTCTCCATTCGAATCTACATTTTGGAATGAGCACCTAGCTTCACCTAATTTCACTGACGGACTGACTGACAGACTATTATTTATTTTGTATTTGTTGACGTTTCAAAAGTACCAAACTATGATTTAATTAAAATAAATGCTTTGACTTTGACTTTGGTATGAAAATTGAAAATCTATTCAGTTCGTCAGGTAGGTATGAAAAAATATTAGACACGATTTTTATTTATCGTGTAAAAAGACAATACTTAGAAATATCGAATCAAAGTTTAGGAGTGGGTAAAACGTCATTTCTACATTTAAAACGAACATAGAAGTAACATCACTCGACATTTCAAATCGACATATCGTCCAAAGTATTTGTTATAAAAATACGTGTCTAATGTTTAAAAAAATCTATCAGACGGACAATAAAATAAAAATTAGTCATTTCCTACTAAATGGCTGTCGTGAACAGCTAACAATAATAACCTCCTTACCTTAATTCTTAATCCTGTAACTATCTCTAAATAATCTCGTATAGACGGACAATTATTTCAGTTTTGTATAACAAAGATAAAGATTCTAAAAATGTCACATTTCTGTCAGTTAGCCAGAAGAGTGTTCACCGTGACCCAGTTTACAGAGCAAAATAAAACATGTCGTAAACTGTGATAATACTCTTAAAAACAAGGAATTGGTTCAAATAGAAAGGTTTGTTGATTATGACTGGGTTTCCTCAAAGCTTTCGTGATGTCTTACTTCAACGGTGCAGTTCAATATTGAGTTATGTGCCAACGCCACTTTAGCTCTTTTCTCCAGAGAGAGTAGAAATCAAAATGTATGGGAAAATTTACGTCAATTCCATATAATTTGGTTCTCAACTCTACATGTAAGTAAGACAAGCGCTAAATGACATTTGGCTATATTCGATGGTTTGGCTGATAGGTTGGAAAAAGCAGCGTAAAGAGTTCTCAAAGAGCTGCTGTCCGGTGATTGTCCAATATTTAGTTCCTTATATGTCTCTCACGACATCCTCTGGAATTGTAGGGATGATGACATTAAAATACATATATACATTAAAAGCTATAAATAAAACTTAAAAACAAAGAGAACAAAAGAAAACTAAAAGAACTACTTTACAAAGAGCATCAAAAAATTCGTCCACATCACAGTCAATACCACATCAAAAAGTAACCTATGGAGTTTCTTGCTCGTTCTTCTACATAGGAATCTACACTTTGGAATGAGCAAATAGCTTCACTTTTAATTTTTAATTGTTGACATTCAAAAGTGCCTTTCTGGTCTAATTGAAATAAATTATTTTGACTTTGAATAGGCAATTTTGGCAAATCAAAAATTAATTAATATATTCGAAGAATACGAATGTACCTACGTCGTTATTACAGATAGATAATGCTACTGATTTAACTGAATACAAGTATCGGAAGGACTAATAACAATAAATGCACATTAAACTGTCAAATACCAAGCGGTCACCGGTGACCGCAACCTATTGTTCTATAATTGTGTCTGCTAAACCGGTACTCGACGAGTTAATGTCACATTAATGTTGTTGTATGTTTCCTACAATGAAGTGTCACAAGATTTTAACATAACATAACATAACATCACGCCTTTTATCCCCGAAGGGGTATGCAGAGGTGCACATTATACCACTGTACAATGTAACACCCACTTTTCACTATTTATGTTGAGTCCCATGTAATAGGGGGTGAGCCTATTGCCATATACCGGACACAATTCCAGACTCCGTGCTACTACTGAGATTTTTTCAAGATTTTAAAGATTACCAAAAACATTCACCAATGATTCTTCTCGTTACATCTACATTTAAAGTTCACCTTGAACACAAAGGATACTTAAGCCATTAGGAGAGTAGCATTTCTGTGAAGATTATGATAACCAGCCTCATTTAGTCACTCGTCTCATGATCTCTTCAAATATACCAGTGTTTTAAGTAGATGAGTAGGTAGCTGTATGACTGTAGAAGTATGTAATTTAAGATTATTTATGGTATTCACCAATTTGACCTAGAAAGAGTAGGTAGAGGTTCTGTAGTTTGTTCATTAAAAAGATAAATTACGACATAATATCATCATCATCAACAGCTTATAAATGGCTACTGCTGAGCAAAGCCTCCTCTCACACGGATATGGTTAGAGCATTTATCACCACGCTTGCTCAATGCGGGTTGGCGATTTCAAAAATTAGAAACTATAAGCCCAGGTTTCCTTACGATGTTTTCCTTCACCGTTTGTCAATGGTGTAAGTAGGCTCTTTCTGCTTATCCATGATAGCTGTAATAATAGGGACGATGACGGGATATGAAAATCTTAGAAATGGCTGGACCGATTTTACTAATATGTTTTTGTTGTATTAGTTATTATTAAGAAAAGGTTCTTAAGCTATCTTAATCAGGATCAGGATTTTATCTATATAAAATCCTGAAAATCCTACGGGCATAGAAAAAACGGGGTTGCGCGAACGAAGTCGCGGGCAGAAGCTAGTATAAAATAAAATTAAATGCCTTAGCTTGAAAAGGGAATCGAACTTAAAAAGTTGCCAACATAAATATTTCTTAAAAATTTCTCACAAATCGAGGCATTGCAATGAGTTCCGTAAATACGAACTTAATGATAATTACCTTTGAGACACGTCTTGGTTATTTAACCCCTTATCTCTGTGTTTTCTTGACCTCTAACTTATAAACAAAGTATGAACACTGATAGCCTCACACAATATGATATTACAGAGGCAATCAATGACATCAACAACAATCAATGACTTCATTTTTGGACCAAAGAGGTCTCCTACACCAAAGAGGTCTCCTACACCAAAGAGGCGTCGCGGAGAACCTAACGGGTAACCGGGGCTCCGGCTCGACGTGCAGGAGAAGGAACGGTGTGGTTTTTAGTCAGTAAGAGTCTGACACTCCCTCCCGCCTCACCCAGGCGGGAGCAGTCATTCGATACCCACCACCCGTCACCCACTTAAAAAAACATAAAGAGGCGTTGGCCATCATCATCTCCAGTTTTGAGAAGATGTTATCTAGTTTAAAAGGAACAAGTTTATCAGAGAGCGTTACTGCCTGGTTTCTCTAGAATATACAGTCCCTTAGTCGGTTCTTACGATAAAGTCAAACTCCTTTGTTAACTGACTTAAAATATAAAACAGGAGAATCGTAGTTTGACCTGTATGTATGTATGTTTATGTAAGATTATCTCGCGATGAGTGGAACCGATTTTGGTGCGGTTCTCAGAAAAATTATTGTTATACTTAAGAGTCAGTTTTTGTACATTCATTGACCGAATTCAAAAAAGAGAGGGTAGGCGTCGGGTTTTTTCAAACGTAATCAATGAAAGAAGTAGCTGATACCCGCGACTTCGTTTGCGTCCTTTTAATTTGAATATCAAGGATAAAAAAATTCGCTATAAAAGGTAGCCTTTGTCCTTTCTCAGGGTCTAAAGATTGCCTATGCCAAATTTCATCAAAATCGTTTGAGATGTTTAAGCGGGAAAGCGTAACAGATAGACAGAATTACTTTCGCATTTAGAGGTATAATATTATGGATGTATAGTATGGATTATTTAATTATTAATCCTTAAGCAGGCAGTTTTAGTTGTACGTCACTGAAGCTAGTTCTTCGTTCTCAAACATACGTTTGTTGGGAGAAGAACGAGTAAGACACTCCATGGGTACCCACAACAAGGAGCTTACTATTGAATCCAATCCCGATCGATCGACATTGGTATTGTGACATTTCATACTCTTGAGTTGCTACACTAGCGCCCATTGCATCAGTATTGCGTGGTATTGAGTTTGTCTTTATATTCCGTACTCTGAATGCTATTTCAACCGTTACGAAAGGGGTTGTACAGTTTTGACATTGAATAATTATTGTGATTTTATTGGATTGAAATTGCATTGACATTGAGATTGGTTTTAAGAGTAAGCACCCAAGTGTGATGCCAAGCGTATTGTACTCTTCTAAAATGTATCCTACTGTACCATCACAAATGCTCAGTTCAACACAGTATTACACTGTCAACGAAATGATATAGCTGAGTAAATTAGTTTCCTCATTATCGCGGCGTGCGACACTTTACCTAGACATTCTTTTGTTTTATCAGTCTCTTGGCACTTCCATTATTATCTTACGTTACGTCGTCGCGGCATCTAAATATTTTTGATAGTTTTATTTATTTTAAGATTTTTATTGTTATGCCGTTAATGTGTGAGTTTGGTTATGTTTTGTTTTCACTTGAATTCTAGAAATGGCTGGATACATAGTTTGATATTAAAATTGTCGTCTTGATGTCTCAAATAATCTCGTAGGATAATACATCCTACGAGATTATTTTTTAAACTCAATATTCGCAGTCCTAATAAATGATTATGTTTTCGGCTTACTCACGTAGTAATTTGACGAGGAACTCGACTAGTTTTAAGCCATGCTAGAGGCTCATACATTACTGTCGGTAGCAGCGCGACAGTCGCCGCGTCGCGGGTCGCTAAATGCTGCTCATGAATATGAGCCTCTAGCATGGCTTGAAACTAGTCGAGTTCCTCGTCAAATTACTACGTGAGTAAGCCGAAAACATAATAGTTTATTAGGACTGCGAATACTGAGTTTAGTATGTCTCACGAAAATTACAATACAAATTCGCAGTCCTGTCAAAAAACTAACAGAACAAAAAACGACGAGTCATGCTTTAAATTATATTTTTTTTAATATTTTATCTAGTAGCCAATTGTGTTCTTTGTACAGTGGCATTAAGTCTCGTAATATACCTTATACCTCTGCCTAGGCCTACTCCTTCGTGGATAAAAGGCGTGATGTTATGATGTTATGTGTGTATTCTTCTTCGATTCCCACGCCTAGTTTATTTTTTAAAACATTTGCCAAACACACTCAAACTATTGTTTTCTTCTTCCAGGACTCCCCTCCGCTCCCCCCGCCGTAAGTCCACGGCCCCTCGACGGTTTGGCCGCTCCGAGTTCAGTATGAACGACGATGACTACTCTCCAAGTAATTCTGTCACTTCTGTCAACTCCCTCGCCAGTCTACTCCGGGAGAAATTACAGGTAGACTATAGAGATAGTTATTATTATTCGTGTCATACTTATAAAAATGTAAGTCCCTATCTGTAGTTAATCAGTTAGTATTAATTAGTTTACAGTAACCACTTCAAAATCTTGTACAGATTATTCAAGGTTTTGATAATCCTACGTTAAGTATTTGTATCTTTAATTATTTGTTTTCTGCATAAAAATTGTTCCTCGATTTTATTTAACTCCTTTGTGCCTATGATTACCATTCTCACGTAAATCTTAATTTGCTATGTTGCACTTGTCAATAAAAAAAGAAGTAAACTTTAATTCATTTTGACTCCACAAACCTAATTACTTCCATCAAATCTTCCAGAGCATACCCCAGAAGATCCGCAAGAAGCCGACAGATTATAAACTCCGTGCGTTCGTGGGTCTGATGTTCCTCGCCATTGTGTTCTTCGTGGGTTTCGCATACGTGCTGTACCATCAGCAGGCGCTCACCAAAGCATACTTCGATAATGTGCAGTTCAATGAACCGAAGCGACTCATTCGGATCTACAACAAGGATGATGTGGAGATCCTTAGGGCTAGCTTAGGTAAGTGATTTGTGTGTTACAGCTATTGATGTTTAGTGATGGTTGATTTTGTGGTATGTCCATACACACTGGATCCATCGGTTTTCTAAGACTTTTAGATGGCTTAAAGATGCGAAAGACTGTTCTTAAAAACTTTAAGAATATTGTATAAAAACAGCTTAGAGTTAAATACTACAAAAAACCTATTTTCGGTTATTTCGTAATTCCTAAAATATTTCTTATTTCTATTTCTAGCGGTTAACATCCAGGGCAAAATGAAAGCGTATCCATGTTTACCTGAACACCGTCGTAATGATGGCTCAGAATGCCTGGAATGGCTGCATACTCTCCGGTTCTACTTGAAGTCCCTGCCTCATGACCCTGGCGTTGATAATACTACCTGCTACTCTGTGCACTGGAAGGCGTTGCGATCTGGTCAGTAGCGTGAACTCTTTAAGTAAACGTGTTATATGAGGAAATTCTATAAATTAATTATCTTTGTCCATACAAGATTGATTAAAGATCAAGTTATTTCGTTACAGATGTCTATCCAAACGATTGCTTCGACTGGGGCGCAACGAAAGTGCACTGGTTTGGAGGTGGCCTATCCTCCAACCTAACATGGCTTTTGGACAGTGGTTCATTAGATTACACTCCTTTCATCACAGGAGACATGCAAAAGAACCAATGGGGCAACGTCCTTACAAGATACTTCATAAATTCCAAGGGAGCTGCCATTATTGTGGATGATGAGACACCTCTTCACGTCTCTGTTAATAAAGGAGGCAAGCATATCTGTCTTAAAGCTATGTACCACGAATTTGCTTATCCAAATAAATTGACCGAATTCCCTGAAATGAAGTACAACATTTGTACGTCTGAAGACATGGCGTCATTACATTCTTCGATCCACAGTCATCGACGAGCTCCATTGTGGGACGGTTTAAAACCAGCAGATATGCAAACCTTAGAATCTCTTATATCAGAACCAGTTTGGCAAATAGCTCCAAGATTCAAAGAAGAACTACAGGCAGAAACGATTTCTAAATACACGGAAGATGTTATCAATCTTGGATTCTTGAAACAGGGACATGTGCTGATCAATGAACATTGGCAGAATGCAATTGGTGATTTATCTGTGGACACGAGTCGATTCCAAACTTTAAATACAACTGTCGATAAATTACACAGGCGTGGTTTCAAAGTTGCGTTTACCATCCAACCATTTATTAGTACTGAGAGTAAGAATTTCGCAGAATGTGTTCAAAAGAGATTATTGATCAGTGAAAGGAATAGTGATAGACGTATACCAGCCTTAACTCGCTTCAAGTCTTTAGCTAGTGCTGGAGTATTAGACATCACAAACAATAGATCAGTGCCTTGGTTTTTGGAGAAGTTACAGGCAGTGATCGACGAGTACCACATTGATTCTTTCTTTTTGGACTTGGGTACAGCTTACGACATGCCTCATTACTTCCGTTGTGAGCATCTTTTGACTAACCCCGATCAATACAAGAAGATCTTCACTAAGACGTTTGAGAAGATGTTTAATATCATTGGAGTGTCTTCAGCGGTGTCATTACCTCGTCCTCCTATTTTTGTTTCTCTTCCACCATTTGAGTCTACATGGGAAGCATTGAAGTTGGTTATACCGACTATGTTGACGTATGGTGTGAATGGTTTTCCATTCATAATGCCAGGAGCTGTCGGTGGGGATATTTACTGGCCTGGAAGCGAACAGTTCCTTCCATCCTCCAAAGGAATGGTGGACATTACAAATAGCACTCAGGAGAATGGAATAGAGTTACCAGATAAGGAATTATACATGAGATGGCTGCAAATGGCGACGTTCTTGCCTGTGATGAAGTTCACTCATCTCCCGAGCAAGTATAATGATGAGAGAGTGTTGGAGGTGGCGAAGAATCTGACGTCATTGCGACAGAGAATGGTAAGAACTAGATAACTTTGATAAGAATGGCAAGGTACCTCTTGCTTGATTGATTAACAGCTTCTCTTATTAGAAATTCTGTATTTACAGGTAACACCACTACTGTTGAAGTACAAACGCGAAGCACTAGAAGCAGGTCTGCCACTCCTGCGGCCGCTGTGGCTGCTGGGTGCTGGTGACGCTCCCCGTGCATTAAAGGATGAATTCGCCATCGGCAGTGACATTGTTGTCGCACCCGTTCTTGAACAAGGACAGACTACTAGGGATGGTAAGTAGATTGTTTAATAAGGGGAATTAATATTAGAAAGTCTATTCAGGCTTCGCTGGCTATGATGATGATGCTGATGATGACGATGTTGATAAATACAGAATGAGCAGTTTTTTAGATTCAGAATATTTTCTCTGTTTATCAAAATGAGTAAAGCATTCTTCGAGGACTGTTATTACTTATTAAGATTTCAGTTAAGATTTTTTATGACTGTCTTAATAAAATGGTCTTTTTGACTATAAATATTAAAACAGTTCGTGCTTAAAATTAAAGCTTCAATGTCTTATTCCAGTTTACCTCCCAACCGGTCTATGGCAGGATGGTATCGACGGATCTCTACGCAAAGGCAACCGATGGATGCACGAGTACAGAGTACCGATAGACAAGGTGGCCTACTTTGTTAGGAAACCTGATGATATGAGGTTTAAGTAATTGTAAGGCATAGTGCCATGGTTGCAATCTTATATAGGTATGTCCATGCCAAAGGAATTGAACAGAGCGGCTGTTCATAATATATGTAGCAATATTTTACTGTTCATGTTCAAATTGAACATTACATTAATATACTTTATAATTAAAAAATGTTGCTTGCGTAGTGTTTATTTTTTAGACGTTACAATTTCTAGTCTTTGATCGAAACAAATGCAATGATCGTGAATGAGAAACCGTTATTTTTTTAATAATATTTCAAGTGACAGGGGTGGACTTGGAATCTGCGGTGCCCTGTGATAACATCGTAGGCCCACTGATTACGTTCATGTAACTGAGACTTTCTTGTTATTCTTGAAACTATTTTCTTTACTTTATTATGTCTACTTTCAATTTACTAACTTACCTTTCACTATTACTTTTTTAACTTCTACTATGTTCTGCTCTGTACGCTCGTATTCTTGAGAATGATGCTGTTGAATTCTTGTTTTCGAACACGGATTTAAATGTTGTCTGATATTCTTTTCTAACACTAAGTACAATATGCCAATATGAGCCTTATTTTAATATACGTAAAATACAACCAGAATTTATGCATATCTTAAGCAAAAACTACATACATATAAATAAAATTAGATCGCAATAAAAAGAGTTGTGCTAACACTGCCTCGAAATAGAATAAGAGAATTGAAAGTGTACGTGCAGCTATAATATTAGCTAGAAGTAATTTGCCATATTCTATTTTAGTAATTTAATCCATATAAATCCAGTATCTGTCGTTGGCGGATAACTTCTTCCTAATTTTATAAACAAATCCATTTATAATACAGTTTGCTGAACGACGATGTATGAAAATTGAGTTTTTTTATGTCGAGCGAAAATTGTACCTATTACAAAGGTTGTAGCAGCTAACTAAAAATTACGAGTTACTCACGTAAATATATTGAGAAAAGCTCTACTAGTTTCGAGTTACAGAGGGGCTCTTCCTCATGAGCAGCGTGCGCGGCTACACCGAGCAGTTTACTCTAGAGGTATATCGCAGCGACCGCGCATGCTGCACCGAAGAAGAGTCAATCAATCATTGAATAGAAATTAAAATTGGTTTGACGTCCATACATTAAAATTTATTGATGAAATAATTGTGTCTTTTAGTATATAAGAACGAGTTTTAAAATAATATTGTAAATACGTAATTTCGTACGTAAATAGATAAAAATGTGATCACATCAACATTCCAAAGCTTTAGCATTTTAGTTTAATTATATATATTTTTATTTTTAATTGACCCAAAAAGGAGAAGGTTCTTGAATTTTAAAAGATATTTTTTTATTGTTACAGTAATTCTGATGATTAGTATAGGGGTGGATCCAGGTAGCGTTTAATGGGTGCAAAAAGGGTGGAAAAAAACCCTAGGTTCCGAATTTTTTTTTTATTATTTCGAACTGTAAATCCTGGATCTGTCCTTGCATAGGTACTCATTTTGTTCTTCGAAAACATCCTAGTATTTTGTTGGTCGTGCCAAATGCCTTTAGAATTTTAAGAATCGAATTGCCTTGTTTATCAAAATAGAGGTATATATTTCTCTTTTAAAATATAGTGTTGTGAAATATCATTCCATATTTATTAAGTATATTAATATATGTATAGAGGTATATTAAATACAATATTTATATTATGAGAATAATTTAAGATTTAAAATTATCTACCATGCTACATTTTACGCTTAGATCGGAAGCTGCTTGTATGACTGTGAATTATATATGATATATTTGTGATGGAATATTTAAAAAAGTATACGTATCCATAAATAGTACATTGTATTATAAATAAGTAGGTAATGTACGTTTGAATCTATTTTATTGATTTTAATGAAGGGACCATTTCGAGATTGTTTTACGAATAATTGTGTAAATTGGAAATATTTTAGATGTGTATTTTAAAATATCCCTGTCGCCTGTCGGGTTCGAAATTCTGTATTAGTATAGAGTCGTAAAATTGTGTCTATATCTATTAAATATGACAAAAAGGTAATTGTTTTACAATGTGTGGGGGTTGATATTGTGGGAACATCTAAAGCGTAGTAAAAAACATGATGTTAAGTATGCTATATGTTACTAATACAATTTTATTTCAGTTTATGCTTCGATTAATGTTCATAATTATTGCCTAGCTATGAGGATAGTCTAGATTTAAGCCACCAAAAACTATTGTATACGATCGTTCTAATGTATAAGTAATGCTTTTAAATTGAAAAACCTTGTGCTGTTATTAAATGTTTGTAAACCTATGTTGTTGCTTTTATTATTTTTTACGCTGTCAAAGTAGCAGGATCTAAAGAGATCCTGCTACTTTGATGCATAAAGATGCATACCAGCATATTCAACTAATAATAATGTACCCTATACATATTCACGAATAATTAAATAGTACTCTTTTACTACTTTGTGTCTATTTACTGAGCAAGAGTTCAATTTGGAATTACTGTTTGGAATAACAAATTACTAAAGATTTTGTGAACTGTAACTCGAAATGGACCGCCTCATTGGAGTGGTCACAAGTGCGACTGCCGGGCAAGGGGTCTCGGATTCGATTACCGGGTCGGGCATAGTATTACTGGGTTTTAAAAAAATCACAGTAGTAGCACGGAGTCTGGAATTGTGCCCGGTATATGCCAATAGGCTCAACCCCTAATACATGGGATTCATAACATAAATTGTGAAAAGTAGGTTTTACATTGTACTGGCATAATGTACACCTCTGCCTACCCTGCTTATGTTATGTAACTCGAAATGGAGCCCAAAATGACGGGCTTTTTCGTTTCATAAAACAGGTCTTAGTACCTGACATTTTTTTTTTGGGACAAGCCCGCCATAACCTCCCAAAACCGCTGCAACTCCTGTAAGCCAGGATCTACAGTAGATACAACCATGAAAACACCGGAACATTGAAGTCCGGCGCGTCCCAGGGACATGAGTAACTGTCGTGGTTCCCGCAACCAAGTGAATCAGAAGATATTATAAGAGGAGAAGAAGAAAAAAACTATAGTTTCCACTTCCCTCGGTGAACTACTGCAGGAGACAGAATAAATTAAGCCTAAAGGCACAAAAAAGACTGTACAACTGGGTGAAGCCCAGTCGCCAAGCACCACATAAATTTGACTAAAAACTAATCTACTAAGGGTCCTATGTGTGAGCTGTTATACTTGCTTCCAATAATAGGTATGGCAAAAGCGCCTAAACGCACGGAATTTTGTTCTAGATTCCACAAGGTCCGTATAATAAGCTACACCTGACGAAACATTTAAATTATTTAACATAGTGTTACGTTCATATTACCAAAGATGTACTCCCAGAGTATGTGATGGGCCGACTGCTCGTATTGCAACTCCACTGTCGAACATTGGCACCATGGTAAATCAATAAGTTTAAATGAGAAAAATTTGCTTTTAAAGTTGCCGTGACCAGTAAGAAATTGGGCAACACAGTGATCCACCTCCAACCATGTCCTCTCCAGCCGCTCATGCACGGATGGGAAGAACTGATATAGGTGGCGGCCCTTAATAGAAGATGCCCGTCTACTCTGCCATTTAGTTATAAGCTCATCCCAAACGTCCGTTATTGGCTTAAACAATCTAGTAATTTTATTTCTATCACGTTGTGCTAGAAAGCTTGCTGACAAATTAACGTGGTACGCAGTAACGCACTTGTAACGCCTCTGGTCTTCCAGGTGTCGATGGGCGGCGCCAATTGTTCACCATCAGGTGATCCGTCTGCTCGTTTGACGACTTGTCCCATAAAAAAGAAGGATATAAAAAAATGAAATAAACAAATACATTTTTAAACATTTTTTATTACTCAATGATTCATACAATACCACCAAACACTCCGTATGAGTTACAGCGATGTGATCAATACAATGACAAATATAATGATTTCTATAATAATGATTATAATCATAATTAATATGCACCTAACTCCCTTAAGGGCGTAACATTATTTAAATTATTAAACATTTCTTATATTGGCAGGTTTTTAGAGAAGCAAGCAAGCGTTCCAAGTTATTTCAGTGCATGCGATAAAGCGATTTAAACTGTCAAACACCAAGCGGTCACCGGTGACCGCAACCTATTGTTCTATAATTGTGTCTACAAAACCGGTACTCGACGAGTTAAATAAATGTTCATAAGTGTTATTTTCGCTGAACAGAAACTTTGAGAGTATCTCTTCTCCATAAATGAACTTTGAGAGTATCAATAAATGAACGGTGCAGTGTTTGATCTATGCCAACTGGTTCTGTATTCTATTGCTATTGTTATAAGATACATAATAGCATTGACCGGTAATAATATGACTTTCAGAAACGTTCAGAACTTAATAATAATTGAAGATAAATCTTGCTATCTCTTTCTGATATCGGCTGTTAGTAAAGGATAGTATTGTTTTAATCATTTACGTACAGTCGAACAAAATTATGTTAAATAACTTATTTGAAATAGTTTATATATTATAGCATGCACTGAAACTTGACCAAACCAACATTCTTTTAACAAATAACATTATAAATAGGTACAGGCGTATACAGCGTTTACCTTGCAACGGATTCGAAGCCCAACTTAGCTGTTTAACATACATCTCAGTCTTACTTACCACTAAGCATGTTTGCACCCCGTAAACGATGAAAGTGGAAGATAATTTTGCACCGAAAAATCATTTTTCGTACACATTCAAATGAGTAAAAACTTAAATCTTGAGAAAAAGAAAATAGGAACTTTTCAAATAATACAATCATGTTATAAAGCTTCTGATAATATACAAGAGACTTGGAACTTTTATGCTATTAAAGTGAGATAGAAACCCTAAATCCACAGTAGCGCCCTCTACAACTTGCAGTAATGTTACTTTTTTGTTCGTAAGCCTACAGATTTCTATACCATATAAGGAATGGACGGTCACCTTATTTTAAATACAAAATTGCAAAGAAAGTTTTCTTTTCATTTTAATCCCACATACCTATCTTTAAAAAAAACCGTTGCTCTGAAACTTACTCTTTGTAGGGGCTATAAATACTATTAAGTTTTATTTACACCGTAACCAGATATTCGGTAAAGATCTGTTGATTACTACAAAATCCTGAAATAAGTACATTTTTGGAATAAAAAAAGTGGTCTTTTGCTTAACTATTGTTTTTTTTCTTTTTGTATTTTCCACCCTCATCAGACACAGGGTGCAACAATTCAATACTAAATATCGACGCGTCGGTTGCTAGCACCACTTAAGCATTCACTGTCGCCATATTAAAACAGAGCGTGACGTCATTTCTATTGTAAATAAACTAGTTTATATTTTGTTTCCAAAATGACCAATTCTATATTTATATGTAATTTTGATACGTAAAAATGGTCTTGTATTGAGACACGCTCTATTTCAAAGCGGCACACTCACATTGAAACCTGTCTACAACAAATCCATTTTGAATTTCATTCCTATGTCGATGTTACTTTTTCAAATCTTAAAACCATCTCAAGCCAAGCTCTCAGCCTCACACACATTCCAATTCCTTCTAATGATCAAAGTGTTATTGGATAATGACACAGTCATACGGTGCACCTTGTTGTATGATAGTGTTATATACCTCTATAGTAGCAATCATTGTCTTATATATAATATATATGTATCTTATATATAACTAGGTGTCCAGAGACAGTAATGAGGTAAAGCAGGTTCTACGTTGGCAAATTGTTCAGTTTTATTCAATGTCTATTTGAGGTAATATACACAAACTAACAGGTTACCTGCAGCTTGTCTGTCAAACTACGACAGTTACGTTTAAGAAGACATGTCATCTGCTACACAACTAAACATGTTAAACCCACATTCGGAAGAATACAACATTTAATAATTTCAATAATGGTTTATTTCTCAGAGCTATTGATGTTCACTAAGCTGATACAATTCTTAATTTTAATAACATTTTTAATATTCCTAATAATATGCATTAATTAGAATTCTAGCTATAAAATACAATAGTAAACTTTAGGGTCAGGCTTAACAGCCAGCTAGACAGTGGATGCCGGCTGAACATAACAAAGCCTAGTTAAAAAAAAAAACTCAAAATCTCATTTTGTTCGAAGCTTTTAAAGTCGTCATCACCGATGTACTCAAA
Organism: Spodoptera picta; assembly: GCA_038387885.1. Taxonomy (NCBI): domain Eukaryota; kingdom Metazoa; phylum Arthropoda; class Insecta; order Lepidoptera; family Noctuidae; genus Spodoptera; species Spodoptera picta. Next base: position 1,231,114 of record JAZHFQ010000235.1, on the reverse strand, counting down.
AATCGTTATAACATGCATTATTTCAAAGATGTGTCACACACAATCTGAGCTTTATGTCTTTAAAATAATGTAGATATTTGTGCAACGTGTTGATGTAAAAGCGCTGCTTATTCCTAGAATTGACTGGAAGCCAATGGTGGTAAAACGGCAGTAGCATCGGTTCAGACCCATCCCACAAGGTATTCTCACATCCCTGTTTAATCCCATCCAAACTGCCTAAAGCATAAACCACGTAATGAAACAATATTGTGCTCACATCAATCCACACACAGAAACACATACTATATTAATTATGTATTTTTAAACTATAAAATAAAAACTCATTCGTTGACATACATAGAAAATAAAATAAAAAAATGTATTCTTTATGTATTCGTTTACAATTTTTTAAATTTTTTTTTGTTATGTTATTACATTGTGCTGGTGCGTTCAGAGTACGAATTGTTTTCGCTATTATTTTTCTATATTTAATAAGAAATGTTGGCGAAGTAAGCGATTGTTGTATGACATTAATCCACTTATATCTATGGATGACTTAAAATTAATTGACTCAAACATTTTCATTGGATATTTGGCAAATTAGGACAACGTAATGTGGAAACACGAGCAAGTGAGCACTGCCATCAACAAGATGTTAAACATTAATATTGAATCGAGGGGAACAGGCTCGCCTGCCGTGTGTCGGAGGAAAGCCTCGAACACTGCTTACACACTATATGCAGAATCATTTATGGATCATTATCACATTCGCTCACATCCGAACATAACACTTGGAAACAAATTGTAAATCTAATGGAGAGGATATTTATCTATAATACATGAGGATTTCATCTTCGTCAAAACAATTATTATTAGAAAAACGCTTAAAACAATTCATCTGAATAGGAACGAATTTATAAAGACTATAACGATTTTTATAAGTATTTGGGTCGCCACGACTAGAAATTTAAAACAAAATACAACAGACCGAAAATATAATATATATATAGATGCCAACGTAATAGAAACAGAGATTCAAAAATCTCTTTACTTCAATAATTATCTTTTGGAAATGAGTTAAATTTATATAACACATAATTATAACTATGTTATATTACTATACCTCGACGCAACAAGCAATGTATCAACTTAAACAGAGGTAAATATAATGAATTTAATTATAGTTTTTCTACTAAAACATTTATTATTTATAATGGTTAAGCTCTCTATCGTTTTAGGCTCACTGTTGGTCTAGACTAACACAGATGTCTTCAGTAATGTGGCAACGAACGATTGTAGTTTACACTTCAACACGAATATAAACATATTGGACACACATCCGATTAGCATCGAAGTTGCAGGATTCTTCCACTATAATCGATTCTGTGTCTAAAATCTTATATTCTTCTGTTGAAGTTTACGCTTAACGTTGTCACGATAATGGAATGTTGCGTTAGCTTGTGATATTATGCGCAACGTATTTGAAAATAGCTTAGAAGATAAATTTCGTTAGCGTGATGTAGAATCTGAGGTCGACAACAACGTGCGTCGGGTACATATAAAGTCTCGTTCGTACTACCATCGATCGCTGCCACTCGTCTGTTCAAAGTTGCAGGGAAATAAGCTCGAGTTCAAAATAAATGTGAAAAACGTCACTCCTTACATCTAACTGGATTACTTACGAGGTACAGGCTGTCACGAGAAGTCATCTTTGTCGTTCTAGAGTCGTAATAATAAGTCTCATCTAACAAATATTAATACAAACTAGCGCACGCAGCACTAGCCTCGACGAGCGACTTTACATTTTAAGAATGTCTTTTTAAGACAATTTGTTTATAAGTATATCTTTATTTAAACCTTTAAAAAAGTACTATCAGGTTTACGTTAGCGTCAGTTACAATGACATTCATTTGTTAATCACGTCCTTTTTAAGCGACTACGCTAAATAAAAGAATTGCCGCTAAGATATCTTGTACAATTTGTAAATTACAAATGGCGATAGCAAAATAATTTCTCTTTTACATCCCCCCAAAAATTTTGATCGCAAAGCGGTGTTTTGGCTAAACAAAATGGACTGGTTACGCTAAATATTCATGTATAAAAGCACTACAGTTTTGTATAAGACCAAATTTTAAAACATCATCAGAAATATATTTTAAATGGCAAGCTACTAGAAAACAGTTGTATTTTAGAAAAAAATGGACGTCTCTGTTCTTAGGTCGAGAATTGGTTATTGACTTTACAATTGGATGTGGTCAGGACACTGTCAGTTTGGGAGTTACGACTCGGCCGTGGGTAGCACAACACATTGACACCAGCACTTTCGTTATCTCATTGGTTATCGTTACGTTCATTAATAACTAAGATTTTATCAAACTCTTTAGCAGTCTGTTAATTGCATTCAAATATCACAAAAACTCGGCATCTATTTGCAAACGCTCTCACGCGAAGTAGTGGCCACAGGAGTCGATGCTTACGAGCACTTCTTTCATTATCACAGCCTTTTTATTCTACAACAACAATTACACTTTTCTTTGGTTCATTCGGTTCATAAGCGTCGACTCCGCGGAAGGGGCTCACTTCTTCGATGAGAAGGCTACAAATAGACCCGAAACCTAGAACTCGAGTCTATAGGCCGCACACGATGTCTCATGATCCTGAAGGTTGATGGTGCACCGTGACGCAGACGGCGAGAGGTCGATCTTGTACTTCTCCAGAGCTTCCTCGTTCTCTGTCACCCAGTAGCCAAGAACGTCGGTGTCATACGTTGGGATAATGGTGACTTCTGCAATGATCACAACCAAAAAGTTAGAGAGTAATTCATTAGTACTTCACAACTGAAGTGGAATTTAAGTTAGAAAATTGCGAGTTTGGTTTCAGTAATGTTATTATATAATAGTAACAGACAATGATCATACATAAAATGAACATAAATATACATTTTCAAGTTGGTTAGAACCTGCAGTAAAATCATCTTACCTAAATCTTTATCTTCCCATGTCTTCTTGGCATCGAGCAGGGCGTTGTAGATTTCCTTCGATGGCTCTGTTCCAGAGAACACATAGTAGCGAGCCCTGACACGTTTGAAGAATTCAATGGCTGAATAGTATGAGTTCCCGTGATGTGGAACATATGTCAGCTCCATGTAGACAGGCGCGGGAGCTTTCTTCTTACTGGGAGACTCTGAAGCGCGACTCTTCGCTTCCTTGCTCTTCTCCTGGTTGATCTTATTTTTGTTCAATACTGTTGAACTTGCTTGCTTTTTAGGAGTGCTCTTGCCATCTGTTTGCATTGGGGCTCCAATCGGACTAGGCAGACCTAGTGGCTTTCCCCAAGACTCGATAGGATCTTTGGATAGTTTACTAGTTTCACTGGTAACTTCAGATTTCTCGAATTTTGTTTCCTGCTTGCTTGATGAACTGCTTTCTGTCACTTTTTTAGTTTCAGATTTAATATCCTTTAACGTAATTGTACTTTCTTCTTTGGAAGAGTGACTTGAACTAGAGTGGAATTTCGAGTCAAGTTCGTATTTCGCTGTTATGTTTGAAATAACTTGGGATCCGCTAACCTTCTTATGCTCTTCGATTGCTTTCTCAAAATGTTCGTCAGCTTCTTTGAAGAAGGTAGCATCGCTATGTTTTTGATGTTCTGATCTTTCTTTTGTTAAGAAATCTTCCGTCATTTTTCTTGCCGAGCTTGTCAGTAACTCAGTCGTCGTTACTTCAGAATGTGATGAAGATTTATACGAGTCATCTTCAGGAAGTTGTCCGTAAATTGAAGTTGACATTGGGTCTGGTTTTTCGAATAAGTCGTGTTGTGATTTTGCCGTGTCTAACTCAAAGCTGAGGTTTGATCTCGGCGAATGTGCGATCTGAGATTTTGTACTGCTGGGACTACCCTGACCGTCTTCATCACTATAATACATTCCGCTGCTCTCTGTGCCCCAGATATGAGTAGCAGCTCTGGACCCTCTTGAGCTTATATCTGATGGCGGTGAAGATATACCAGGGTGATCTAAGTCGTCGCTCGCTGCTGACGAACTGCGCATATCTCCAGTTTTTGAAGAGAGTTTGGAGAATGATTTTTCACTTTCACCAGTGTCTACAGTTTCTTCGTATTCTTCCCGAAATTCGGAAATAGTGGTTTTTGTAGATTTTGTGGTCTTAGTGACACCGTCGCTTCCTTTGCTAACTGTAGTGGTTTCAACGGTAATTTTAATTTTTTCGGGACTGATTACTTCTTTGGTTGTGACAACAGTTATAGTTTGTGTTATTTCGTTATCTCCTTCTTTGATAACTTTGGTGTACGTTTCCGTGTCAGTGGTTATTTCTCCAACTGGTGAGCGTTGTTTCTTGGGCTTAGACTCTGGCTTTTCTTTTGTATCAGCTGGTTTCTGAGTGTCACCGGGCACGTTATCCAGAATTTGCCTTTCTTCTTGAGCAACCGGTTGCTTCTCTATTTCTTCCAGTTCTTCTGGAGACCAATCATCGAGGCCTGTTCCTGGAGGTAGATATGTGATTTGTGTGCGAACATCTTTCGTTGTTTCCACTGTGCCATCGTCTTTAGCATTTTCAGTTATAGTTTCCGTTACTGTTTTGACGGCAACGTCGTTCGTTTTACAATGACAAAGTTCCTCCTTAGTGACGTTTGTAGTAATTGTCTGAGTTATTTTTTCGCCATGGTCGGATTTGATAATATTAGTCTTTTTATCAACAGATGTTTTAACTTTGCCTGTTGGTTCTAATCCTTGCAATGCCGCTTGTAAATCACTGTCTGATGTCTTTTGGAATTCCGAGATCGTTATTTTTACATCTTTCGTTGTTTCTGTTGCACCATCAGGGAATTCATCCACAGTTGTAGTTTCAACAGTCGTTCGGACGCGCTTAATATTCACATCGTTGCTAGCCAAGAATTCTCGTTTTGTCGCTATTGTGATTTTGCGCCTTATCGTTATAGATCCACGCTGTAATATTTCGTTTTTGACATCGAAATCCTCAGTCATACTTTCAACGACTTCTGTATCGCTAATGGGCAAGTCATCTGGTCGTTCTGGGACGTCTTCATGCTTTTTGTATGAATGCCCAGTCACATCAGTAATTGTAACAGTTACCTTCTTTTTTGTTATTACAGTACCATCAGGATATTCATCTTCAGTTTCAGTTCTGGTTGTTGTTTTAATCTTCCTAGAACGGGTAACAGTGTTTTCAAATTCTTGTGCAGTCGTTATGACTGTAATTTTCCTAATGATCTTTATACCATTTTCTGTAATAGAATCTTCAGCAGTTTGCACTGATTCTTTTGGTTTGTCAATTTTAATGTATCCTACAAGATTTTCGTAAAATGTTTCTGATTTGTAATCGTCGAGTGTTACTTTCTTGTCTCTTGTTATTTCTGTATTTCCGTCAGGTAGTCCAATTTGACTCTCAGTTTCTACTGTAATTCTTACTTTCTTCTTTCCATCTTGTGACTCTAGAACTTCCTTTGTTGTCTTAATTGTGATTATTTGTTGAAGTTCTTTTCCCTCTCTTAATATCAAATTATGTTTAGTCTCGACATTAATTTGTACATCACCAACTTGCTCATAACCTACAATGTGTTGACTTGGGATATCTTTTTGGTCTTCTTTGATTTCAGATATTGATGTACTAGTATCTACAGTAGTCTTCGCAGCACCATCAGGATATTCATCGGTTGTTGTAACAGTTTTTACTATTTTTAGTTTCTTGAGAACGTGTTGGCTGTCCATATACCTTGTCTTGACAATTTTAGTTACAATAATTCTTTTTATTTGTATTCCATCTTCCTTAATTTCCTCGATATCTATATCTTCACTTATTTCAGGTTCACCTGAGGGCGATAAATCTTTAAGAGCAGCTTCTAACTTTTTCATTTCAGCCTGTTCCTCAGCAGTAGGTTCGTGAGCCTTAAGAGTTTCATCTACTAATGAGATCTTTTCACTAGCTCTAGTGACAACAGACCCGTCGGGATGTTCATCTTCTATTACTGTCCTTACTGTTGTTTTAGTTCGTTTAATGTTTTGTTCTCCGTTAGTATACTCTTGCACAGTTGTAGTGATAGTTATTTTTCTTTTTATAATAATACCGTCTTCGGTTATAGTTTTGGTTTCAGTAGTGGTGTCCTCGATTGGTTCTCCAATGGGATCAAAACCATCAACATCATCTGCAGTTTCAACTTCTATATCGGTAACTGAAGTGCTACTTTCAACAATTGTACGAGCTGAACCATCTGGATACTTATCAGTTGTAGTGAGAATCGTAACAGTCTTGAGTTTTCTGAGATTACCTCGTTTATCAGAATATTTCGTTTTGATTATTTTGGTTACAATGATCCTTTTAATGATTATATCTTTCTCTTTAACATCAACGGACTCGCTAGATTCACTTATTTCAGGTTCACCTACAGGAATAAATTCTTTTAGAGCGGAATCCACTTTGCTGCTTTCCGAAGAGCTCTCATCGTCATGTATTGGCGTTTCCTCTTCCATATGAGACTTGTCAGTTACTTTGGGTTTACCTAATATCTGTTTAGCTAATTCAGGTTCTTCATGAACACCATTAACGACTGGTTTTGAGGGCTTGTCTTCCGATTTGGTGGCTTTAGTTTCATCAGGATGTGCTTTTTGTTTTGTTAGTTGTTCTTCGATGCTAACGTCTGTAATTGTAATACTTGTATCAACAGTCATCTTTGTTGTTCCATCAGGATATTTATCACTTGTAGTTACAATAGTTTCTGTTTTAACTTTGTGTGGTACACCACGACTGTCAGAGTACTTTGTTTTAATGATCTTAGTAACAATAGTTCTCTGTATTATGATTTTATTTTCAGTGATTTCTTCAGTTTTAACATCTTCGGTAATTTCAGGTTCTGATGGAGTAAAACTGTTGAGAATTTCTTCAATCTTTGCATCATCAGTATCATCTGTTGCCTCTACGATACTTTCATCCGCTAATGTTATTTTTTCACTAGTTTTCTTGATGACAGAACCATCTGGATGCTCATCTTCTACTACGGTTCTGATTGTCGTTTTGATACGCTTAACAGTTCGGGATGTGTTGATGAATTCTTGTGTAGTCGTGGTAATAGTAGTCTTTCTTTTAATAATCGCACCGTCTTCAGTAACTATTTCGGTTTCTGTAGTGGTGTCTTCCATGGGTTTGCCAATTGATTCAAAGCCTTCGAGACTTTCATCTACAGCATCTATACCGATATCTGAAACAGAAACTTTGACATCCTTCGTAACTTCTGTAGTACTGTCGGGAAGCATAGTTTCTGACACAGTTTCAACGGTGGTCTTGAGCTTTCTCTTAGTTCTATCAATATTACTCAAAATTTCCTTTGTTGTTGTAGTTGTTATAATTTGCAAAGCATTTTTTCCATTAATAGTAATACTTTTTTCGCACTGATCACTTTCAACTGATTTGTCTTCAACTAAAACCATGCCCTGGAGCTCAAGGATTTCTACGGGTTCTACGTCAATATCGGTCAGTGATGTACTACTATCTACTTTAGTGCGAGATGATCCATCAGGGTAATCGTCTGTGGTGGTAATAGTTGTGTCAGTCTTGAGTTTTTTGGGTACACCTTGTTTATTTGCATATTTGATTTTAACTACTCTTGTGACAATTGTACGTCTTATGGTAAAGGTTTCTTGTTTAATTTCCTCTGTTTTGGATGTAACACTTTCTTCAGGCTCACCACAAATTACAAATTCGCTAAGAATGTTATCTAAATTACTGCTAGAATCTAAAATAATTTCTTCAGTCTTAACTTCAACGTTTTTCTGAACATCTTTTGAACCATCAGGATGTTCTTTCGTGACATTTGTTTCAATTGTTGTTCGGATCAATTTTTTGATGTCACTGACCTTGATTGTTTCCTTTTTGGTTGTTGTTGTTACAGTTTCCATAACGTCTTTGTTATTTTCTTTAATTATTCGTTTACTAACATCCGTATCAATAATTGTATCTTCAACATTGTCGTCTGATTCATCAGTCTCACTTAAAAAGGATTTGAGAGATTCTACATCTTTAGGCACGGAAGACTCGCGTTTATCAATCAAATCACGAATTTCAAACTTTTCTTCGTTTTCCAAATAATCTTTATCTATTCTATCTTTTGCATATAAATCCATTGATGAGGTAGATCTAAGGCTGGAAGAACATTCTGATAGTAATGTTTGTGTGTCTTTTGTTGTAGTTGTAGAACCATCAGATCCTTTGCTAAGTGTTGTAGTTTCTATAGTGGTCTTAATGTTTTGAGGTGTCCCATCTTCTCTTGAGATTACTTCTTTAGTAGTCACGGTAGTTATAGTCTGTGTTACAACATTTTCACCTTCTTTGATAATCTTTGTTACAGTATCAGTTTCAGTTTTGATTTTTCCTACGTTTTGCATTAGAGATAAGAGATCTGATTCATCGTCTGCTAGGGTTGTCGTCTTTTTGGGTACCTTTTCAGTTGATGTTGAAATTCTTTGTGTGAGTACGTCATCTCCTACATGGACCACTTTTGTAATAGTTTCTTCACTGCCATCAGACTTGTCATATGTAACTTCACTTTGAACTCCATCACTAATCTTCACATCTTGGAAGCTACTAGGAGTTTTAGGAAGCGGACTTACTGGAACTGTTGGGGGAGTAGATACCCTGACTAAGGATTCAATGCTTTCAGTTTTGATTCCTTGTTGCACAGTATCTTCTTCAAATGCCTTATGTATAGATTCCATAAGATGCACAGCACTATCTTTCATTGCTTGCACCACAATTTTTTCGTCACTTGGTCCTAAATCTGTCGGTATACTGTGAACTCCTGAATCAGATGCTTCAGATAAAGGAATTTCATCCTTAGGTGATCCGAGTTCTTGAGTTTTGTCATCATGAACTCTTGTGGAATCCGTATCCTTCAACGTTGAAGTAACTGAGTCATCAATAGTTAATGAATCCACTTTATGACTTAATGTTTCATCAGAATATAACTTATCTTTAAGGGATTTCTTTTCTGATTTTTCAGTACCTTCGAAACTATATTTTTCTTCAAGGCTCGTTTCTCTAGATACATCTTCAGAGCTGCTGCCATGTGGAATAGGAGTGTGAGTATCTGTTATGCTCTCAATCATTTCTTGTGTGTATTTTTCATCCACGATAGATCTCTTTTTGATATCGTGAGGCTTAATTGTGTGATGTGACTGAGATATAGCCATTTTTTCTTGTTTCAGCATTTCTTCAGATTGACTAATTAGGGACTGCAGCTTTGTTGTTGTAACGGAAATGTGCTTATCATCAACTTTTTCTAATACTTGACTATCTTCACTTACTGACTCACCATCTTCGTAAATTTCCTTTTCATCCGTATCTACATCAAGAATGTCCACTTTTTTATCTATTGGATGCTTGTCTAATTTTGTTTCTATTATATTTATAGATTTTGGAACGATTTCATCATCAACAGTATGATCTGTTATATCCTCAATTTTGGGTGAAATCTCTTTCTCAGGTATCATTTTACCACTTGTAATAAGAGTAGGTTCATCAAGATATTCCTTTTCATCAATGTCCTTTTCATCATCTTTGGATTTTCTTTGCATTTCCTTTGTAGAACCTTCACTCTTTTCTAATCGTCGATCCTTTTCACTATCAGATTTTGGCTCCTTCTCAAGAAGCTTGCTCGGACTGAATACTTCATCGTTGGGCTTAACTGGGCTAGGTGCTTGCTCATCTGGCTTAGTTGGGCTAGGTGCCTTTTCATCAGGCTTGACTGGGCTTGTTGCTTCCTCATCAAATTTGACTGAGCTAGGTGCTTTCTCATCAGGCTTGTCTGACCTGGGTGCCTTCTCATCAGACTTGACTAGGCTAAGTGCCTTCTCATCAGGCTTGACTGGGCTAAGTGCCTTCTCATCAGGCTTAACTAGGCTAGGTGACTTTTCATCAGGCTTGACTGGGCTAGCTACTTTCTTCTCATGCTCAATTGGGCTACGTACCTTCTCATCAGCCTTGACTGGGCTAGGTGGCTTCTCATCAGGCTTGACTGAACTAGGTGCTTTCTTATCGGACTTAGTTGGGCTAGGCGCCTTATCATCAAGCTTGGTTGGGCTAGATCCTACCTCATCAGATTGGACTGAGCTAGGTGTTTTCTCATCAGGTTTGACTGGGCTAGGTGCCTTCTCATCAAGCTTGACTGGGCTAGCTGCTTTTTCATCAGGCTTAGTTGGGTTTAGTGTCTTCTCATCAAGTTCGACTGGACTAGGTACCTTTTCATCAGGCTTGGTTGGCCTAGCTGCTTTCTCATCAGGCGTGACTGGTTTCAGTTTGCTCACAGTGCTTTCCTCGGGATGTGATTTAAGTTTTGTTAGATGTTCTTCAATGCTAAAGTTTGTAATTGTAATACTTGTATCGACAGTCGTTTTTGTTGTTCCATCAGGATATTTATCACTTGTAGTTACAATAGTTTCTGTTTTAACTTTGTGTGGTACACCACGAATGTCAGAGTACTTTGTTTTAATAATCTTAGTAACAATAGTTCTCTGTATTATGATTTTATTTTCAGTGATTTCTTCAATTTTAACGTCTTCGGTGATTTCAGGTTCTGATGGAGTAAGATTGCTAAGTATTTCTTCAATCTTTGCATTGTCGGCCTCATCAGTATCATCTGTTGCCTCTACAATACTTTCATCTGCTAATGTTATTTTTTCACTAGTTTTCTTGATGACAGAACCATCTGGATGCTCATCTTCTACTACGGTTCTAATTGTCGTTTTGATACGCTTAACAGTTTGAGCTGAGTTGATGAATTCTTGTGTAGTAGTGGTGACAGTGATCTTTCTCTGAATCATTGCACCGTCTTCAGTAACTATTTCGGTTTTTGTAGTGCTGTCTTCTATGGGTCTACTAATTGATTCAAAATCTTCATCATCTACAACATCCACACCTGTTTCTGTAATAGATAATTTCTCAAAATCATCAGGCTTCATTGGAATAGGTGCTTTCTCAATAGCCTTTGTGGGGCTTATATCTTTTTTGTCAGCCTTCTGGCTAGGTACAACAGATTTTGGCTCTTTTTCACCTGGTTTGAATGCATTATAGAAGTCATCGGCTTCTACGGCGCTTGACTCTTTGGGAATTGGTGTCTGTAGAACTGAAATGACACCTAATTCTACAGGTTTTATTATTTTCTTCACAATTTCCTGTGTTTCTTTATGGTGTTCTTCGTCAATCATTTGAAGAGAACAAAGCTGCAAAAGTTGTTCAACACTGGGCTTAGTATCACTCAGCGTAGTTTTTTTGTATGTACGCCTGACTTTAGTACCATCTGGCAGCTCGTCTTCTTCAATAGTGTTAATCACTATTTTGTAAATTATTGTAGTTCTAGTAATGCAATAGTACTTCTGAACAATAGAAGTAATTATAAAAGTCCTAACAATTACAACACCTCTTTCAGTAACCGTCAAATACTGCGTTACAGTTTTTTCTTCCGAGTCTCCCATGGGCTTAAAATCTTTCAGTCTTTCTTCAAGTTCTGCATCATCAAAGAATGAATAAGCTACTTCTTGTACAGAAATGCTTGGACTTATATCTCCATTGTCTAGTTTTTCTTTATCCAATGACATCTCTTCTGATTTGAAAGAAGTCTCCTCTTTGTCATGGAACTTGAGAGAGCTACCTACTACCTTCTCATCAAACATATCAGCTACAGGTTTTATGTCATCTGGCTTGACTGGGCTGGGCGCTTTCTCATCAAGTTTGGGTGCACTAGGTGCTTTCTCTTCAAGTACGTCATCCACAATTGGTTTGTAATCAGGCATGACTGAACTAGCCATCTTCTCATCCGGTTTGACTGACCTATGTGCTTTCTCTAAAGGCTTGACTGGGCTATGATCCTTCCCATCCGCAGTGATTGGGCTGGGTGCTTTTTCATCATGCGTGACGGGGCTGATTGCCTTTTCATCAGCCTTGACTGGTGTTGATGCCTTCTCATTAGGTTTAGTTGGACCAGGCACATTCTCTTCAAGCTTGTCATCCACTATTTCTTCGTTGTCAGGTTTGACTGGGCTGGGTGTCTTCTCAACAATCTTGACTGGGCTGGGGGCTTTCTCATCCAGCTCAACTGGGTTCGGTGCCTTCTCGTCAAGCTTGATTGGACTGGGTGCCTTCTCATCTGCCTTAACTGGGCTAGGTGCCTTCTCATCAGTCTCGACTGGGCTGGGTGTTTTCTCATCCGGGTCAACTGGGCTCGGTGTCTTCTCTTCAGGCTTGGTTGGACTGGGTGCCTTCTCATCGGCCTTAACTGGACTAGGTGCCTTCTCGTCAAGCTTGACTGGGCTGGGTGTTTTCTCATCCGGCTCAACTGGGCTCAGTGCCTTCTCGTCATGCTTGATTGGACTGGGTGCCTTCTCATCTGCCTTAACTGGGCTAGGTGCCTTCTCATCGGCCTTAACTGGACTAGGTGCCTTCTCGTCAAGCTTGACTGGGCTGGGTGTTTTCTCATCCGGCTCAACTGGGCTCGGTGCCTTCTCGTCATGCTTGATTGGACTGGGTGCCTTCTCATCTGCCTTAACTGGGCTAGGTGCCTTCTCATCAGTCTTGACTCGGCTGGGTGTTTTCTCATCCGGCTCAACTGGGCTCGGTGCCTTCTCGTCAGGCTTGATTGCACCAGGCACCTTCTCAAGCTTGTCATCCACTACTTCTTCGTCGTCAGGTTTGACTGGGCTGGGTGTCTTCTCAACAATCTTGACTGGGCTGGGGGCTTTCTCATCCAGCTCAACTGGGCTCGGTGCCTTCTCGTCAAGCTTGATTGGACTGGGTGCCTTCTCATCGGCCTTAACTGGACTAGGTGCCTTCTCGTCAAGCTTGACTGGGCTGGGTGCCTTCTCATCTGCCTTAACTGGGCTAGGTGCCTTCTCATCAGTCTCGACTGGGCTGGGTGTTTTCTCATCCGGGTCAACTGAGCTCGGTGTCTTCTCTTCAGGCTTGGTTGGACTGGGTGCCTTCTCATCGGCCTTAACTGGACTAGGTACCTTCTCGTCAAGCTTGACTGGGCTGGGTGTTTTCTCATCCGGCTCAACTGGGCTCGGTGCCTTCTCGTCATGCTTGATTGGACTGGGTGCCTTCTCAAGCTTGTCATCCACTACTTCTTCGTCGTCAGGTTTGACTGGGCTAGGTGCCTTCTCATCAGTCTCGACTGGGCTGGGTGTTTTCTCATCCGGGTCAACTGGGCTCGGTGTCTTCTCTTCAGGCTTGGTTGGACTGGGTGCCTTCTCATCGGCCTTAACTGGACTAGGTGCCTTCTCGTCAAGCTTGACTGGGCTGGGTGCCTTCTCATCTGCCTTAACTGGGCTAGGTGCCTTCTCATCAGTCTCGACTGGGCTGGGTGTTTTCTCATCCGGGTCAACTGGGCTCGGTGTCTTCTCTTCAGGCTTGGTTGGACTGGGTGCCTTCTCATCGGCCTTAACTGGACTAGGTGCCTTCTCGTCAAGCTTGACTGGGCTGGGTGTTTTCTCATCCGGCTCAACTGGGCTCGGTGCCTTCTCGTCATGCTTGATTGGACTGGGTGCCTTCTCATCTGCCTTAACTGGGCTAGGTGCCTTCTCATCAGTCTTTACTCGGCTGGGTGTTTTCTCATCCGGCTCAACTGGGCTCGGTGCCTTCTCGTCAGGCTTGATTGCACCAGGCACCTTCTCCTCAAGCTTGTCATCCACTACTTCTTCGTCGTCAGGTTTGACTGGGCTGGGTGTCTTCTCATCAGTCTTGACTGAGCTGGAGGCTTTCTCATCCGGCTCAACTGGGCTCGGTGCCTTTTCGTCAGGCTTGATTTGACTGAGTGCCTTCTTGTCTGCTTTAACTGGGCTAGGTGCCTTTTTGTCAGTCTTGACTGGACTGGGTGTTTTCTCATCCAGCTCAACTGGGCTCGGTGCCTTCTCGTCAGGCTTGATTGGACTGGGTGCCTTCTGATCTGCCTTAACCGGGCTAGGTGCCTTCTCGTCGGGCTTAATTATTACACTGGGTGCCTCCTCGTCAGGCTTAAATGGACCGGGTGCCTTCTCATCAGTCTTGACTAGGCTGGGTGCTTTTTCATCAGGCGTGACGGGGCTGGGTGCCTTTTCATCAGCCTCGACTGGTGTAGATGCCTTCTCATCAGGTTTGGTTGGATCAGGCACCTTCTCCTCAAGCTTGTCATCCACTACTTCTTCGTCGTCAGGTTTAACTAGACTGGGTGTCTTCTCATCAGTCTTGACCGGGCTGCGTGTTTTCTCATCCGGCTCAACTGAGCTCGGTGCCTTCTCATCAGTCTTGACCAGGCTGCGTGTTTTCTCATCCGGCTCAACTGAGCTCGGTGCCTTCTCATCAGACTTGATTAGACTATGTGCCTTCTCATCGGCCTGAACCAGGCTAGGTGTCTTCCCGTCAGGCTTGATTGGACTGGGTGCCTTTTCATCTGCCTTAACTGGGCTAGGTGCCTTCTCGTCGGGCTTGATTGGACTGGGTGCCTTCTCGTCAGGCTTCACCGGCTCTTCAGGCTTGATTAGACTGGGTACCTCTTCATCAGTCTTGACTGGGCTGGGCGTTTTCTCATCCGGCTCAACTGGGCTAGGTGCCTTCTCGTCAGACTTGGTTGGACTGGGTGCCTTTTCATCTGCCTTAACTGGGCTAGGTGCCTTCTCGTCAGGCTTGATTGGACTGGGTGCCTTTTCATCTGCCTCAACCAGGCCAGGTACCTTCTCGTCAGGCTTGATTGGACTGGGTGCCTTTTCATCAGTCTTGATTGCACTGGGTGTTTTCTCATCCGGCTTGACAGGGCTGGGTGACTCCTCATCTGCCTTGACTGGGCTTTGTGCCATTTCGTCAGGCTTGATTTGACTGGGTGCCTTCTCGTCTGCCTGAATTGGGCTAGGATGCTTCTCAGCAGTCTTGACTGGGCTGGGTGTTTTCTCATCTGGCTCAACTGGGCTCGGTGCCTTCTCATCTGCCTTAACTAGGCTAGGTGCCTTCTCTTCAGGCTTGATTAGACTGGGTGCCTCCTCATCAGTCTTGACCGGGCTGCGTGTTTTCTCATCCGGCTCAACTGAGCTCGGTGCCTTCTCATCAGACTTGATTAGACTATGTGCCTTCTCATCGGCCTGAACCAGGCTAGGTGTCTTCCCATCAGGCTTGATTGGACTGGGTGCCTTTTCATCTGCCTTAACTGGGCTAGGTGCCTTCTCGTCGGGCTTGATTGGACTGGGTGCCTTCTCGTCAGGCTTCACCGGCTCTTCAGGCTTGATTAGACTGGGTACCTCTTCATCAGTCTTGACTGGGCTGGGCGTTTTCTCATCCGGCTCAACTGGGCTCGGTGCTTTCTCGTCAGGTTTGGTTGGACTGGGTGCTTTCTCATCTGCATTAACTGGGCTAGGTGCCTTCTCGTCAGGCTTGGTTGGACTGGGTGCCTTTTCATCTGCCTTAACTGGGCTAGGTGCCTTCTCGTCAGGCTTGATTGGACTGGGTGCCTTTTCATCTGCCTTAACTGGGCTAGGTGTCTTCTCGTCGGGCTTGATTGGACTTGGTGCCTTCTCGTCAGGCTTGACTGGCTCTTCAGGCTTGATTAGACTGGGTGCCTTTTCATCAGTCTTGACTGGGCTGGGCGTTTTCTCATCCGGCTCAACTGAGCTCGGTGCCTTCTCATCAGACTTGATTAGACTATATGCCTTCTCATCGGCCTGAACCAGGCTAGGTGCCTTCTCGTCAGGCTTGATTGGACTGGGTGCCTTTTCATCTGCCTTAACTAGGCTAGGTGTCTTCTCGTCGGGCTTGATTGGACTTGGTGCCTTCTCGTCAGGCTTGACTGGCTCTTCAGGCTTGATTAGACTGGGTGCCTTTTCATCAGTCTTGACTGGGCTGGGCGTTTTCTCATCCGGCTCAACTGAGCTCGGTGCCTTCTCATCAGACTTGATTAGACTATATGCCTTCTCATCTGCCTCAACCAGGCCAGGTACCTTCTCGTCAGGCTTGATTGGACTGGGTGCCTTTTCATCAGTCTTGATTGCGCTGGGTGTTTTCTCATCCGGCTTGACAGGGCTGGGTGACTCCTCATCTGCCTTGACTGGGCTTTGTGCCATTTCGTCAGGCTTGATTTGACTGGGTGCCTTCTCGTCTGCCTGAATTGGGCTAGGATGCTTCTCAGCAGTCTTGACTGGGCTGGGTGTTTTCTCATCTGGCTCAACTGGGCTCGGTGCCTTCTCATCTGCCTTAACTAGGCTAGGTGCCTTCTCTTCAGGCTTGATTAGACTGGGTGCCTCCTCATCAGTCTTGACCGGGCTGCGTGTTTTCTCATCCGGCTCAACTGAGCTCGGTGCCTTCTCATCAGACTTGATTAGACTATGTGCCTTCTCATCGGCCTGAACCAGGCTAGGTGTCTTCCCGTCAGGCTTGATTGGACTGGGTGCCTTTTCATCTGCCTTAACTGGGCTAGGTGCCTTCTCGTCGGGCTTGATTGGACTGGGTGCCTTCTCGTCAGGCTTCACCGGCTCTTCAGGCTTGATTAGACTGGGTACCTCTTCATCAGTCTTGACTGGGCTGGGCGTTTTCTCATCCGGCTCAACTGGGCTCGGTGCTTTCTCGTCAGGTTTGGTTGGACTGGGTGCTTTCTCATCTGCATTAACTGGGCTAGGTGCCTTCTCGTCAGGCTTGGTTGGACTGGGTGCCTTTTCATCTGCCTTAACTGGGCTAGGTGCCTTCTCGTCAGGCTTGATTGGACTGGGTGCCTTTTCATCTGCCTTAACTGGGCTAGGTGTCTTCTCGTCGGGCTTGATTGGACTTGGTGCCTTCTCGTCAGGCTTGACTGGCTCTTCAGGCTTGATTAGACTGGGTGCCTTTTCATCAGTCTTGACTGGGCTGGGCGTTTTCTCATCCGGCTCAACTGAGCTCGGTGCCTTCTCATCAGACTTGATTAGACTATATGCCTTCTCATCGGCCTGAACCAGGCTAGGTGCATTCTCGTTGGGCTTGATTGGACTTGGTGCCTTCTCGTCAGGCTTGACTGGCTCTTCAGGCTTGATTAGACTGGGTGCCTTCTCTTCAGTCTTGACTGGGCTGACTGTTTCATCATCTGGCTCAACTGAGCTCGGTGCCTTCTCGTCAGGCTTGATTGGACTGGGTGCCTTCTCATCTGCCTTAATTGGGCTAGGTGCCTTCTCGTGAGTCTTGACTGGGCTGAATGTTTTCTCATCCGGCTCAACTGGGCTCGCTGCCTTCTCGTCAGACTTGATTAGACTATGTGCCTTCTCATCGGCCTGAACCAGGCCAGGTGCCTTCTCGTCGGGCTTGATTGGACTGTGTGCCTTCTCGTCATGCTTGACCGGCTCTTCAGGCTTGATTAGAATTGGTGCCTTTTCATCAGTCTTGACTGGGCTGAGCGTTTTCTCATCCGGCTCAACTGGGCTCGGTGTCTTATCTTCAGGCTTGGTTGGACTGGGTGCCTTCTCATCGGCCTTAACTGGGCTAGGGGCATTCTCGTCAGTCTTGACTGGGCTGGGTGTTTGCTCATCTGGCTCAACTGGGCTCGGTACCTTCTCGTCAGGCTTGATTGGACTGGGTGCCTTCTCGTCAGGCTTCACCGGCTCTTCAGGCTTGATTAGACTGGGTGTCTTTTCATCAGTCTTGACTGGGCTGGACGGTTTCTCATCCGGCTCAACTGGGCTCGGTGCCTTCTCTTCAGGCTTGATTGGACTGGGTGCCTTCTCATCTGCCTTAATTGGGCTAAGTGCCTTCTCGTCAGTCTTGACTGGGCTGAGTGTTTTCTCATCCGGCTCAACTGGGCTCGCTGCCTTCTCGTCAGGCTTGGTTGGACTGGGTGCCTTCTCGTCAGGCTTGATCGGAGAGGGTGCCTTTTCATCAGTCTTGACTGTGCTGGGCGTTATCTCATCGGGCCCAACTGGGCTCGGTGCCTTCTCATCAGACTTGATTAGACTAGGTGCCTTCTCATCGGCCTGAACCAGGCTATGTGCCTTATCGTCAGGCTTGATTGGACTGGGTGCCTTTTCATCTGCCTTAACTGGGCTAGGTGCCTTCTCGTCGGGCTTGATTGGACTTTGTGCCTTCTCGTCAGGCTTGACCGGCTCTTCAGGCTTGATTAGACTAGGTGCCTTTTCATCAGTCTTGACTGGGCTGGGCGTTTTCTCATCCGGCTCAACTGGGCTCGTTGCCTTCTCGTCAGGCTTGGTTGGACTGGGTGCCTTCTCATCTGCCTTAACTGGGCTAGGTGCCTTCTCGTCAGGCTTGATTGGAGTGGGTGCCTTCTCATCAGTCTTGACTGGGCTGGGTGATTTCTCGTCAGGCTTGATTGGACTGGGTGCCTTTTCATCTGCCTTAACTGGGCTCGCTGCCTTCTCGTCAGGCTTGATTGGAGTGGGTGCTTTCTCATCAGTCTTGACTGGGCTGGGTGATTTCTCGTCAGGCTTGATTGGACTGGGTGCCTTTTCATCTCCCTTAACTGGGCTAGGTGCCTTCTCGTCAGGCTTGATTAGACTAGGTGCCTTCTCATCGGCCTGAACCAGGCTAGGTGCCTTCTCGTCAGGCTTGATTGGACTGGGTGCCTTTTCATCTGCCTTAACCGGGCTAGGTGTCTTCTCGTCGGGCTTGATTGGACTAGGTGCGTTCTCGTCAGGCTTGTCCGGCTCTTCAGGCTTGATTAGACTGAGTGCCTTTTCATCAGTCTTGACTGGGCTGGGCGTTTTCTCATCCGGCTCAACTGGGCTCGCTGCCTTCTCGTCAGGCTTGGTTGGACTGGGTGCCTTCTCATCTGCCTTAACTGGGCTAGGTGCCTTCTCGTCAGGCTTGATTGGAGTGGGTGCCTTCTCGTCGGGCTTGATTGGACTGGGTGCCTTCTCGTCAGGCTTGACCGGCTCTTCAGGCTTGATTAGACTGGGTGCCTTTTCATCAGTCTTGACTGGGCTGGGCGTTTTCTCATCCGGCTCAACTGGGCTCGCTGCCTTCTCGTCAGGCTTGGTTGGACTGGGGGCCTTCTCATCTGCCTTAACTGGGCTAGGTGCCTTCTCGTCAGGCTTGATTGGAGTGGGTGCCTTCTCGTCGGGCTTGATTGGACTGGGTGCCTTCTCGTCAGGCTTGACCGGCTCTTCAGGCTTGATTAGACTGGGTGCCTTTTCATCAGTCTTGACTGGGCTGGGCGTTTTCTCATCCGGCTCAACTGGGCTCGCTGCCTTCTCGTCAGGCTTGGTTGGACTGGGGGCCTTCTCATCTGCCTTAACTGGGCTAGGTGCCTTCTCGTCAGGCTTGATTGGAGTGGGTGCCTTGTCATCAGTCTTGACTGGGCTAGGTGCCTTCTCGTCAGGCTTGATTGGAGTGGGTGCTTTCTCATCAGTCTTGACTGGGCTGGGTGATTTCTCGTCAGGCTTGATTGGACTGGGTGCCTTTTCATCTCCCTTAACTGGGCTAGGTGCCTTCTCGTCAGGCTTGATTAGACTAGGTGCCTTCTCATCGGCCTGAACCAGGCTAGGTGCCTTCTCGTCAGGCTTGATTGGACTGGGTGCCTTTTCATCTGCCTTAACCGGGCTAGGTGTCTTCTCGTCGGGCTTGATTGGACTAGGTGCGTTCTCGTCAGGCTTGTCCGGCTCTTCAGGCTTGATTAGACTGAGTGCCTTTTCATCAGTCTTGACTGGGCTGGGCGTTTTCTCATCCGGCTCAACTGGGCTCGCTGCCTTCTCGTCAGGCTTGGTTGGACTGGGTGCCTTCTCATCTGCCTTAACTGGGCTAGGTGCCTTCTCGTCAGGCTTGATTGGAGTGGGTGCCTTCTCGTCGGGCTTGATTGGACTGGGTGCCTTCTCGTCAGGCTTGACCGGCTCTTCAGGCTTGATTAGACTGGGTGCCTTTTCATCAGTCTTGACTGGGCTGGGCGTTTTCTCATCCGGCTCAACTGGGCTCGCTGCCTTCTCGTCAGGCTTGGTTGGACTGGGGGCCTTCTCATCTGCCTTAACTGGGCTAGGTGCCTTCTCGTCAGGCTTGATTGGAGTGGGTGCCTTCTCGTCGGGCTTGATTGGACTGGGTGCCTTCTCGTCAGGCTTGACCGGCTCTTCAGGCTTGATTAGACTGGGTGCCTTTTCATCAGTCTTGACTGGGCTGGGCGTTTTCTCATCCGGCTCAACTGGGCTCGCTGCCTTCTCGTCAGGCTTGGTTGGACTGGGGGCCTTCTCATCTGCCTTAACTGGGCTAGGTGCCTTCTCGTCAGGCTTGATTGGAGTGGGTGCCTTCTCATCAGTCTTGACTGGGCTGGGTGATTTCTCGTCAGGCTTGATTGGACTGGGTGCCTTTTCATCTGCCTTAACTGGGCTAGGTGCCTTCTCGTCAGGCTTGATTAGAATGGGTGCCTCCTTATCAGTCTTGACCGGGCTGCGTGTTTTCTCATCCGGCTCAACTGGGCTCGGTGCCATCTCATCGGACTTGATTAGACTAGGTGCCTTCTCATCGGCCTGAACCAGGCTAGGTGACTTCTCGTCAGGCTTGATTGGACTGGGTGCCTTTTCATCTGCCTTAACCGGGCTAGGTGTCTTTTCGTCGGGCTTGATCGGACTAGGTGCCTTCTCGTCAGGCTTGTCCGGCTCTTCAGGCTTGATTAGACTGGGTGCCTTTTCATCAGTCTTAACTGGGCTGAGTGTTTCATCATCTGGCTCAAATGGGCTCGGTGCCTTCTCGTCAGGCCTGATTGGACTGGGTGCCTTCTCATCTGCCTTAATTGGGCTAGGTGCCTTCTCGTCAGTCTTGACTGGGCTGAGTGTTTCCTCATCTAGCTCAACTGGGCTCGGTGCCATCTCGTCAGGTTTGGTTGAACTGGGTGCCTTTTCATCAGTCTTGACTTGGCTGGGTGTTTTCTCATCCGGCTCAACTGGGCTCGGTGCCTTCTCGTCATGCTTGACCGACTCTTCAGGCTTGATTAGACTGGGTGCCTTTTCATCAGTCTTGATTGGGCTGGGCGTTTTCTCATCCGGTTCAATTGGGCTCGGTGCCTTCTCGTCGGGCTTGATTGGACTAGATGTCTTTTCATCTGCCTTAACAGGGCTAGGTGCCTTCTCATCAGGCTTGACAGGGCTGGGTGTCTTCTCATCTTGTTTGTCTGGGCTAGGTGCTGTCTCATCAGTCTTGACTGGGCTGGGTGTTTTCTCATCCATCTCAACTGGGCTCGGTGCCTTCTCGTCAGGCTTAATTAGACTGGGTGCCTTCTTATCTGCCTTAACAGGGCTAGGTGCCTTCTCATCAGGCTTGACAGGGCTGGGTGCTTTCTCATCAGGTTTTGCTGGACTAGACATTTTCTTGTCAAGCCTGTCATCTTCTACTTCCCCGTCGTCAGGCTTGACTAGGCTGGGTGGTTCCTCATCAGCCTTGACAGGACTGTGTGCTTTCTCAAAAGATTTTGCTGTACTTAACACCTCCTCATCAAGCTTGTCATCTACTACTTCTTCATCATCAGGCTTGTCGGGACTGGGTGCCTCCTCATCGGCTTTGACTAGGCTGGGTGCCTTCTCATCAGCTTTGACTGGGCTAGGTGCCTTCTCATCAGCCTTTACTGGGCTGGGTATCTTCTTATCAGGCTTGGCAGACCTAGTTGCCTTAGTAATAGATTCAACTGGGCTATGTTCTGTACCATCGTACGTATCAGGGCTGGGCAATAAGAGGTTGATATCTGTAACTGGCGTTGGCTCTTTTACTTCAATTTTAACCGTACTCTTTTTAGGTTTTGTGTCTGCAACAGAAACTTCTTTGAACGTTCTACTAAATTTTGTGCCGTCGGGTAGTTCATCGGCCTCTAATGAAATTACTGTTATTTTGTATTTGAACACTGTCTTATTTATATTAGTATATTCCTGTATTACAGTTGTTATTGTTGTTTTTCTAATTATGATAATACCACGTTCGGTGACTGTTACTACTTGTGATGTTGTATCTTCTTCTGTTTCACCTATTGGTTCAAAGCCATTAAGATGTTCCTCAATTTGTATTTCATCAATAGCGTTCGTTGTATCACTTTCTAATAAAGACAAACCTTTATCTACAGAAATATCGAGACCAGATTCTAGATGTTCCGAAATTTGCTTTTCGAAGATATCAAAATTTTTGGTAAGTGGTTCAGTGTCCTCTACTAAAGCGGGACTGAGAACTTCTTCATCTGATTCAGCTGGGCTTGGTTTGAAACTAGAGATCAAGTTAAGTTTTACTGGTTTTATAATTTTTTCATCGGTCCTGTCTGTACTGAGCGTCATTTCACTAAATTGGTCACCTATGGGCTCTTTCTCATCAACCGTGTCAGTTGCGGGCTTGTCATCAGATTTGAAGGAACTAGGTACTATCTGCTGATTGCCATCTACAGTCTTTATCTCATCAAACTTTACTGGGCTGCGTACCTTCTCATCAGTCTCTGCTGGACCAGGTACTTTTTGGTTAATCTTGTCATCTGCAGTTTCCTTCTCATCCACTTTGACAGGGCTAGGTGATGCCTTATCAGGCTTGACTGAAATGGATGCTTCCTCATTAGGCTTGACGGGACTAGGTGTCTCTTCATCATCCTTCACAGGGCTGGGTGCCTTCTCAACAGGCTTGACTGAGCTGGGTGCTTTTTCATCAGGTTTGATTAGGCTGGGTGTTTTTGCATCAGGCTTAGCTGAGTTAGCCATCTCCTCGTCAAGCTTGTCGTCAACTATTTCCTTCTCATCAGGTTTAACTGTGCTGGATGCTTTCTCATCAGGCGTGACTGGGTTAGCTACCTTCTCATCAGGTTTGACTGGGCTGGGTGCTTCATCATTAAACTTAGCTGGGCTAGTCGCTTTCTCAGAAGCCTTGATAGGGCTGTGTGCCTTCTCGTCAGGCTTGATTGGGCTGGGTGCTTTTTCATCTAGCTTGTCATCCTTAGTTTCTTTGAGATCAAGCTTGACTGGGCTAGCCACCTTCTCATCAGGTTTGTCTGGGCTAGGTGCCTTTTCATCAAGCTTGTCATCTGGAGTCTTCTTCTCATCAGCCTTGATAGGGCTAGGTGCCTTCTCGTCAGGCTTGACTGGGCTAGGTGTCTTCTCACTAGGCTTGACCGAGCTAGCCACCTTCTCATCAACTTTGACTGGGCTCGGTGCGTCTTCATCAGGCTTATATGAGCTAGGCGCTTTCTCGTCAAGCTTGTCATCTGCAGAAACTTTCTCATCACCCTTGATAGGACTGGGTGCTTTCTCATCAGGCTTGACTGGGCTAGGTGCCTTTTCATCTAGCTTGTCATCTGGAGTCTTCTTCTCATCAGCCTTGATAGGGCTGGGTGCCTTCTCGTCAGGCTTGACTGGGCTGTATGCTTTTGCATCAAGCTTGTTATCTGCAGACACTTTCTCATCAGTCTTGATTGGGCTGGGTACGTCCTCATCAGGCTTAGCTGGGCTTGGCGCTTTCTCATCAAAGTTGTCATCTGCAGTTTCTTTGTCATCAGGATTGACGGGGCTAGATGGTTTTTCGTCTAGCTTGTCATCTGCAGTCAATCTCTCATCAGCCTTAATAGAGCTAGGTGCCTTAAGGCTGGGTGCAATCTCATGTAGCTTGTCATCTGCAGTTTCTTTGTCATCAGGCTTGATTGAGCTAGCAACTTTCTCATCATGCTTGACTGGCCTGGGTGCTTCCTCAATTAGCTTGTCATATACAGTTTCTTTGTCATAAGGCTTGACTGGGCTAGCCATCTTCTTGTCAGGCTTGACTGAGCTGGGTGCTTCTTCGTCAGGCTTAGCTGGGCTAGGCGCTATCTCATCAAACTTGACATCTGCAGTCTCCTTTGCATCAGCCTTGATAGGACTGGGTGCCGTCTTATCAAGCTTGACTGGGCTGGATGCTTTATCATCAAACTCGTCATATGCAGTTTTTTTGTCATCGTGCTCGAGTAGGCTAGGTGCCTTCTCATCAGGTTTGACTAGGCTGAGTGTTTTTTCATCAGGCTTGACTGTGCTAGGTGCTTTCTCATCAGGCTTGGCTGGGCTTGGTACCTTGTCATCATACTTGTCATCTGTAGTCTCTTTCTCATCAGCCTTGATAGGGCTGGATGCCTTCTCACTAGGCTTTACAGGGCTAGGTATTTCATCATCAGGCTTGACTGGGCTAGGCGCTTTCTTATCAGGCTTGACTGGGCTAGGCACTTTCTCATCAGGCTTGCCGGGGCTAGGTACCTTCGCATCAGGCTTGACTGAGCTAGGTGCTTCCTCATCAGGCATATCGTCAATCTTTACATCTTGGTGCTCACCATCGATTATTTTTTCTTCGTCTTTGATGTGATGTATATCCTTTTCTAAATCAACTTGCTTGTTATCAAGTTTGTTAGAAATGATATCTTTTGGTGTGATTTCATCGAGTTGTAGTTTCATCTTCAAATCTTGTTTTGTATTGATAACTAGTTCATCACTTGTCCGTAAATGGTGTTCAGTAGTCTCCTTGATTTCAGTTTCGTCTGTTATCAATTTATTGGTTATTAGTTCAAGGGTTTTTTCTACTTTCTCGGTGATATATATATCTTTGTCAGAAACGATCTGTTTGCTATCTTTTTCTAGGTAAATGTCATCTTTTTCTATATTTGTCATCAAAAGACTGTCTTGTATAGGGCTCGCATCAGATACAAGATCGGGGCTAGATACTTCATTATCGGGTTGTTCTCTCTCATCCTTCAAACCCGTAAGTTGTTTTGTTATTGTACTGTGGAGCAGGTCATCTTTAATACTAGTACCTTGATCCACATCATCCGTTATCTGAGCCTCTTTCTCTGAACTAGGTTCTTTTTCAGGAACTTTGCTGAGAATGGCATCAGAAATTTTGAATGCTAATGATTTCTCATCGATGGTGACTATTGTTTCATTTATTTCGTCCGCTTCTATTTCAATTTCCTCCTTTGGGCTTATTTTAGTATAACTTTCAGGAGCTACGTGTATGTCTTTAAGAGAATGTTTATCTATGACTATAAAACCATCTTCATTTTCTTCCTTTTCAATAAATTTTTGACTATCCACTTCAACAGTGCCAAAAGTTTTACTTGGACTAAATTTGTCATCTATAAGTTTGTCAGAGTCCTGATCAGGGACTTTGCAAATTTTTTCTACAGTTATAATGCTAGAAAGGTCTTCATCAGTCTCAGAAAGACTTAATTCTTTTTCGTCTACTTTGTCATCTATTTTCACCGGTATGGGTACTTTCTCATCGAGATGTACTTGGCTGGGTGCCTTTTCTCCTAACGTGATGAGACTAGGTTTCCTCTCATCAGGTTTACCTAGACTAGGCTCTCTGTCATCTGGCTTGACTGGGCTGGGTACTTTCTCATCGAGATGTACTGAGCGGGGTGCCTTTTCTTCTGTCGTGAGGAGACTTGGTTTTCTGTCATCAGGCTTAACTGGACTAGGCTCTTTATCATCTGGCTTGATTGAGCTGGGTTCTTTCTCATCGAGATGTACTGGGCTGGGCGCCTTTTCTTCTGTCGTGATGAGACTTGGTTTTCTGTCATCAGGCTTAACTGGACTAGGCTCTTTGTCATCTGGCTTGACTGGGCTGGGTAATTTCTCATCGAGATGTACTTGGCTGGGAGCCTTTCCTTCTGGCGTGATGAGACTTGGTTTCCTCTCATCTGGTTTAACTGGACTAGGCTCTTTTTCATCCACCTTGTTTGGGCTGGGTACTTTCTCATCAAGATGTACTGGGCTGGGAGCTTTATCGTCCGACGTAATGAGACTTGATTTTCTGTCATCAGGCTTAACCAGGCTTGGTTCTTTTTCGTCCACCTTGTCTGGGCTGGGTACTTTCTCATCTGGATGTACTGGGCTGGGAGCCTTTTCTTCCGGCGTGATGAGACTTGGTTTTCTGTCATCAGGCTTAACCAGGCATGGTTCTTTTTCATCCACCTTGCCTGGGCTGGATACTTTCTCATCGAGATGTACTGGGCTGGGAGCTTTATCGTCCGACGTAATGAGACTTGGTTTTCTGTCATCAGGCTTAACCAGGCTTGGTTCTTTTTCATCCACCTTGTCTGGGCTAACTTTTTCATCGAGATGTACTGGGCTGGGTGCCTTTTCTTCTGTCGTGATGAGACTTGGTTTTCTGTCATCAGGCTTAACTGGACTAGGCTCTTTATCATCTGGCTTGACTGGGCTGGGTAATTTCTCATCGAGATGTACTTGGCTGGGAGCCTTTCCTTCTGGCGTGATGAGACTTGGTTTCCTCTCATCTGGTTTAACTGGACTAGGCTCTTTTTCATCCACCTTGTTTGGGCTGGGTACTTTCTCATCAAGATGTACTGGGCTGGGAGCTTTATCGTCCGACGTAATGAGACTTGATTTTCTGTCATCAGGCTTAACCAGGCTTGGTTCTTTTTCGTCCACCTTGTCTGGGCTGGGTACTTTCTCATCTGGATGTACTGGGCTGGGAGCCTTTTCTTCCGGCGTGATGAGACTTGGTTTTCTGTCATCAGGCTTAACCAGGCTTGGTTCTTTTTCGGCCACCTTGTCTGGGCTGGGTACTTTCTCATCTGGATGTACTGGGCTGGGAGCCTTTTCTTCCGGCGTGATGAGACTTGGTTTCCTTTCATCAGGTTTAACTGGACTAGGCTCTTTGTCATCTGGCTTGACTGGGCTGGGTACTTTCTCATCAAGATGTACTGGGCTGGGAGCCTTTTCTTCTGGCGTGATGAGACTTGGTTTCCTCTCATCAGGCTTAACCAGGCTTGGTTCTTTTTCGTCCACCTTGCCTGGGCTGGGTACTTTCTCATCTGGATGTACTGAGCTGGGAGCCTTTTCTTCCGGCGTGATGAGACTTGGTTTCCTCTCATCAGGTTTAATTGGACTAGGCTTTTTGTCATCTGGCTTGCCTGGGCTGGGTACTTTCTCATCGAGATGTACTGGGCTGGGAGCCTTTTCTTCTGGCGTGATGAGACTTGGTTTTCTCTCATCAGGTTTAACTGGACTAGGCTCTTTGTCGTCTGGCTTGACTGGGCTGGGTACTTTCTCATCGAGATGTACTGGGCTGGGAGCCTTTTCTTCTGGCGTGATGAGACTTGGTTTCCTCTCATCAGGCTTAACCAGGCTTGGTTCTTTTTCATCCACTTTGTCTGGGCTGGATACTTTCTCATCGAGATGTACTGGGCTGGGAGCTTTATCGTCCGACGTAATGAGACTTGGCTTTCTGTCATCAGGCTTAACTGGGCTTGGTTCTTTTTCATCCACTTTGTCTGGACTGGGTGTTTTCACATCAACATGTACTGGGCTAGGGACCTTTTCTCCAGGTGTGATGAGACTCGGTTTCCCCTCATCAGGCTTAACAAGGCTTGGTTCTTTTTCATCCACTTTGTCTGGGCTGGATACTTTCTCATCGAGATGTACTGGGCTGGGAGCTTTATCGTCTGACGTAATGAGACTTGGTTTCCTCTCATCAGGCTTAACCAGGCTTGGTTCTTTTTCGTCCACCTTGCCTGGGCTGGGTACTTTCTCATCTGGATGTACTGGGCTGGGAGCCTTTTCTTCCGGCGCAATGAGACTTGGTTTCCTCTCATCAGGTTTAACTGGACTAGGCTCTTTGTCATCTGGCTTGACTGGGCTGGGTACTTTCTCATCTGGATGTACTGGGCTGGGAGCCTTTTCTTCCGGCGCAATGAGACTTGGTTTCCTCTCATCAGGTTTAACTGGACTAGGCTCTTTGTCATCTGGCTTGACTGGGCTGGGTACTTTCTCACCAAGATGTACTGGGCTGGGAGCCTTTTCTTCCGGCGTGATGAGACTTGGTTTCCTCTCATCAGGCTTATCAAGGCTTGGTTCTTTTTCGTCCACCTTGTCTGGGCTGGGTACTTTCTCATCTGGATGTACTGGGCTGGGAGCCTTTTCTTCCGGCGTGATGAGACTTGGTTTCCTTTCATCAGGTTTAACTGGACTAGGCTCTTTGTCATCTGGCTTGACTGGGCTGGGTACTTTCTCACCAAGATGTACTGGGCTGGGAGCCTTTTCTTCTAGCATGATGAGACTTGGTTTCCTCTCATCAGGCTTAACCAGGCTTGGTTCTTTTTCGTCCACCTTGCCTGGGCTGGGTACTTTCTCATCTGGATGTACTGGGCTTGGAGCCTTTTCTTCCGGCGTGATGAGACTTGATTTCCTCTCATCTGGTTTAACTGGACTACGCTCTTTATCATCCACCTTGTCTGGGCTGGGTACTTTCTCATCGAGATGTACTGGGCTGGGAGCTTTATCGTCCGACGTAATGAGACTTGGCTTTCTGTCATCAGGCTTAACTGGGCTTGGTTCTTTTTCATCCACTTTGTCTGGACTGGGTGTTTTCACATCAACATGTACTGGGCTAGGCGCCTTTTCTCCTGGTGCGATGAGACTCGGTTTCCTCTCATCAGGCTTAACCAGGCTTGGTTCTTTTTCGTCCACCTTGTCTGGGCTGGGTACTTTCTCATCTGGATGTACTGGGCTGGGAGCCTTTTCTTCCGGCGTGATGAGACTTGGTTTCCTTTCATCAGGTTTAACTGGACTAGGCTCTTTGTCATCTGGCTTGACTGGGCTGGGTACTTTCTCAGCAAGATGTACTGGGCTGGGAGCCTTTTCTTCCGGCGTGATGAGACTTGGTTTCCTTTCATCAGGTTTAACTGGACTAGGCTCTTTGTCATCTGGCTTGACTGGGCTGGGTACTTTCTCACCAAGATGTACTGGGCTGGGAGCCTTTTCTTCTGGCGTGATGAGACTTGGTTTCCTCTCATCAGGCTTAACCAGGCTTGGTTCTTTTTCGTCCACCTTGCCTGGGCTGGGTACTTTCTCATCTGGATGTACTGAGCTGGGAGCCTTTTCTTCCGGCGTGATGAGACTTGGTTTCCTCTCATCAGGTTTAACTGGACTAGGCTCTTTTTCATCCACCTTGTCTGGGCTGGGTACTTTCTCATCGAGATGTACTGGGCTGGGAGCTTTATCGTCCGACGTAATGAGACTTGGCTTTCTGTCATCAGGCTTAACTGGGCTTGGTTCTTTTTCATCCACTTTGTCTGCACTGGGTGTTTTCACATCAACATGTACTGGGCTAGGCGACTTTTCTCCTGGTGTGATGAGACTCGGTTTCCCCTCATCAGGCTTAACAAGGCTTTGTTCTTTTTCATCCACCTTGTCTGGGCTGGATACTATCTCATCGAGATGTACTGGGCTGGGAGCTTTATCGTCCGACGTAATGAGACTCGGTTTTCTGTCATCAGGCTTAACCGGGCTTGGTTCTTTTTCATCCACCTTGTCTGGGCTGGGTACTTTCTCATCGAGATGTACTGGGCTGGGCGCCTTTTCTTCTGGCGTGATGAGACTTGGTTTCCTCTCATCAGGCTTAACCAGGCTTGGTTCTTTTTCGTCCACCTTGTCTGGGCTGGGTACTTTCTCATCTGGATGTACTGAGCTGGGAGCCTTTTCTTCCGGCGTGATAAGACTTGGTTTCCTTTCATCAGGTTTAACTGGACTAGGCTCTGTGTCATCTGGCTTGACTGGGCTGGGTACTTTCTCAGCAAGATGTACTGGGCTGGGAGCCTTTTCTTCCGGCGTGATGAGACTTGGTTTCCTTTCATCAGGTTTAACTGGACTAGGCTCTTTGTCATCTGGCTTGACTGGGCTGGGTACTTTCTCACCAAGATGTACTGGGCTGGGAGCCTTTTCTTCTGGCGTGATGAGACTTGGTTTCCTCTCATCAGGCTTAACCAGGCTTGGTTCTTTTTCGTCCACCTTGCCTGGGCTGGGTACTTTCTCATCTGGATGTACTGAGCTGGGAGCCTTTTCTTCCGGCGTGATGAGACTTGGTTTCCTCTCATCAGGTTTAACTGGACTAGGCTCTTTTTCATCCACCTTGTCTGGGCTGGGTACTTTCTCATCGAGATGTACTGGGCTGGGAGCTTTATCGTCCGACGTAATGAGACTTGGCTTTCTGTCATCAGGCTTAACTGGGCTTGGTTCTTTTTCATCCACTTTGTCTGCACTGGGTGTTTTCACATCAACATGTACTGGGCTAGGCGACTTTTCTCCTGGTGTGATGAGACTCGGTTTCCCCTCATCAGGCTTAACAAGGCTTTGTTCTTTTTCATCCACCTTGTCTGGGCTGGATACTATCTCATCGAGATGTACTGGGCTGGGAGCTTTATCGTCCGACGTAATGAGACTCGGTTTTCTGTCATCAGGCTTAACCGGGCTTGGTTCTTTTTCATCCACCTTGTCTGGGCTGGGTACTTTCTCATCGAGATGTACTGGGCTGGGCGCCTTTTCTTCTGGCGTGATGAGACTTGGTTTCCTCTCATCAGGCTTAACCAGGCTTGGTTCTTTTTCGTCCACCTTGTCTGGGCTGGGTACTTTCTCATCTGGATGTACTGAGCTGGGAGCCTTTTCTTCCGGCGTGATAAGACTTGGTTTCCTTTCATCAGGTTTAACTGGACTAGGCTCTGTGTCATCTTGCTTGACTGGGCTGGGTACTTTCTCATCGAGATGTACTGGGCTGGGAGCCTTTTCATCAGGCGTCGTAAGGCTTGGTTTCCTTTCCTCATGCTTGACCGGGCTAGGCTCTTTGTCATCTGGCTTGACTGGGCGGGGTACTTTCTCATCGAGATGTACTGGGCTAAGAGCCTTTTCATCAGGCATCGTAAGGCTTGGTTTTCTCTCCTCAGGCTTGACTGGGCTAGGCTCTTTTTCATCTGGCTTGACTGGGCTGGGTACTTTCTCATCGAGATATACTGGGCTGGGAGCCTTTTCTTCTGTCGTGATGAGACTTGGTTTTCTGTCATCAGGTTTAACTGGACTAGGCTCTTTGTCATCTGGCTTGACTGGGCTGGGTACTTTCTCATCGACATGTACTGGGCTGGATGCTTTTTCTTCTGTCGTGATTAGACTAGGTTTCCTCTCATCAGGTTTACCTAGACTAGGCTCTTTGTCATCTGGCTTGACTGGGCTGGGTACTTTCTCATCGACATGTACTGGGCTGGGTGCCTTTTCATCTGGCGTGATGAGACTTGGTTTCCTCTCATCAGGTTTAACTGGACTAGGCTCTTTGTCATCTGGCTTGACTAGGCTGGGTACTTTCTCATGGAGATGTACTGGACTGGGAGCCTTTTCTTCTGGCGTGATGAGACTTGGTTTCCTCTCATC